>OZ023267.1:105531494-105788994 GCA_964006375.1 Tillus elongatus
ATTCATCGCATCCGCCAGAGGCGCTGCAATATTGTTCAAAACGCCAGCATTGGCGTTTCCCTTCTATAGGGAGTGTTCTGTGATTGGCATTTATAATCAACATGTCCTTTGAAACTGTTGTCTGTCCAAATGGATTTAAGGAGGCGGTAGTGATATTAATCTACAAGAATGGAGAAAAAACACAGCCTTTAAGCAACCGTTCTATCTCGTTAAGTACCTGCTTCGCCACTGTCCTTGAACTTATATTTTTAAAAAGTCTGGATGTAGCAAGTGTATTATGAAAGTGTATTTTCATAAAAATGTTTTTAGTAGCAAATATGTCACTCTAAAGCAAGCAGGCGTAAATCTGGTTACCGGTATAGCCTATATAGTAGAAACAATGTACCATATTATATCAAAATGAACCAAAATTTTCCGAAAATAAGCTTAAATTTTTTCCGAGAAGACTGGTTTCCTAGTCAACAAACCTTAGGTTAATAGCAAATTGAGTTATTGAAATTTGAAGAATTTAATGAAAATTCGCTACTAAAACGCACTTTTTGCGTCTTGATTTTTTTATTATAAAGATGTATCATATTTCGATAAAAAAATGCACAAATGCAATAATATAAGGGTGTTCGAAAAAAAAAACAATTGCATGGATCACCAACGACTTAGGGACCATCCTGCGTTTGTCAAAATATTTTTATAAGATGCAGCTTAAGACACACTACAATTAATGTATATAATTTTTCCTCGTATACTGTATAATAACAAGTATATTGAGCTTTACCGTAGAAATGCGTCACCTTGTATATATGCAAATAGATACAAACTGAAAGTAAACCCGGATGTGGATTCTAGGGGGACTAGTTTGCGCTCATTTTAACAACAAAAAATTAATTTGGAAAGTCACGGTCGCCTCAATAACCTATTTTTTCTACGAAAATTAGCTCAAAAATATAGACCGTTAAACCATAAACTTTACCAAACCTACTGCCAGAGCATCAACTTAACCAAACCTACAGCCAAAGTATCAGAGAAAGGGTCTATTTGAAATGAATTTTAGTAAAATAAAGCATAACGGCAGTTGAAGCTGAAACTTAAGGGTTTGCAGAACACTCTTCTTGCGACGTTTTCTTTAGAGAATCCGTATTTGTTTCAGGTTCTTTGCCTAAATGTTGCGAATTTTGACGTTTCAAATCGCGACTTTGACGTTTGAGGAAAACCCCAACTTTTTAGTGAATTTTTATTTTAAAAAAATCACTAATAGAGAGGTATCGATGGTGAGACTTTGCAAAATTTATCTTGGGTCAGTTTCAATTTTTATATGTTTATATATATATATATATATATATATATATATATATATATATATATATATATATATATATATATATATATATATGTATGTATCCAACCGCTAACTTAAAAAATAATTAACCGATTTCGATGAAACTTGGCAAGTGCCTTTATTTTATTAATGGCTTGGATGAGTTCGTTAGTCAGAAAAATCGGACGGGGTTTTCCGGGAAAATTTTGAGTTTTCTTTCGAAAAAAAATTTTCTCCGAAAGTAACAAAGCTGTTTTAATGAAATTTAGTATATATGTTGCCTCAGGAGAGATTGTACTGCGTACCAAAATTCAACTGTCTAAGTTTAGAGAAAATTGAGTTATTCTAATTTTGAATTTTCTTTTGAAACAATTTTTTTTTCTCCAAAAATTACAAAGTTATTTTAAAGAAATTTAATGGATATCTTGTCCTATAAAATATCTTACTACATACCAAAACTAAACTTTCTAGGATTATAGAAAACTGAGTTAATCAAATTTTTATAGCTCACTGCAGTGTTAAAATCAATGGTATTTGCCTCACTATGTTAAACACGTGCCTGGGAGAGTGACCGAATTCATTCCCAGTTGCTTTGTTCTACTCATATTCTTTGAACATGTTAAAAGACGTGGTATCTACTTCATTCCAAGTCACTATTGACCGACTATTTATGAAATCAAATAAGTAAATTAAATTGATTGTCATAAAATATGCAGTGTATTAAGACTAAGGGAAAAAGAAATAAAACATATATAACTGTGCACATTTTGATTATATTTTAGGGTGTGCGGCGCACACCTAGCTCACTAGGAGAAATCGCCACTGCTTGAGAGAGGTATTGTCACAGTATAATATCTTATTAAAGTTCATTTGTAAATAGGGTTAATTTTTATATGTTTATATATATATATACATATATATATATATATATATATATATATATATATATATATATATATATATATAATACCTCTCTCAGGCAGTGGCGATATGTTGCCTCAGGAGAGATCTTACTACGTACCAAAATTCAACTTTCTAAGTTTAGAGAAAATTTAGTTATTCAAATTTTCTTTAGAAAACAATTTTTTTCTCCGAAAATTACAAAGTTATTTTAATGAAATTTTGTGGGTATCTTGCCTTAGGAAAGACCTTACTAGGTATTAAAATTAAACTCTCTAAGTTTATAGAAAATTGAGTTATTTAAATTTGAAGCATTTAATAAAAATTCACTACCATAACGCACTTGCTGCGTCCCGAGTTTTTAAATGCCTATAACTTTTTTTTCTTTTAACCTACAGACCTAAATTTTGGTATGTGGGTCACTGTTTATAATACAAACATGCGTACAAAATCTGGTTGTCCTTGCTTTGTTATCTCCGGAGATATAAATTTTGTTCGAAAGAAAACACAAAATGTTTTCAGGAAAACCTAAGCCGATTTTCCTGTCTAACGAACTTGTCTGAGCCACTTGTAAACAGAAGGTACTCACCAAATTTGCTAAAAATCGACCCTTTATTTTTTGATATATATATATATATATATATATATATATATATATATATATATATATATATATATATATATATATATATATATATATATATATATACGACGTTTAAGCGAAAAAAATTTTTTGAAATTCTTGTCGCCGATACCATACTTCCACACGTATTGACGATGTGGAAGTAAAACGTACTGATATTCCACGCAAATCTTCAGAGTCTGGCACTTCAGTGTATAATATCAAATTGCATTCTATATTTTTTCCTCAACAGCATCCTTTCTCCAATCCTACATTTTACTTTTGTAACTGTCTCTTTTCTCTTTCCATTAGTTCGGTAACTGCAATAAGTGCTTTGAGTTGTGTTCTCAGTAAATCCTTTAAAAAATGTTTTCAGTGTTTTTGTTAGATATACAAATTGAACAACTTATGAAAATTCGATACTAGAACGCACCTGCTGCGACCAAACTTTTGTTTATTTCTGAAAACTAAGGATCTTTGCGGCAATGGCAAGATAATGTCAATTATTTTAATTTGATCCTGTATGCCTTTAATGATTTATTCTCGGTTTGGATGTCGAAGTGAAACGAATGCCTCGGGCATAATTATCATTCCACACTGTCACACCAGAATGCCTCCCTCAATAATTCACGATGGAATTAGGCGTCAGTAATATTTGAATACCGACATTTTAACTAATTAAATAATCGTCAATTATCCGACACTAATCGTTAGCAAGAAAATGAGCCTCGTTAATCATAATTTGTCTCGGTGCATGGTTAACTAATAGTCTGTGTAACGGCACATTATCTTACAAGCTTCTGTCTCTGGCCTTTATCAATTGCAAAGCTGATTGGTTTACAGCTTTTAACGTTAATCACATAGTAAACCCAGGTTTTGATAAAAAATTGCGGTCGTTCATGCGTTACGTTTATTATATTGTTCTTTTTTATGAAATAGTGAAATATGTGTGGAACAGCAAAATGATATAAGTTTAGCATCTCAAGTATTCATTGCTTATGTATTTCGTCACTTTTCGGAAAGGTAGCCAAAGAGTGCGGTCACGTTTCAGACCGAGGGCAATTTTTGTTAAAATTCGCAGAAAATTATAAGTAAAATAGTCTAAAAACTATTATATTTAGCGTGTTTATGTGTAACACTTTTTTGTTGTTCCCTCAGGGCTTGTCCGCGGCCTTGCCACCCCGATAGCACCGCAACCCTTGGTTGATTGTGCATACCCTTAGTCTTACTCCACCCATTCCAAAATCACTGTGCCTTGAACTAGTCTGCACAGCGATTGGTAGGGTGAAGTTTTATACTGCTCTGTCTCTTGTCTAGACTGACCGTAGATCAGTTGTCTTTTGCGGTCCAGAGCTATACACTCACACAAGATGTGCTGCGCTGATTCCTCCCCCTCGCCGCTGAGTCTGCATGCGAGGTCCCCTTCGAACCGCCCCATTTTATGCAGGTGTTTCTTGACGGCCATGTGTCCCGCCAAGAGACCTGCTGTGTTTCTGAGCTGTTCTCTGCTAAGATTTAGCAGCTCCACAGCTCTCTTTGAACTGGGTCCGTCAATTATTGACTTCCCATGTCTGAGCCCTGGACAGTCCGCCCAGTACACCTTGTGTTGGTTTCTGACCCAGGACTTAATGGCTCCCCTGGCAGTGCTCTTTGACATGCCCAGAGCTGGTTCTGGTCCCTTAAATGGTTCTGCTGACCCTCTCTTCGCGAGACTGTCAGCTTCTTCATTGCCTTTGACCCCAGAGTGACCCGGCACCCAGATGAGGGTCACCTCATTCTGCCCAGCCGGGTCGCTCGTCTCGTCTCGGCACTCACTCACCAGCCAGGAATTTACCCGTGGGCTACTTAGTGCCTTAAGGGCTGCCTGGCTGTCTGTGGCTATGAGGATCCGCTTGTTGGTGTAGCCCCTCCTCTTGTTCTCCCGCACACAGTGCAGGATGGCGTACATCTCGGCCTGAAACAGCGTTGCATGGGCTCCGAGGGAAATACTATGACTTACCCTCGGTCCGTCCGAGTAAACACCTGCCCCCGTCCCACGCTCCCCGCCGGATCCGTCCGTGAACCAGACGAGCGCGTTCCGTGGTATGCCCTGCGTCTCCTCCCGCCATGCCTCGCGGTCGGGGATTTCCACTGTAAAGTTGTTTTCCCTGCACAATCGCGGGCTCGCGAAGTCTGACCTCATTTCAAGCATGGGCTCTTTCACGATCTCCTGAATTTTGCAGTGGTCCCTGAAGCCTGGGTTGATCTTAAGTCTTGCAGGCTAGTCTGTATAGTCCTAGCCTGGCCTCCCCCATAATAACTAAGTGTAGGGGCGGCAGATCCAGCAACACCTCCATGGCGGCTGTTGGGGTTGAAGACACTTAGTTTAGATACAAAGCTGAGCTTTGGAATTGTAAATAGTGTATAAATAGTCAATTTAAAGGAATACATTAGGTAATGAATGGACCAAGAGTTGGGTGGGGAGCCACCCGATACCCACACTCGGATACATCTGCATAGATAGAAGGTATCAGAACAGATGACACAAATGTAAATAATGAAGAAGCAGCAAGGTCAAGTATTTATATAGATACAAATAATTAATATTCTGAGAGATAGTGGCCCTAATGTGGTATGTATAGAGAGTTTAGACCTAAATTTAAGAAATTTCATGCAATTCGAGTTAGACATTATCTACAATTAACTAGTTTGTTTAGTAATGTTTTGGATATTAATTCAATTAGTGCAAACAGGGCAAAGGTTGAGATAAAATACCGAAATGCGTCAAGTAAACTATAAAGAATTAATTAAAGATAATTTAATCGCGTACAATCCAAGATTCTATAATCAAAAGAAAGGTTGAATTAGAACCTCGGTGGTTCAGGGGTAAGAACGTGTGCCTCTGAAGGTTACTGGGTTCAATCCCAGGGTACTCCTTTCATTTTTTCAGTACAAACTGTAACATTAACATCAACCGAGGTTCTGGCATTGTATTTGAACAAGTTGAATGTCTGCACGTTCCGCCCTTCGGAGCGGGCGTAAAGCCGTCTGTCCCGTGTCCATGCGATGCTGGGCACGTTAAAGATCCCTACCCTCCTTACAGAAAGGCAGGGGTTCGACAAAATTTCCAGCAGAGTGGGGTGAAACTGCTCCCTGGCGTCGGTGATTGGCCATAGTCGCGAAAATAGGCCGACGTTGAAGAAACAAAAACACACACACAAAGTTGAATTAAACAAGTATAGCTACATTTTTTAATGAGGAATATTTCAATGAGTGAAAATTGGAACCTGTGATGGGCATTTATAAGTACAATTTTAAGAACCCAATTCATCACAGTAGAACTTAGCTTGCAAACCACAACTTCTGTGAAAAGCTGATTCACTTGTAGCAGTCTACTTATTTCTTACACAAAATTTACAGCTATTTTCCATGTATTTGTGACAGAGAAACTTGACAACACTGCACACTAGCTAACCACAATTATACTAAAATCATTTTTATTACAAATCTTATTAAAACAAATAATAATAATAATAATCATTTACAGATATTATACAAAGATTTTAATTAATAATAACTATTCAAAATGTAATATAAACAATTTAAAAGATTTAAGACAAAAAGTATATATATATATATATATATATATATATATATATATATATATATATATATATATATCAAAGTATGAAAATTATATTAACAGTATATCAACTTTTTTAGTAAGCGATCGTCAGGTCTTTACAAAGATATGTTGTGGTGATTCGAGTTCTTCAACTGTACTTACCAGTGCCCGTCACAGGTTCCAATCTTCACTTAGTGATCATTATTCTATTTATAATATATACATAACTAAAAAAGCTCTGGACGCAGCAAGTGCGTTATGGTCGTGAATTTTTATTAAATGCCTCAAATTTGAATAACTCAATTTTATATAAACTTAGAAAGTATAATTATGGTATGTGGTAAGGTCTTTCCTAGGGAAAGATACTCACCAAATTTCATTTAAATCGCTTTGTAAATTTCGGAGAAAAATTTTTTTTTTTCGAAAGAAAATTTAAAATTTCAATAACTCTATTTTATATAAACTTAGAAAGTTGAGTTTTGGTACGTAATAAGGTCTCTCTCAAGCTAACATATGTAGTAAATTTCATTAAAGCAACTTTCGGAGAAAAAATGTTTTTTTGAAAGAAACTCAAAATTTTCCGGAAAACCTCGTCAGATTTTCCTGGTTAACGAACTCATCCAAGCCATTGATAAAAGAAAGGCACTTGCCGAGTTTCATTAAAATCGGTTAATTATTTTTTGAGTTATCAGACGGATATATATATATATATATATATATATATATATATATATATATATATATATATATATATATATATATATATATATATATATATATAAACATATAAGAGTCCTAGTTCGCGCTCATTTGAAAAATTTTTTGCAAAGTCTCACCATCGATACCTCTCTATTAGTGATTTTTTTAAAAATAAAAATTCACTAAAAAGCCTAGATCAGTTCTATGAACATTCGCTATCATGACGCACCTGATGTGTCAGCATTTTTTTTTCAGTATGAACTGAATCAGTGCGTTTTTTCATGGAAGTCTCTCGCCTAAAATTTAATTGTCAAGAGTAAAAGTTTCCGTTATAACTTGCCTACAATTGTCTTGCGTTCTTTTAAGTGTATTTGAGTAATATTGAGTTAACGGAAGTAATTCAGACTTTCCTTAAATACGCTGGTTCCTGAAATAATAAAGGTGTGAAAATTAATCTCCTTAAAGTTTGTTTTAATACAAGGGTAGCAACGTTTTCGTGTTTATAAATTTAAAGTTGGATTCACTTCTCTACCTCCACGACTTGAACTCTCGTTTATAATATTGTTATGTAACATTTTGAAGCAAATTTGAGAGTTTATAAATGACGATTTTCTCTAATAGCTATTATTTTATGTTTACTTTCATTGACACAATAATACAAAGCACGGAGCTCACACGAATATATAACATTATGGATAGAATTATTTGTTTTTTAACGTCGGTCTATTTCCGTGACTATGGCAACTAACCGACGCCAGGAAGCAGTTTTACCTCACTATCCTGGGAATTTTGCCGAACCCCTGCCTTTCTGTAAGGAGGGTAGGAATTTTAAGCGTGCCCAACATCGCATGGACACGGGACCGACGGCTTTACGCCCCCTTCGTAGGGCGCAACGTGCAGACATTCAACTTGCTTAAATACAATGCCACAACCTTGGTTGATGTTAATGTTAAGGTATTTGCTGAAAAAGTGAAAGGAGAACACTGGGATCGAACCCAGTACCTCTCGGTTCAGAGGCACACGTTTTTTTCAACTTCAATAAACTTTATTTATATCACTTATAATATTTGCAATATAATGTACAATAATTAGAGTCTGTTACAATGCACCAGCGAGTTACTAAATCACCAGCTTTTTATTGTTGTTGGGATTTAACCTCCATTAAATACGTGTAGATAAGGTACAGATATCTCAAATAATTTTTCATTCAAATATAAATTTATTATATGGTACCCTGTGCTGGAATAATTTATATTACAAATTAAAGAATGCATGGCTAAAACGAAATTAGCAATAATGAGTTATCAGAAGCCTTGAACGGACGCTTAAATGACTTAGAAAACAATTTGTTACGACAAATTTGAGGATCAAATCATAAAATTGCTACATTTGCTCTTCGTTTTTCCCATTTCTAGAATAAGCTGCCTGAGAGTTGTGTAATGATCAGTTATACTTATACTTTATACTTTATTGGCTGAAATTACACAATACGTCTATACGGTAAGTCCATTTTGACTTGTATTGTATATAGTGACATAATTTAAACAGTTTATTCTAAAAATACTTGACACTGCATTATCCAAATATGACACTTCGAATTTTAACAACCCACTTTAAATAAAGTTTTTATACCATTTTTTTCTTCCATCTTGCATTTCCAATCACTGCATTCATTTACTACTAATCCTTACACATCCATCATTACTTTCCCATCATCATTCTTCATTTACTTTCCACGCTTATACCAAATTTATAAAATTTTATACAAAACCGAACCGCTTCATTCAGTAACATTGTTCTTGTCATTTACAAAAATGTGATTTATACATGAATTAGCGTTTCCGCGTATTCTCGTGGAATCATTTATGGTAGAAGCATAATTAAACTAATTTAATGCATTAAAATAGTTATTGACATAATCTGTGTTATGAAGTATGTCAATGTTCAAATCACCCACCACTAATCTATATATTCATCTACCGTTACTAGTTTATTATGCATGCCTGAATGACTAGAATCAGCAGGCCCGTATCTAGGGGGTGGGGGCAAACCGGGCGACAGTTTCAGGGGGCGCTAAAATCATAATATAATATATGGTTGTTGGTTATTGACAATTATGTCCATGTTCAAATCGCCCACCACTAATCTATATTTATCTACCGTTACTAGTTTATTATGAATGCCTGAATCACTGGAATCAGCAGCCACGGATCTAGGGGGGGGAAACCGGGCGACAGTTTCAGGAGGCACTAAAATCACAATATAATATATGGTTGAAAATAAAAAAACTTTTTTTCATGTATAGTTTATTTTTATATTTTCCATCTGAACATTGTTCCTGTTCATGATCCGTTGCATCTTCCATTATCATTGACTCGTCTTCTTCTATTTTATTCCTGTCCCCCGTCCCCCTTTATCAGGGTGCTCGGTTCTTTCAGCCATCGCGTTTTATAGTTTATTGTATTTAATATCCACAGACCGCACTCGTAAGACGTGTTTCCACTTCAATGTACGGACCCCGCATGAAAACACTGAACTTGATTTGTTGGATATTTATGCAACTATGGTGTGCGGGGGGAAATCCATAGAAAAGGATTCAAAGCTATACACTAATATGAGTATACATATCCAAATCAGTATACATTGAGCCACTAACAAGATTATATCTCTGAAATAAAACACAACACACAACCAAATGGTTTCCATTATAATAACCAGTCAACCAACCAACTAACCAACAAACTAACAGACCAACCCATAAATCATTTACCAAGTTGTCGCCTAGAATAACCAGTTATAGCGAGATGGGAAAACAAAAGAGGAAATCAAAAAGGTAGTTTACAACTTGTTGAAAACATCCTAAAAAAGCCTTTAATGGTTAATTTTGGTAAATCTGAAAATGATAAAACTCTACAGCGTTTATACAGAGTGTCCCAACTAAAATTCGCACCCCCTTAAATGTCCGAATTCGTCCAAGTGTGGGAAAAATCCAAAAACAGTTCAATTTTAACTTGAAGGAAGACCAATTTTTTTCTGGGTTTCAAAGTTATTTCTGCATCACTCTAGCGCACAGAGCCACACTTTCAAAAAACTTAAATGGCAAGAGGGGTCTAGTGACACATTATTTTAAAGCTGCTTTAATTCTCTATGTATGTTTTCTTTTACACACAAGACAGAAGTGGCCCTTTTTCTATATGCTTTTCATGATATATGTAACTTCAATGGTTGAATTTACATTGCAGCTCCCGATGACTTTTTTAGAGGTGAAAAGGTTGGTTACTTACTCAACAGATGTCACTAAAATTGTTAGTGTACGCTAAAAATATGTAAGATTGGACTTCTAATAGATAATTGGATTTAAAAAATGGAGGTGGCTGTTTTTGAAACTAGGTAACGGAATTGCCTGATTTTGAAGCCAATGATAATGATTTGAATATATAGTAGGTAGGTACCTAGAATTTGAGCATTACTATGTATGCCTCTAGTAATAATGTAACCAAACTCAGTACTCAACATATAAGATTCTTAGAAACAATAAAGTAACATATTTTTGAACTGAAAACCTTAAAAAATTAGGAAAATATTGAAACCAAAAAACCCAGAGGACCCTGTAGTGGGCTGCAGAGTAGATTGTTACTTATTTCGTCTTGATTATATTCTTCATCACCATCCTAGTTGATCTGTGGATTTGTATAATATCTTTCGATTGCAGACTTGTAAAAATATAACTCTGTAAGTGCATCCCAAAACACTCCATAATGCTTTTTTATCAAAACATTGACATCTCGTATTTTGGTGGTACTCCAAGCCCTACAGGACTCGGACTTATGCTGTTACCATTTTTGCTTTTTTTTTTACATACATTCTTTGTGGTGGCATAATCAGAATTGTAAGCCTTCTCACCCCTTACAAACACTGACTGCCACTGTCCAGAAACTTTGAAAACTTCTTAAGTAGCAGATTTCCGGTCAAAAATGTCAGTGTTCCTTCGTGCTAAGTCCATGACTGTTGAATCTAATTTTTAAATAACATAATACTCCTGTGCATTAACTATGATTTCCTTCTTTTTTTATCTGGCGTTCCATTAGAGCAAAAACCCCTGTTAGCAGCAGGGAGAAACGAATGTCCTGTTACAAAAAATATTATCTTTATTGACTTAGGTCTAGAGGGAGTATGATAATATAGCCATTTTGAGCACATTCCAGTTAAAGTGGTGTTCATGTTTCGCCATCTACAACCATCGGCTACCAAACGTAGAGTGTGAATGACTTCCGAATCAGTTGCAGAGAGGCAGTGAAAAATGCAACTGACTTTTTCATTGAGCTTTTGAGTTAAGTATATTCAGTCCAGGCGTAACTGAATACGTTGTCAGTGGTCAGCTTTGATTTTAAGGACCCTACCACTATTGTAAAATTCTAAACATATAACTGCCGCGAATATGAGGTTGCCTGGTCTAGAACTGAAGTGGCTGATTTTTTTGATAGTGAAACAGAACTATTTTATAAGACCATGTTTTTCATCCTTTACTTTCGTTCTTTTACTTAGTTTTTCTCTCGGATCTTAGCTTCTGCTTCTAAACCTTTTTTAACAGGAGTGGCTGTGACTATTAAAGATTTTCCTCTTCTGCGCATTGCTGAACCTTTTCTTGGAGCAGCTTTTGGGTACTGGCGAATTTGTTCAGGAGTTACTAATTTTGTATAAATACAATGAGAGGAAAGTTGACTTTCTGCTGAAGGACCTGGCTTAGGTTTATCAATGAGTGGCAAAAGCCCTGACTCATTGGCTGCGGTAAAAAAATCTTCAGGGTTCGGTCTATCTGTTACGTAAGAAGATAAGAAATCCTCTTTAGAAAATATTTCTGGATTGAACGGTTCTATCCGAGTTGCTTTAAACCCACTGCAGATGTTTTTGGGGGTAAATGATTGTAGCAAAGCGTCTCCAATAAGACCTCCAACGTCATATATTGCAATGATCTTTCCTGGATGATTCAGCATCCATCTATTACAAGCAGCATAATCGAATTTGTTAAACGGGCCGAAAACTACTAGATCTAAGAGCTGTAATTTATGGCTACAGTGGGGAGGCAGAGTTAAAAGCAAGATTCCATTTTCTTTGGCAACATTTGAAGCGGCGATACTCAGGTGACTTTCGTGATTGTCTAGCATTATCAGCTTTGTATGTTCTTTAGATGGTATTTCTTGCTGGGCAAAATGTTGCAAAACAGGTAAAAACAAATTGCTATTCATCCATCCAGATGGAGTAGCAGCGCCTTTCGTGCCAGCTGAAGCCCCATGCAGCATACTGCCTTTGTCCGCAGTTTGTGTACTCTAAATTCAGTGTGCATTTCTCCTTTTTTTTTGGTAACATCCTTTCGACTTTTATGTTTTCAGAAAACTACAAGCAAGTCCAGCAGACATCTGTTTTTTATGTGCCAAATCCATTGTTGAATTTGTTGTTGAATATTTCTCTGAAATATGACCGTTTCACTTTTTGATCGATTGCAACAGCATTGTCGTACATTGTCCAAAGTGTTGTAATATTTAATTCCGATACGAAATATTTACGACTGGTTCTATCTTTGCAATGGTAAGATTCAATCGGCTTTAATTTTCTTATAAAAGAGCAAACCTCTTCTTTTCTTTCAGCAATCCTCTTGGAATTACGGATTTCACCTCCAGTTTCAAAGGCACATCTTCCGGAGCGAAAATGTGTATTGCCAACTTCATTTATTCTCTTTTTGTTAATAACAAAACGCTAAAAAAATACTAACCTGCATACAACACCAAAAAAAAACTCCTGTATGTTTAAGCCGCATAAAGTATTTGATTGAAATAGTTTTAGTTTTAGGCGCCCCTCTACCAGTAACTGGTAGTCTTCGAGCTGGCTTAGCCACGTTTATGTGCTTTAAAATAAAATTATCCCGATGTATTTTGTCAGGCAATGCATAAAAGGTTTTATGTTACTTGTGAACATCTGCCATTGCAGGTAAATTGTCTTTGAAATTTTTTGAATTATGACCATAATCAGGGTATTCTGGAAAAGTATAGGAGAAATACCTGTAAGAAAGAAAAATCACGTGATTTCAACAACAAAAGATTTTGACGAAAATCAAAAAGAATAAATCCGCCTTTAATTGTTGCAACTTGTAACCCTTGGTGTAAAATTTACTTATTTCTTTTATTTTTAACACTCTTTCATTCTTTCGGATTCTTAAGCTTTTTCTGGTTATTTTTTCTTCACTTAAGTCTAATAATAGTGAATAATCATAAATTAATAAGTTTTGCAATAACAGATTATTAAGCAACAATATGCAAACGTAATCGCACATCACTAAACACTGAAACGATGATAAATTAAAACTTGCAATATGATCACGTGGTCGCGCAGCGACTGCTCCTATTTGCTAAACAGGAGCAAACGCAAGTCAGAGATGGCCGTCTTCGATACAAACTCTTGATTTCAAAGCTGAATGTCTCTGGAATTGATTAATATACAACTGAAATACGTACCTTGGTTCATTGTCTCCCACTTGGCTGACATTGTGAGGAAAAAAACTTGCGACATATGTAAATATGATTTATTTTAAGTGTTAATAATTGTTTATTTTAGTATTTTATTTGTAAATATGTGTTTTTGTATTTAATTAAGTTGGGCGCCTTTTGTTTTACTCAAAGTGAATGCAATTTTAATTTGCCAACAGTGTCTATTTATTTTAGGACACTCGTTATATACCTTTACAGCAGAACTAATATTTCTTTTAAATGTCAAATTATTATTATTGTTATAGCTCTTAGTCTATGGAATTTCTTTTGAGAAAATATTTGATGTATAAATTTGATATGAAGGACCTCGGTGGTTCAGAGGTAAGAACGTGTGCCTTTGAACCGAAGGGTACTGGGTTCGATCCCGACGTACTCCTTTCACTTTTTCAGTACAAACTGTAAAATTAACATCAACCGAGGTTCTGGCATTGTATTTGAGCAAGTTGAATGTCTGCACGTTCCGCCCTTCGGAGGGGGCGTAAAGCCGTCGGTCCCGTGTCCATGCGATGTTGGGCACGTTAAAGATCCCTACCCTCCTTACAGAAAGACAGGGGTTCGGCAAAATTTCCAGGATAGTGAGGTGAAACTGCTCCCTGGCGTCGGTGATTGGCCATAGTCGCGGAAATAGACCGACGTTAAAGAAACAAAAACACACACACACTAAATTTGATATGTATATATAATCCATATATGTCCTGATAAAATAAATATTTACCTGTTCCTATTCTGGTTTATTTACCACGGCTACCTTTTGAGTCTCTCCTTCTCTACATGGAATATTTTATTGTTGGAGTACTAAGATGAAAATCCTTACACTGGTACAGCATCTATGGTGCTGTTGTTGAACCTATTTTATTTGACTTTGTGCTTTCTTAGTCAATGGAAGATGACAGTAAATTATTAAAAAATATTTTAATAAAAACTTTAAAACATTTATTTTGAGTTACTGATTACTAATGAAATTAACTACAAAATTTATTTATTTTCTAAGTAGTGGCCTTACTTGGATCCTTTATATTTATAGTTAATTAAATTTGACAGTTTTTTATGATGATTACAAGTTTACTTAATATGGTTGTTATAAATTTCATAAGCTTACTTGAAACTTCCGCGGAGCGCCCTCTTTTGGTATCTTTTTGTTCTTCTTATGTGAACTCGGATTTTACTACTATAATTTGGCAAAAGTTGTTCATAAATGTCATTCCCATTCCACTTTGACAGATTGGTATAATAATAAGGTTATTTTCACTTATGGGCTGTTATTATACTGCTATTTTGTTATTATTTGATAAAATACCTGTATCTCAAACTGCGGCGTCTGTTGGGATTTTCCAGTATTGGCTGTTTTTTCGTTATACGTGCTAATAGCCTTGCTTGAAGTTCTTCAGCAGTTATATCTTGGTAAATATACAGATTCCATGCACTTTTTACTTTTATTCTGACATTTTTCTAACTTATTAAACGTTTTTAATCATCTACATGCTGCTAGCTGCTTGCTTGATTCAGGTTCTTCTTAACAGTCCCGTTCTTAATCCTGCCGGATATCATCATATGTTTCTTTTGTTTTTATCACCAATCAAATCTGCTAATTAATGTTTGAAATTTGCTTTTTAACCAATTAATGTTTTTAGTTTCAGATGAGTCCAATCACATGACAGATTTTATAAAATGAGTCAAGAAACGCTACTTCCTTTTCATCACATTAATTAAATAACTGGATTTAAAGTCAGGTTAGTCAAAAATATGTTTGTACGTTCAAATTTCTAACCCATACATTTTTATTAAATGTCAAACCTTACTTAGCCTTATTATTAACAAATTATTTCCTTAAGTGCTAATTTACTGGTTCCTCTATTAATTTCCCTATTTTCCTATACATATTAACATATTTTTATCAAACTTACAACTAAACAAATCACCTGAAGTTCATGACTTTGCACTTTGTCGAAAACAGCTTATTGAATTTATTCTTTCACGGACTTGTTTGATAATTGTTTATAACGTTTTGTCTTGGGGTTCATTTCACCTTTAACTCTGTATTTACTCAGTTCATTATTCACTTTAATTGTCCGTTATAGGTGCAATACAAAACTTTCTATGGCTTATCAGGTAACTTTAATAATGCACATCATCCCTTCACTGGCAAATGCATATAGTTAATTATTTGAAATTTCATGTCCTGCTGGATAACTGACTGTAATTTACTCCTAACTCTGAATGTAGCTGTGACAACAACATGAATTACATATTTTCAGGTATTTACTTCGATTTATATATATATATATATATATATATATATATATATATATATATATATATATATATATATATATATATATATATATATATATATATATATATATATATATATATATATATATATATATATATATATATATATATATATATATATATATATATATATATATATATCTTAGGTACTTCAAGAAAGGTGTTAGTTACAATTTAACCCTTTTCCTTACAGAAATTTGTGAGCCCTTCAGCTCTTTCATTCATTGCTCCTATTCTACTTTTGCAAGCTACAACGCTTTCCATTTTTTTTCCACAACTGCATTGAAACGCCATATTATTATTATTATCTGCTACCCTTTCCTTATGTTTTTACACAGATATTTTATATTAAAAAACATATCTTTCACTTTCTCTCCCCATTTCAATTTGCCAAAAACACACATTTCGTAAGAAGTATGTTCTTTCGGGTTAAGCAGGGCCATTTAAAAAATACGCTAAATCGTAATTGAGGTTTTTTAAAATGTTCAAGTTTGAAAATAGATTCTATCTTGTTGGTTTATATATATATATATATATATATATATATATATATATATATATATATATATATATATATATATATATATATATATATATATTGTAACGATTACGTTTCGTTACTGCTTTGGTTATTCAAAATAAACCCGTACGAGACTTAATTAAGAGCCGACAATCCAATATCTGTAAGGCAATTCATGTTTCGATTTTAAAATTATTTTCATGAAAAGTCGCTAGATCTTCAAGCACCGTAAACCCCTTTACTGCATTTCTAATTTGTACGTTAAAATTCAATATATGTTTGCCATGGAAAACTACCTCGCATTATTACTGAACAAATATTTCCGGAAACGAAATAAGTATTGAAAATGTACGTTAGGAATGTTCTAGAACAAAATATTGTTTATCTGCTGCCGAGAATTGCCGGCACAGCCACCGATTGAAGGTCTCGTTTTATCTCATTCCAAGAATGGAGGCTAGAAAGAGCTCGCCCACAGCCAGTAACGGTCACAGTAAGAACTTTTGCGTGCAGCAACCTAGCAGTTGCCGAACCCGACACATTAGCTGGGACTCTCTGCTGAGCCTTCATAGAGTGAACACCGTGGGTTTTTGGTGGCTATTAAATTATCTTAAAACGGGGTTGTAATGTTCTTTCTGTTATCTGTACCACCTAGTAATTATCGTCAGTGATTGTTCGGAGTAATTCAATTGTTTTTCGAGTTTAAATAAACATAGTATTCAACCTAAAAACGGGAGTTAAGTTGTGTTTCTTTGTTCCGAGCTGTTGACTTCTTGCCGTAATCAGAAAGAATTCCTGGTTATTATCGAACCTTAAGTCAATTGGTAGTGAGTTTTACTTAAGCAAATTCACGTTTTAATTGCGATGCGCAAAGTTTCCATCAAGCGAATTCAGAACATCGACATAGGTGTCAAATGGTTTTGTAATATTGGAGCAGTAACATCCAGCGGCCCAATAATCTCTGATGGGAAGTCCCAGTCGTTTCCCCCCAGTTTTTCCGCTCTTATTGGAGTCTGGAATCTGTGTCAGGCATTCATGATTGACCCCACCTGGAAAGCATCTTCACAGGGTCATCAGGTAACCCAGTACCGGAAGACTGGTGAGTCTAAACAAATCTTTTCTCTGAATCAGCAGAATTTTTATGACAAAATGTAACATCTGAAGTTTTAATAACCTGAACTTTCAAAATCACGTAATCAAGTTTGAGCTTAAACAATGTCAGGGAGGTGCTGTCAGTACAACTGTATATTTCCTGCTTAATCTTTAAGATTTTGTCAATTTTTGTAAATTTAAACACACAGTTTTTATTTTTTATTGTAATTAGCAAATTTTGTCTGTAAAATATCTAACCTATACATTCTCTTTAACATATCTTATTTTTCATAATTATGTAGAAATTTCACGTAGGATTATAAATTATTTTTTTTGAGCCTCACTCAAAGAACTGGCCAGTTAATTCACTAGAAAACCTAGCAATTGATTGACAAACGTCAAGTAATTTACCTAATCATTTGTCTTTATTTTTTAACCGATACCCTAAGTAACTAACAGTAACATTTTAGTAATATGCAACTATCTTTATCCCATTGTTTTGGTACATGTATGTAAATTAATAATTTCTCGTTCTTGAGATTCTTGCTATTTATGTGATTGTTATTTGTGTGCAATTAATGTTTATCTGAGATTTACCAACCATTTTTATTTCATTTTGTTTGCTATTCCAAATTTAATTTATACGAATAAATTTATATATTTTGTTATATTAAAATATCTGTTTAATTGAAGAGAAATTCCTCCCTAACTTCTCATTTCTTTTGACATCAGTGAAAACAATTCATTCTTACTATTATCTAGATATCTACATTTCAATGTAACCTGGCACTAGTCTGGAGAGCCCACAAATATAGGACTCTGGGCAGTGCGAAGCAAACAAAGGAGGAGAACGTGAGGATCAAACTACATCCAAATCTGTCAACCTCCTAAACAGTGCTGCTAATATTAATAAATTTGATAATCTGATAGATAGCTACTTTAGGGTAGCGTGTTATAGGCAATTGTGACCTCACCATTGAGCAGATCTATATCCACCTGAGGTCAATCACAATATACCACGGTTCTTATGCTCTAAAGCTTTATATATATATATATATATATATATATATATATATATATATATATATATATATATATATATATATATATATATATATATATATATATACATATATATATATATATATATATATATATATATATATATATATATATATATATATATATATATATATACATATATATATATATATATATATATATATATATATATATATATATATATATATATATTGCTATGGTAATTTTAATGTACCAGAAATGCATCTAAATTTAGAAAAATGGAAAGAGAAAATCTTGGGAAATTTACGTTATTCTTATTACAATATGTCTTGCCAGAGACGGGTTAAAAAGGGGGAATTTAATAAGAAAAGTCGATAAGCATGCAAGGGGCTAAGTATTCAAATCAAAATAAATAAAAATAAATACCTTAATGCATGATGATGTCAAAAATATCATATAAAGTTAGTATTTGAAATAAAAATGTGCAACTTACATGAAAAACGTTTATTTTCTAAGGCTATACATTCAAAATTAAAATATTATATTTAATAAAGCAGTAGACGAGATCATTGAAGCTAATTAAAATAAAAGATCAGCATTCCGAAGCTGAATCACGTCTCCATCTTGATAGGTACGTTAAACGCAGCAAACAAATCGTCAGAGTGATAAACTTTGGTACTATAACAATAAAATTCAATTAATTTAGGAAGCAAATAGGATAAAATGTGTGGTAAAATACGAACACAACATGAAATTATTGACATATTATAGATTACCTGTTATTTTGAGGTGCGATCCAGTACAATTATAACGTAATAAGGAAAATTCCTTTCAACAGCAATTTTCATGATTAAAATTGACAGAAACCATAAATAGTAACTATATATATTGTGGACCATATCAGTGTCACGTCCATATAATTTGCAAATTGATAGTGCATGTCATTTCAAAATTTACATAATATGGCATTTCGGAATTTCCACAAAATTTTGATAATACCTGTAAAATCAAAACAGATTTAATAATTTGAAAGCATTTGGTTGATTATATCATTATTAATCTCTAGAGTAACATAGTAGCAACAAAAATAAGGGAAAATGAAAGAAAAATGCTACTTTTAACAATTGTCGAACATCATGTTACGAGAGGACAGCTTATGTATATTATTTGATATTGTTTGTTGTTGTTTATTGTTTAATATTGTATTAAACTGTATTTTTGATTACTTTATATATTTATAATTGTAGGTAAGTAGATTATTATAAACAATTTTAGACTGGAAATTGAAATGTCAACAGATAAAAGAATTAAAAATTTCATGTATAGATTATAAGATTATTACTGAACCAAATCACATGTAAAATAGCTCTATGTAATCAGGAAATTGTCTCTAAGAAGTTTTTCATTATACAATTTGTGTATTATAAAGATTAGCGGTCAGTAATTTTCATATTTATGACAATTGTCAATTTTGAAAATGGCATACGGTATAATGAAACCACATGTATGGGGTATCAAAATACGCAGTTTTAAACAAGCTTGCTTTTAAAGTATAGCATGTTTGGCTAGCTGTAATATAAAAAAATCCTAAATAAATAGGTACATAATTAACATGGCGTCAGGACGCTAATTCAATTTTTTTCTGATTTTAGATAAAAGAAATGTCGAATTATTTAATCGAGGCAGTTGAATTTAAGTAGCTAAAGAGAGCACATCAGAATTTTAATTGATTTCCAGCATTTATTCTCAACAATTTTGGTTTATATTTTTAAAGGAAAATAATTAAATAAGGTTGACAAGTTTCAACTTACCTGTTTATTTCTGCGATCTGTATATTATTAATAACTATATTGGAACAAATATTATTCAATCAATTAATGGAAACTGGAGAATATATGGTAAATTAATGAATTCTTGTTGGAATTTTATTAGTAAATATAAATAAAAATAAAAAACCAAACTGTCAACTGCCATTAGACTAGGCAAGGGATTCTTTTTTTTATCTTCATTCGATTGAAAGAAGAATCCGTAAAAACTTAACAAGACCCAGAAACTATACACATAACCCAAATGTATAGTGGACAGAATAACTATTAAACCACATGGAGGCAAATACTTCAAGTGACATTTAAAGGTTGGTGAATGGAACTTATGTAGCTCAATAGCTATAAAGCAATTAACAAAAAAAAATAATAATTTAATAAATAAAAAGGACTGTACCTACATAAAAATCGTGAGTTCCCTTTCAATGGAAGTCCAATTATTGTTAAGAATTTGTAATATTAATAAGAATTTTTATAGTTAAGCAATATTTCTTTTCCTAGTTAAAAAAAAATTGTTCTATTTTGTTTGTTATTTAAATTGTTTGTTAATAAATTATCCATTTGTATTTGAAATCCATTTCATTATTAAAAAAACCTGAATCTTGTAATAAAGCTCATACAAATTTTATTAACAAAGTGGTGCATTTTTCGACTCATGAACCCAAGCTCTGAGATTTATTAATAATTTATTAATATAAAAAAGATTAAAACAAAAAAAAAAACAATATATTTATACATTTTTATAAAGAGTCTCATGCAAAATTAACTAAAAGAAAATAAGGATTCGAAGGGCAACTGAATATAACAGGTAAATATAATAAATATATATATATATTATTATCGTACATATAAAAATTCTAACATTGCTATCATAAAAATTGCCACACAAAGAGAAAAGTTTAATCAAATGACATCAAATGTTAGGGATAATAAAAACTATGATATATATATATATATATATATATATATATATATATATATATATATATATATATATATATATATATATATATATATATAATACTAGTTAAAAGATAATTAGATGTTTCATGTACTTTCCATGAGATTGAAAACATAAGGTAGTGAATGAGATATATCGTCGCCTTAGAAAGAAAAACTCGTATCTCAGAAAATGCAAATTTTACAGGAGGCGAAAAAAAGTGATTTTGGGAAATATTAAGTAAGATTTGAATAATTTGAAGTACACATGACTTAATATTATTCATTTTCTGATTATTCATGTGCTTAACAGAAGTTTGCCTTTTCTTGTCATATTGAAAATCGATTTACGTGGTTTTACAATTTGTGATTACAAGATATAAGTGCTTTTCATATTTAACGTTGATATACGTGGTTTAACTTCTAGTGGTCCGAAAGGACATACGAGGTTTTCATCTTTATAATGAAATTGATCAGAACTACATTGATTGATTTTATTAATTTAACTAATTAATTTTCAAGTTTCATTTCATCATGTAATATCTACCGAGGTTGACAAAATATTTGCAAGGCTCAAAAGTTGTTGCACAAGTGTTCAATGTGTTTCAATTAATACAAAACTTTGTTTATTTGATGTTTTTAAAAAAAAATCTGGTTTATCATGATGAATATCAAAATATAATGGCAGATTATTATTGTATAGTGTATGATTTCAATATAATTTCATAGTCATTTTAAATTTAATCAGTTCAAGCATAGGATAGGATACAATAAAAGCCAAGACTGAGATCAGAAAAAGTGTTTTATTAGAAAATAAAAAATTTCTTTGATTTACATTTTACCTTAAATCTTTACATTTACTGGAATGATGCAACAACAAGTTCCTTTGTCACATAATTTGTTTTCAGCGTTTGACATGTGAGGTAATGCATCATAGTAGCTGTGAACTTGTCGTGGAAGCACGGATTTCATTTCCTGTAGATGCTTAAATTTGACTGCTTGGAGTGGAATTTTGTTTTCATATAAGCATCCGACTGTAGTCTCACTTGATATATTTTTCAACCTTCTAGGGAGATTTGAAAAATCTTCGTTGAAGTCTAATTTTACCTGAATATTTCCATCAGGTGTATATTTTATACATTTGAGATTAGTTACAACTGGGTCACCTTTCTTTTGTCCAGGTCTGATGGATGTTACGAACTTCAAATCACTGAATTTCTTGAAAAAAGTATGTTCTAGATATTGCACTTTGAATGGTGCTGGATGAATTCTTGCTGTTCTGCAAGCTTCAATGTAGGCAACTGGAGAATAAATCTCACGATTTTTTATTTTTCTTTCAATGCAACTATGCATAGCGTCACACTCCATCTGGGTGTGTCCCTTTTCTAAAAATTTTTGAGTAATAACGATACCTAATTTCTTTGAAATCAGAAGAAGTGTGTTAGCCATGATAGTGTTCCGGTTTTGGTATGTACAACCGTCACTATATATAATAATATTGTTACCATTCTCCACCTCATTTATAATAAAGTTATACAGAATGCTTGCGAATTCATCAGCATTCAGTTCCCCCTCAGTTTCGTCCCACAAATAACAGTAGCCAGCCCCTGTTTTCAGATCATACAAAGTAAAGTTGTGCACTTTTAGTTTAGTGCGATAGTATAGCGCCGACGCTTTTAGGGATGGGCAAAGTAAAACGGCCTGTAAGTCCATTGTGAATACTGATGTATTATTGTCATCGCTAGTCTTATCGCTCTCTTTTTGCTTTCTTGCCTCATCTTTTCTTCTAATGTGCTCTTTAAATTCTTCTTCTGATACATTTCCGCTTTTATAAGCACAGCAAGTGTCGCACTGGTCTTTTTTGGGGCTAAACAATGCTAAGTTGAACTCATCAAAAACAGAGTAGAAAGTAAAAATGGATGTTACAGGGTTATCTTTGTTTAGAGATTTACAGAAATCTTTATATAGCCGGAACAGTTCTGCCTTTGATTGCCACCTAGGCTCAAGATAAAGTTTTGTTGAACTCTTCCGACAATAATGAGATTCAAGCTTAGGCAGGCTTTCAAAAAAATCTGATAAAAGTTTTCTAACTCTGTCGGTCTGAGGTCTCCTTGGTGAGACTTCTTTTCCATTGCTTTTTTTATGTGTTCTTGCGTTCTGTGCATTGTTTTCAGAATCATTTTGTTCTGGTAACTTTGATACCCAATCATGTACCGCCCACTCTCCAATGCTGAGTGTAGATAGGAACATCCTTTTGCATACTTTAACACGCTCGCCAGCTTCATCCGGTTTCAAATAGTAGACAAAAGAATAATGGCGCCGTGAAGCTCCTGCAGCTTCAACTGTTCGCTGTGCCACAGGTCTCTTGTCAACTAAGCCGTTTATGAAAACTTGTTTCTCACCATGGTTCAACCTATAAAATTGTTTGAAGATCTTCTCTCTCATACTGTCAACAATCTTTGCACAGCCAAAGCCTCTCAAGTTTTTTTCCACACATGAACAACGGCTCTTCATGATTTTTTTTGGCCTCTTCACATCGAAAACAGCTTTACCTGCTTCAGTTTTACGTCTACCAAAATACTCTAGTCCTTGAGACCTCTTTAGTTTATTATCATTTGCGATCCACGATTCTTTGTTGCCTTTTCCTCTTTTAGCTCTTTTACGTTGGGAGGAAATTTCCTTGCTATAAGTATGGTCTTCAGGCACATCACTTTCATCTCCCGAGGGTATGTAATCCTCATCTTCATGATTAACTCTTTCGGGCACTCTGTCAATTTCTCCTACGTTCGCAATATTAGTTTCCATTAGAGTCACACTGTTTTCAACATCAACTACAGGCAGAGTATCTAGGTCTAAGTAGTTTGCAACTAAGTTTGAGTTCGAAGTTGACAATAAACTATTTTCTTTGAAATTGCTTTCAGCTTTCGGCTGTTCTGGGATTTCATCGAATATAATACAGTTGGTTAGGTCTGTTAAAATGCCGGGGTTACCATCATTCGGTTCCAAGACAAAGCTGTTGTCATCTTCATTTGGAACTAAAATGTAATTAGATATGGTTGGAACTATGTTGTCATCTGTATGTTTAGGAAGAGTGGAATCCTCAGTGGAAGTAACATCTTCAATGTAGGTAGCTTGATTTGTATCTGATATATCAATGAATTTTTCGCCATCTGTAATGAATGATTTCAGTAAAAACAGAACGTTTTGTTACCAATAATATAAATTACTATCAAGTACTAGTATAGTATTACATAGAAAACATGTGCCCCTACATTAAACATTATGTTCCATGATAATTCATCACTTACCTTTTTTTCTCACATCTCTGTTAGAACGTGATGCTTGGTTCAAAGCCAACTCTAATATCAATTTAGTTCGACTGAATTGACTCATAATTTTGCTCTCTGAAAAGATATCAATCATACATAATAGGTTTTGAACTGTTATACATGCCTCGAGATCGCTTATTAGGTTTTATTTTATCAACAACTAAAATATTTCGTTTGCTATTATATTGGCGTTTGCAAAGAAAACCTCGTAATTCAAGGCTGAAGGCTATTGGTGCATATAGATACCCCAATATCAACACACGCATGATAAGTATGAATACCACGTATATTTGAATTAAGAGGTTTTCATTCTTAGTCAGTCGGACCTAACCTCAAATACAAGGTTTTCACATTCAGTCTTAATGTTTTGGTGGTACAATTACAAGGAATGGTAACTAATATCACAACTGAAAGACAAACCAATATAAATATACTTACTTAGTAATATTACTTGTATGCTTTAGCTGCAAAAAACACCTCAAAAATCACTGAAACACCTGCAGAAAAGTTCACAAGTTATACGTGGTTTTCTCACTTGACTCAGTTGCCTAGCGATATACGTGGTTTCTATTTTCGTCTCTAGAGGGCAGCACGCAAGTCATTATTTTATAACGGCTTGCGAATAGATGAGATACAAGGTTTTCTATACAATAATGCAATAAAATAATTTTAGATTTTTTTTGAGATACGAGGTTTTCATTCTAAGCCGACGATATATAGAATGTAAACTTAATAAGCAACCAAATGAGTCAGAGTTTCTTTACCCACTTATTATATTTGATGTATTTCCAATTTAAGTTTGAGATTAGTTCAATATTGACATTGGTAAAATAATAGCCAACCTAATAAACTTGATTCACTGATTATTGCTTTACTAAATTGGAGATAGGAATTGATTAATATACAACTGAAATACGTACCCAGATTCGTTAATAAATCATTGTCTTTATAATGTCTCCAACTTGGCTGACATTGTGAGGAAAAGAACTTGCGACTTTTCTATGCTAAAGGCTGTTTTATTTGCATTTCGATTAATGGTCTTGACTTGATGAGGTCAGATCGGATCGACTCAAACTTTTTCATTAGCCTCAGGGAGGCAATCAATCTTAATCATCTATATGATAAATATTTCCATAATGGAATATGAATTCTGTCAAGAACTTTCTTAGGGTATTATTATATACATTTACCTAGAGAAACTTTTTTTCTTTAGAAAAGGTGATTTTAGATAGGCTTGTTTGGCTAAACCATTTTACATAAATAAAAGCTATGTGTACAGGGTGATTCTTTATAATGTCGCCCCCCTTTAACTTTGTTATTTGAAGTGTCCCAAAAAAAAAATGAAAGTGTGGTTATGTAGGTGCTAAAAAATACTTTTTTTCTATGTATAAAAAAATTTCAAAAATGATCAGTATACAGGGAAAACCAAAAAGTTCATTTTTTTTTTCAATGGATCACCCTATATATGAATTTATTTTTCGATTCCTCGTAAAATTCTAAGCATAATTTATATAACATGCTGTATACTTAAAATGAATAGTTTTTGAAATATTCGCTTTTGAAAGGTTATCATCAAATATTTTATTAAACAACTGTTACAAATCAAGAAATCTAACAATAAATAATATAATAAAAACAGTTTCTAATTAAATATAAAGATGCCCTACCGGGCCTCCATTTTCTTCAACACATTGTATAAGGGTTCTTCACATTTTCTCTAATGAATCTGTTATGAATGCTGGGTTATTTTCATTTAAATTAATAATTTATTTTTAATTTGGTGGTCGTTTACACGGTTTTTTTATATAACCCCAAATAAACGCACCCATAGGTGTAAAATGGGGGTTGTTTGCAGGCCATTTAATTGGCGCATTTCTTTCAATCCATTCAGGAAACCTTTCATTTGGGTAATTAAGCACAGCACCAATGTTGCGAGGGGGTGCTCCATTCTGTTAAAAAATAATATTTTGTAATATATTTAAAGGCAAATCGTCTAAACATTCTTTAAACTCGTTTTCCAAGAAATCTAAATAGCGGACTCCATTTAAAACAGTATCAAAAAAAATATGGACCGATAACTCGATCGCCCAAGATACCACACCACACATTTACGGATTGTCGCCCTTGCAACTTAAATGCCTTATAAGAATGTAGATTCTCTCTTGCCCATCGTCTGGTATTTTTTCGGTTAAACATGCCACTAGTAGAAAAGGTAACTCGTCAGTCCATAGAACTGTTTTCAAAAAATTGTTATTTATGTTTATTCTGTCTAGAATCAGTTGACAAAATGCGACCCGATCATCTTTTTGCATTTGGGTAAGCTTTGTAGTGGGTTTAATCTTATATGGCTTTAGATTCCATTTTCTTAACATTCTTTGGACTTTACTGTATGAAGTTCGCTGAATATTTTCTTGTGTTGATCGTAATGTCTTTGAAATGTTTCTTATGGAATTGTTTGGATTCTCTTCTATAGCAAGTAAAATATTGAATTCTGCATTTTCTTCTAGGTTCACAGCAGTTCTTTTTCTCCTTTGTAAATTTGACGTTTCTTGAAACTTCCTATAGATGTGAACGTTTTTCGAGTTGGAACATGCATACCGGGATTATCTTCTATCATATTTCTAATGGCAGCGCGACAATTTAAATTATTTTTAATATAATAACTTAAAATAACTCTTCTTTCTCTGTCTGAGTACGGCATTTTTACTTACTAAACAATACAACTACAACAATATTGGCAGAATGTCACTGTCAGTTATTTGTTTTCAATTAAAAGCATGGTATCCCAAGACTACTTGATTTGTAAGAGTTGTTTAATAAAATATTTGATGATAACGTTTCAAATGCGAATATTTCAAAAACTATTCATTTTAAGTATACAGTATGTTATATAAATTATGCTTGGAATTTTACGAGGAATCGAAAAATAAATTCATATATCGGGTGATCCATTGAAAAAAATGAACTTTTTGGTTTTCCCTGTATACTGATCATTTTTAGTGAATTTTCTTAAAAAAAATTCACTAATGAGGAGATCTCGACTTTTCAATTTTGAAAAAATTTCTTCAAATGAGCGCGATCTAGGACCCCTAGAACCCATATCCGGGGTCAGTTTCAATTTTTATATGTTTATATATATATATATATATATATATATATATATATATATATATATATATATATATATATATATATATATGTATATATATATATATATATATATATATATATATATATATATATATATATATATATATATATATATATATATATATATATATATATATATGTATCACACCGATAACTCAAAAAATAATGGGCCGATTTTGATAAAATTGGGCATGTACTTTTCTTTTGTAAATAGCTTGGATAAGTTCGTTATTCAGGAAAATCGGACAAGGTTTTCCGGGAAAATTTTGAGTTTTCATTCGAAAAAAATTCTTATCTCAAAAAGTAATTAGCCGATTTTAATAAAATTTGGCATGTACCTTTCTTTTGTAAATAGCTTTGACAAGTTTGTTAGTCAGGAAAATCGGACGAGGTTTTCCGGGAAAATTTTGAGTTTTCATTCGAAAAAAGTTTTTATCTCAAAGAATAATACGCCGATTTTGATAAAATTTGGCACGTACCTTCCTTTTGTAAATGGCTTTGACAAGTTCGTTAATCAAAAAAATCGGACGAGGTTTTCCGGGAAAATTTTGAGTTTTCATTTGAAAAAAAAAAATTATCTTAAAAAATAAAAAATCTATGATAACCAAATTTGGTAGGTAGGTTTATGATATAAAAAGTAAACTATACACCAAAATTTAGATTTCTACGTTACAAGAAAAAAAAGTTATAAAATATTTTGTGCCAGATCATTTCTATGAAAATTCACTACCATAACGCACTTGCTGCGTCCAGGCTTTTTATCTGTTTGGATATATACAGGTGACGCGTTTGTTCGGTAAAGCACAATATAATTGTTATTATACAAGTTACGATAAAAATTGTATCCGTTAATTATAGGGTGTCTTAAGCTGCATCTTATAAGTATACTTTGACAATAACAGGTTGGCCCATAAGTCGTTGGTGATCCCTACAATTGATTTTTTGAACACACTTTTATTATTGTATTTTTGCATTTTTCATCGAAATATGATGCATGTTTGTAAGAAAAAATCGTGACGCAGTAAGTGCGTTTTGGTAGTGAAGTTTCATTAAATCCTTCAAATTTCAATAACTCAATTTGCTATTAACCTAAGGTTTGCTTGCTAGAAAACCAATATTTTAAGTTTATTTTCGAACATTTTTTGTACATTTTCAAACAATAAATAATTTTGGTAAAATATGGTATATTGTTTCTACTATATAGGCTATACCGTTAACCAGATTGATCCCTGCTTGCACCAGAGAGACATATTTGCTATTGAAAACATTTTTATGAAAATTCACTTCCATAACGCACTTGCTGCGTCCAGACCTTTTCAATTTTTTTATACATAGAAAAAAGTATTTTTTAGCACCTACATAACCATACTTTCAATTTTTTTGGGACACTTCAAATAACAAAGTTAAAGGGGAGCGACATTATAAAGAATCACCTGTATTATTATATCCCTCCACTTTATACGAGTGTATATCCCTATACCTTTCCAATGATTTATCTAAATATACTATATGGTTATCATATTTTAATGCTACATATTTATTGAAATTTCCGTCAAACTATAAAATTCTTCGCAGTTGGAACAATTCTAAGCTTCCATACAGCAAGAAGGAAGCTGTGGGAAGAAAACTAGCGAGATGTAATTTAATGCTCGTCGTGATATTAGCCAAGATAGTAGTTGTTTTCGTTCCATAGTTTTCTTCACACAACTTCCTTCTTGCTGTACTGTGTACACATGAAAGCTGCTGTGGAGGTCTAAAACCGTCACAACACCCGAGGTGGCAAACTTGTTAAAGCGCCGGCGTGGCATATTGAGAAATCCTAATTAGAACGCAACCGGTTTGTGTCTCCTGCTTTACATCTTACCGCAAGTCCCTGCAGGACTGAACCGATAATGGCTGGCAAGTAATCTAATTCAGTGCCCGTCGCGGCATTAGTCAGGAGAGTAATTATTTCTGCTCACTGTTCTGTGTGTACGTGGAGTGTATATACAGGCTGGCGCATTGAAAACGAAACAGACCGATTTGCCTCCAGAGAATATTTTTTTAAGAAACGCTTTGTAGCTCTCAAGATAAGGAAGCTATTGTCCCCGATTATCGAGAACAGCCTGTGTATGTATCACACCGATAGGTCAAAAAATAATGCACCTTTTTTGCAAGTGGTTTGGTAAATCGGACCAGTTTCTCCTAAAAAATTTTGGGTTTCCTTTCGAAAATTTTCTATATCTCCGGAAATAATGAAGCTATGGCAACCAAATTTCGTGCGCAGGTTTATATTATAATACGTTAACTACGATTTAAACCAAGATTTATATCTGTAAGTTAAAAGAAAAAAGTTTCAAGCGTTTAAAAAATTATTTATAGGTATACAGCATATTATAATACGTTAACTACGATTTGAACCAAGATTTATATCTGTAAGTTAAAAGAAAAAAGTTTCAAGCGTTTAAAAAATTATTTATAGGTATACAGCATGGCCCATTTAATATGGAAACACCCCTGTACTTTTGTATTTATAACTCGATTTTGATGAACAAAAAATCAAAAGATATCAGATGAAAAACTATTAATGCTGTGAAAATTGTTTTCTATGTCACCTGACCAAGACCTACTAATGCAGTTTTTCTATGTCAAAAAAATAGGCTAAGGACATTTTAAGAAGAAAATAACCACTGCATTTAGCATCCCTCAAAATAGATATATACCAAATTTCGTCAAAAAAGAGGAATTATTAGCCATTTGAGAGAGGTTTATTTATGTGGCCTTTCTCATATGAAAACACCTGTGTAAGTTTTGTATTTCTAACGCGATTTTTTAACGTGATCTCAAACGATAGAAAATTAAAAAATCTATAGGTTCTGTGAAAATTGTTTTCTACGTCATTCGATCAAGGCCTACTAAAACTATTTTCATATGTCACAGCATTTATAAACTTTTTTCTCCAACTTTTGAGATGTTGTTGGTGACTTTCGTAGATCACCATAATAGTTATGTTTTTATGAAATTTGGTAGGTAACATTTTTGAAGAATGGCGGATACAGTGGCGCACTTATTTTTTCCTAAAAGCGACCATAAACGTTTTTTATAATTTTTGTCATATGAAAATAGTTTTAGTAGTTCATGATCAAATGGCATAGGAAACAGTTTTCACAAGATCTATAGACTTCCTCATTTTCTATCTTTTGAGAACCTGTTAAACAAAATCGCGTTATAAATACAAAAGTTACAGGGGTGTTTCCATATGAGAAGGGTCACACAAATAAACCTCTCTGAAATGGTTAATAATTCTATTTGTTTAAGAAATTTGGGATATATCTATTTTGGGGGATTCCTAATGCAGTGACGTACTTTTTTTGGTAAACATCCTCCTAAACCTTTTTTCCATTTTTTACATAGAAAAACTGCAGGGGCGTGCGGTGACATTTCAAATAAGGGAAGCAATTCTCAGAAGCTTACCTATTTGTAGTGTAACTCAATTCTTCTGTCGTTTTTGGCAAATTTTAATAATGTCGTCATAAAACTGTGGATTCTGGGACATTTACTGGACGAGTTTATTTTCAACTGACAAAATTGAAATTTGGGAAAGTCTTTCCTGTCCTGTTGAATTCCTAACAAAACTCTTGATACGTTTCAATGTAAAAAAAATTCGTTCTAAAGATGCACTAGTAGCAGGAATTGTTAATACTAATTCACATAATTTGAACACTTCAGAAAATGCATTTTCCAATTTTGATTGTTTTAAGAAAGTTATAAGTTCACTCGCGTTAGTTTTTGTGCCTATAACATCGGTTTCATAAATGACTGTAAGTTCTGATCGTAATAAGGCTTTGTCAAAAGAATGTCCATGGTGGTGAAATAATGATTTGAATGAATCTTCTGGGAAAGGTATCCCTTTAAATCCTTCAAAATTACACAACTCAAGAAATTTCAGGTCACTAAGATGACCAAATCTGCAGTTAATTTGCTGCTGAATTTGATCTATGATTTCGTAGAAAAGGCGGCGGTAAGAAGTTTGAAGGTCTCCCACATTATCAGTGCGCAGACGCTTTCTTCGTGGCTCCACTTCTCCTAATTCAATTGTTTTTTCCCAAAACTTATCAAATTCATTCTACTTGAGGTAGCAAAAAACACTTTACATTCTTTAATATGATATATAGATTGGGATAAAATTAAATTTAATTTATGAGCACAACAGTGTACAAATAGAGCACTGGAGAACGTTTCCCGCACTTTAGCTTGAAGACCTCTTAAATGTCCGGCCATAACCGCAGCCCTATCATAGCTTTGGGCAATTAATTTATTATCAGCCTCCTCAATATCTTTCATAATATTAAGCACAATTTTATATAGAGCGTTTGCGGTATGATCTTCTGTCACATTTTTAAAGCCTAAAAATCTTTCTTGTACACTCCCATCCATTTTTACGTAACGTATTACTACAGATAGTTGACTTAAATTAGTTACGTCGGTTGTTTCATCTAGATCAATAGCAATGAAACGAGTCTGTTTAATTTCAGATTTAATTCTCTTCAAAATAATAGTGGCAGCAGCCGAAATTAAGTCATTCTGAATGCGATTTTATGTCACGCGAAAAACGTTAGACAGTTCCAAGTGATTTTTTAAATAAATGTCGTATTTGGCTATTAAAGAAACTAGGTCTTGAAAGTTTCCTCTATTTGCAGATGTAGTTGTTTCGTCATGACCCCGAACCCAATTCATGCTGACCAAGAAAACACACAACATCAATAAGTCATTTTAATATTATTCTGTTTTTATCAACCAGTTCATTGTGTTGGCGATGACTAATTTCTATCTGCTTGTCAACGGCGTATTCAATTCGCGTTTTTCCAAAGACACTTAATTTTAAAATGGTCTGTAAATGTGCTTTAGACATAACATGTCTTTTTACTACTTTATGTAGATTATTCAAGTCGGAAAACCCACTTTTATTCCACACCCCCTTTTCAGTCACAAATAGACTACCAGGCCAACAAAGCAGTTTATTCCTATTTTTACAACCCGTTAACCCTTCATATTGTTTATAAGTTTTGTCCGCGTTGAAATGTCGAGTACATGTTTTAATTCTTGGATTTAAGTTTTTACAGCAGGTTTCGGCCTACCCTTATTAATAATAGCAAGTTTTTAAGCAAATGGTAAAGCTGAAAATCATTTGGTTATCAAAAAACACACAATACAATCACAGTTATTACCACGTGTTTGTAAAGTTTGTAAATCCCCACCCCCACCGACGCCGCTGTTAAAAGCTGATCTACTTGCAGCCATATTAATAATCATAAAATGCCAATGTATTTAACTTAGTCAACTGCTTATATCTACGAAATAATCAGAGACATTCACTTTGTACGTACACCGGGTCTTCCTAGTACAACACGTTCTAAAAATACGCGTACATCCGTCGAGCTAGGGTTTCTTATAAAGTTGCCTGCTAACTACGTGTATTTAACCGAAGTCATTGCAACCATTCGTACTGTTCGCTGGCGCATTTACTGGGACGACGTCCTTGCTAGGAGCGTATATACAAATACAGTATGATGCATAATAAATAATTATGTGTGTGAGCTTGCGAAATGAAAATTGTAATAATTAAATTAGTTTCAGAGTTTGAAATTTAATATATAAAATACAAAAGGGATTTTAAATAATTGGGTTTAGGTATGTAGTCGTTATTTTAAGGGAAGCAATGCTTACCTTGCTTCCATGGACCGCACGCCACTAAAAACTGCATTAGTAGGCCTTGGTCAGGTGACGTAGAGAACAATTTTCACAGCATTAATGGAGTTTTTCATCCTATATCTTTTAATTTTTTGTTCATTAAAATCGAGTGGTAAATACAAAAGTTACACGGGTGTTTCCATAATATATATATATATATATATATATATATATATATATATATATATATATATATATATATATATATATATATATATATATATATATAATGTGTGTGTGTGTGTCGCTCGTCTAAAGCCAAATGTCGCCGTTCCATGGTAAAACACAATATTTTAATTGCAGCTACTAAGCAACAACTGAAGAATGACTGAATTCGAAACTAAATCCACCGGATCATATGAAAATTGTACTTTTATGATATATCGGGTATATCAATTTTGATGTCATTTTAACTTTTTTATTAACAACAGACAGTTTTATATTGAGTGATTGATTAAATACATACACCGTAAGTGTAATTTGACAGATTCCAAAATCAATTTGTCCCCTTTTTTGTATTATTTAAAAATATCCCTAGACTTTTCCGATGTATATATATATATATATATATATATATATATATATATATATATATATATATATATATATATATCTGTGTTCCATTTCAAAAACACTTACTGTCATTGTCTCGTAGCTCGTAGTTATCGGAAAATTCTCAAAAAAAACTAATTAATCCAATTGATAAAATAAAGCATAAATTTCTTGCATAGAAAATTTAGAAGAGACATTATTATTTTTATTATTATTGTCGGTGTCATGTGTCATGCTTCTACTAAAACAACCAAAAGGAAGAAGATAAATTTTTGTATAACTGGATGCGTTCCTAGTTAAAATACATAAAGCTAAGCAGAACCAAAAAGATGAGAATAAAAAAAAACTAAATCAATAAATAACCAAAATTAAAAGGTGCTAGCCAAGGATAAAAATTTTGAGTGTCAAATGGTTTATAAAAATAACTAAATTGTATTAAGACAAGTACAAGCTTATATGTGTTGTACTGTGTAAAATTTGCTTTATTTTAATAATTGTAAATTAATTTTATTATTATCATCATTATGTAGAACACAATTAATATTTAATAAATTTAGACACTGTATGCACTTCATCTTAATTTAGATGTATATTATAAAGCTGGCCAACTTGTATTTTGTTGCAGCGCATTAAACAGGCGGGATCAGTATTTCAGAGCCGGTTATCAAAAGCTACAAAGTTGCCATCTTAGTTGATAGACCAGGCTCTATTGTTCGCTTATGAAAGCGAACACCTTAGCAGACAATGCAGTTTCGTTCCTTTTAGCTGCTAATGGCAGAAACAGACGCTTTAAATAATTAATAAGGTGGCTTAAGTATTATATAAACGGAAATGGCTTATTCTGAAACGAGGTATAACACTTCACAAAATAACTGTATGTGTTTGTAACCATAACAGTTTGGTGTTTGTAGCTTTGCCATTTTAGTGAATTTTCGTATAAAAATTCCCTAGTGAAATGATCCCGACTTTTGAATTTTGAAAAAATGTCTTCAAATGAGGAGCGCGAACTATATATATATATATATATATATATATATATATATATATATATATATATATATATATATATATATATATATATATATATATATATATATATATATATACAGGGTTGTCCAATAAGCGCGCGTCGGTCCATAGTTACTAAACCGTTGCACTTGATAAAAATATTCTCAATGAAACTTATAACGTGTGATCTTTGCTACAACCCAAAATTATTTTTAAGTACACAGGGACTACACAAAAAGAGTAATACGAAAAATTATGTTTTTCTTAAATGGAATACTATAGTTTTTTATGTGGTAAATGAAGCTTCTTTAGATTCTATATTCAACTAAAAGATTGTCAAATGCAGTGTTGCCGAGTTATTATTTTTCTTAAAAAAATTTCGTCAAAAACATACTCTCTTCAGACTGATATATTTCTGCCACTGTGCGTTAGTTAACCTGAAAATTTTACGTGAAATCTAATACGGGCCCAGTTCATCCTGAACTGTCTTTAGATGTGGATTCGTTTATACAGGTGTTCAAAATTTCTCTTCAAACATCGCTACATTCATTTGAATTGAATTTCTTAAATACAACACCCTGTATATTATTTAACCGTTAGAAAGCTTAAAGTGTGCTCATTCAGAAAATATTATGTTTGCCGTATCTATCTAAACCTACTTCTGAGATAATAAGCTTATTCCAAAAATTTACACAGAAAATGAGAAAAATCACAGGCGGCACAGCACAAGGAATTGAAGCAATTGCTGCTCGTTGACATGAAAATGTAACTAATTATTTGTACAATCTTGTGACATTTAGTGACATCTTGTGCATATTATCTTTTTTAATAAGGGGTATTTTGTAACAAAAATGAAGTATACGATTCAGCAGTCAATTGAAATGATTTATATGTAACTAATTATTACCTCTAACTAATTATTTGTATAATCTTGTGACATTTGGCGACGTCTTGTGCATATTCTCGTCTTTAATAAGGATTATTTTTTAATAAAAATGAAGTAGACGTTTGAAGAATTAAATGCAATGATCTATGTCCTTGGAGAATGCTTAAAGAATTGTCTTTTGGCATCCAGAGTGTACGCTCAGAGATTTCCTGAAAGAAGGCATCCAGATGCAAGATCATTTCAAAGACTAAAGAATAGATTTGACCGGACGGGGACAGCTAAGTACGAGAAGCATGAACAAATGAAGCCAGTGCTATACGAAGAGAATGAATTCAATGTTGTCGCATCTGTTGTTGAAGACCCACATAGAAGTACAGCAGAGATAAGTAATATGTTGATCTTAGGTCAAACTTCTGTGAAAAGAATGTTAAGTAAGAATAGGTTCCATCCATATCGTGTACAACTCATTCAAATACTTAATAGGCAAGACTTCGAAAATAGAATACATTTATGTAATTGGGATTTTGCTCGAATTGGGGAAGAGGAACGATTTTGGAATAATGTATTGTTCACCGATGAGGCGACATTCCAAAAAAGTGGTCTTGTAAACGGGCATAATGTACACTTCTACGCTGATGCCAATCCACATTTTGTGAGAACTGTTGACCAGCAACATAGGTGGAGTGTAAATGGATGGGGAGGAATACTTGGAGACCACATAATAGGGCCGAATTTTTTTGATGGACACCTCAAAGGAAATATTTTTCAACATTTTTCAGACAAAGATCTTTATAATCTGCTGGAAAATATGCCATTAAATCTATTAAGAAGGATATGGTTCCAGTTAGATGGGGCGCCTGCACATTTCAGCATTGGAGTCCGAAATGCAAAATTTCCAAGCCATTGGATTGGGAGAGGAGGGCCTATTCCGTGGCCTCCAAGGTCACCAGATCTAACGAAACTAGATTTTTTTCTTATGGGGATACATTAAATATGTGGTCTACAAAACACCCCCCCCCCCCCCACACACACACACACAACGGCAGAAAACATGCGGCAAAGAATAAGAGAAGCATTTGATACAGTTAGTCTCTTGATGTTACGAAATCTAAATAAATCTTTAACAGGCAGGTTCAATATGTGTCTACAACAAAATGGTAGAGTGTTTGAACATTTGATGAAGTAGTTATTGTGTTTTTGTTAATTACCTAAATTATGTTACGTTTAATAATCTTTTATTCTAAATAATTTTATCATTATTTCAATAAATATTATATAAATTTGCGATACAAAAAAAGTAACGAGTCATGTCAACGAGTAGCAACTGCTTCGATTCCTTGTGCCGTGCCGCCTGTGTTTTTTCTTATGTTCTGTGTAAATTTTTGGAAAAAGCTTAATATCTCAAAAGTAGGTTGAGATAGATACGAACAACATGGTATTTTCTGAATGAGCACACTTTAAGCTTTTTAACGGCAAAATAATATACAGGATATTGCATTTAAGAAATTCAATTAAAATGATGGTGAATGAAGGGATGTTTGAAGATAAATTTTGAACACCCTATATGAACGAACCCAAATGTAAAGAGAGTTCAGGATAAACTAGGCCAATATTAGATTGCACGTAAAATTTTCAGGGTCACTAACGAACAGTGGCATAGATATAACAGTTTGAAGAAAGTATGTTTTTGACTAAATTTTTAAAGAAAATTAATAACTCTGTAACACTGCATTTGACAATCTTACAAATTTTTAGTTGAATATAGAACCTACAGGGGCTTCATCTACCACATAAAAAACTATAGTATTCCGTTTAAGAAAAACAAAAATTTTAGTATTACTCTTTTTTTGTACACCCTGTATATATATATATATATATATATATATATATATATATATATATATATATATATATATATATATATATATATATATATATATATATATATGTAATCACAATTCAGGGCCATTCGACCTTTTAGGGCAGATAAAGCAAATAAGAATGTTCTTGGTTATACCATGCTTTATATATTTCGTGTCAAATTGACAATTCAACAGAAGCCTACAAAGAAACCAACAACTAATTAACATTCAGCTACAAGACAATCGATTCGCTTACCGATAACTGAACAAAAGTTAAACTCGAGGAGCATCAAAAGAGATCACACCAATTGTGGCGCTCTGTAACCACACCTGGGGACATTGCACATAGGACATTCACATGCACGCATGAACAGCAGCCTCCAATCGGCGCATTTAGATAGTCATTTTGTTAAAAACATCGTGTATTATATAAATGCTTGATATAGGCCAAAAACTTTCGTATTTGCTTTATCTTCCCTAAAAGGTCGAATGCCCTGAAATGAGATATATATATATATATATATATATATATATATATATATATATATATATATATATATATATATATATATATATATATATATATATATATATATATATATATATACGTGTGTGTGTGTGTGTATCACACCGATAAGTCAAAAAAGATTTGTCGATTTTGACGAAATTTTCCAGGTACATTTCTTTTGTAAGTGGCTTGTGGCTTGGATAAGTTCGTTAGCCAGGAAAATCGGACGAGGTTTTCTGAGAAAATTTTAGGTTTTGTTTCGCAAAAAATTATATCTCCGTAAATAACAAAGTTATTGCAACCACATTTGGTACGCAGGTTAACATTATAGAAGGTAAGCTATGCACTAAGACTTAAAGCACCGAGTTAAAAGAAAAAAAAGTTTGAGGCATTTAAAACAAAATTCCGGGGTCACTGGTGATCATAAAAACGCACAAAACCAAAATACTTTGTATGCATAACAACACCTATTGTACATACAGACTTGGAGACTACTTCTCTGGCTTCACTGTTGGTTTTTGTAGGTGAAGGACGTAGCCAGCGCGTGAGCTAACTGGAGCAAGTGGCCCTTCGAATTCTGGAAGTACTAGGATGTTCTTCAATGCTTCTGTGACTATAGTTTCGCTGCTTGACAGCATTTTCAGACAGATTAAAATTGAATTAGTACGAAATCATGACAACTACAAATAAATATCTGTTGCTATGTTATGATATGATGTTTTGATCAAAAAATTTTATCAAATTGAAAATAAAATTTTTTGATCAAAACATCATATCATAACATAGCAACACATATTTATTTGTAGTTGCCATGATTTCGTACTAATTCAATTTTAATCTGTCTGAAAATGCTGTCAAGCAGCGAAACTATAGTCACAGAAGCATTGAAGAACATCCTAGAACTTCCAGAATTCGAAGGGCCACTTGCTCCAGTTAGCTCACGCGCTGGCTACGTCCTTCACCTACAAAAACCAACAGTGACGCCAGAGAAGTAGTCTCAAAGCCTGTATGTAGTATGGACAAGTTTCACCAAGTAAGGGCAACAACAATCACTGAACACCTATTGTGTTATTGTAAGTCTGTGGTTTCAAAGTCTTAGGAAAAATTCGTTATTGAGGCAACCACGACAATTGAATTTTGAAAATATTTCTTCAAATGAGTGCTAATTACGCCCCCTAGAACCCATATCCTCGATCTGTTATAGGTTGTCGTAAAGCAAAGCTTTATATATTAGTTATGATAGAAGCTATGAAAAAAAGTATATATGTTAATTGTAGAGTGTCTTGAGCTGCATCCTATAAAATTGTTTTGAAAGGCTGGTCCATAAGTCGTTAGTGGTACATTTTTTTTAATACAACACCACTTATATCATTGGATTTTGGCAATTTCCATCGAACTATAATTCGCGCTTGTACACACAACAATTTGATATCGTTTATAGTTTTTGAGTTGTTTCAATTGTCTTGCAATTTTGTACGTTTTTGACACATAAAAATGTGATACGACGTTTCACCAATAGATATGGAAATCTCATTAAAATGACGCATCCAGAAAGATTTTTGTTTATATAATCCGTCGAAAAAACTGAAATGCCATGTACAGCACGCTCTTAAGTAATGGCTCAATTTTTTCAAATGGAACAGCATGTATTTTATGTTTCAGGAGTGAAGGGCAACTGCTTTAAATTTTGTATAAGACTTCCTATACCTAAGGACACTAGTTTTAACAATATTTACATTTTTAGTGAATTTTCTTAAAAAAAAATCACTAATGAGGAGATCCCGACTTTTGAATTTTGAAAAAATTTCTTAGGCCCCCCAGAACACATATCCGGGGTCGGTTTAAATTTTTATATGTTTATATATATATATATATATATATATATATATATATATATATATATATATATATATATATATATATATATATATATATATATATATATATATATATATATATATATATATATATATATATATATCACACCGATAACTCAAAAAATAATGGGCCGATTTTGATTAAATTTGGTGAATAAATTCCTTTTGCAAATGGCTTGGATAAGTTGGTTAGCCAGGAAAATCGGTCCAGGTTTTCCCGGAAAATGTTGTGTTTTCTTTCAAAAAAAAATTATATCTCCGGAATTAACAAAGTAAGGGCAACCAAATTTCATATGCGGATTTATATCATTATAGGCAAGTTACCTACCAAAATTTAGCTCCGTAGGTTAAAGGATGAAAAAGTTACAGGCATTCAAATAAAACTAAATTTGGATTTTCCTCAAAACGTCAAAATTGGTGAGTACATTCCTTTCGCAAGTCGCTTGGATAATTTTGTTAGCCAGGAAAATCCGCCGAGGTTTTCCCGGAAAAATTTGTGTTTTCTTTCGCAAAATATTTATATCTCCAAAATTAACAAAGTAAGGGCAACCAAATTTGGTAAGCTGGTTTATATCGTTATAGGTGTGCCACCTACCAAAATTTAGCTCTGTAGGTCAAAAGACAAAAAAGTTATGGGCATTTAAAGAAAAATAAATTGGGGGTTTTCTCAAAACGTCAAAGTGACAATTGAAAACGTCAAAATTCGCAACATTTAGGCAAATGACTTGAATCTAATACGGGCTATAGAAAGAAAATGTCTTAAGAAGAATGTTTTATATACACCGAACTCTTAGTTTCAACCGTCATTGTCCTTCATTTTACTAAAATATTTCCAGAAAATTCATTTCTAATAGCCTTTCTATGATGCTTGGCAGTAGCATTAGCTATAGAGTTTATTGTTTAATGGTATATAATTTTTGTCGAATTTTCGTAAAGAATCAATAAAGCTCTATATTTTCGTTATTATACAAGATATGAAAAAATATTGTATACATTAATTATACGGTGTTTTGAGCTACATCTTAAAAAAATATTGCGACAATCACAGGGTGGCCCATAAGTCGTTGGTGATACAAATAATTTTTTTTGTCGAAAAACGCCTTATTTTTTTGCATTTTCCATCGAAATATAATGCATGTTTGTAAGTTAAGAAATTCTGGAGGCAGCAAGTGCGTTGTGGTTGCGAATTTTGACCTGACCTGACCTGACCAAGAAACGGATTTTTTCAGTAACACTTTTGGTTTACTTTTGGAAATTTCTGTACGTTTTCAAACAATCAAGTTATTTTAATGAAACATGGCACATTGTTTTTACTATATATGTTATACTGGTAATCAAATTTGATGCCTGCTTTTTCTATATAGGTTATACTGGTAACCAAAATTGATGTCTGCTTTCTTAAAAAGAAAACACACATATTTGCAATAAAAACATTTTTATGAAAATTCACTACCATAACGCACTTGCTGCGTCCCGAGATTTTATAATCTCATACCAGATAGGGAAACAGTTTTTGTTTCGGTTCTTTATTCAGTTCTAATAACCAATCACAATATGGGATTATATAGCGAATTTTCGACGAAAAATATTGAAATATTCAAACTGGCTTTGGTATAAAAAAGGCAACAAGTAATTAATTAAGTAAGATTATCTATTATTATCTATGTTTATATTTTCACAAATGACAGAAGTATACCCTTTCAAACAAACAAAAATTTGTTGATTTCCCTCGATTTCCCTAAAATATAATAATAATAATAATAATAATAATAATAATAATAATAATAATAATAATAATAATAATAATAATAATAATAATAATAATAATAATAATAATAATAATAATAATAATAATAATAATAATAATAATAATAATAGAAATTTATTTTCCTTCATTACAAAAAATAAACAGTTCATTCGTTGCAATTAATTGGGTACATAAACAGAGGAAAACCACTAGGTTGCGATCAAGCAAGCAGAAGATCCTAAGAACTAGAAGCCTAAACACTTAACTAGGCTAATATCTTAACCGGAAAGTCATAATATCTCCCAAATTATTCCCGATTACAAAAAAAGAAAAAATGATCAAGTACCATTTACTGTGTACTATACAGGTAGTCAAACAAATTCTTCTTAAACTGTTCAATTTTTAGCCTCTTAAGTTCATTTGGTATCGCATTATAAAGGTTTGGAACATTGTAACTATAAGATCTTTCAAAAAAAAGAGGTTTTATGGTGAGGAGGAGTTATGTAATCACGGTTGCGGATATTTATGTTGTGTATGTCAGTCCTGAAGCGCATTTTATCGTACAAATAGGCAGGTTTTTTATTGAAAACAACCTGATGGTAGAAGCACAGCGTATTTAACTTCAGTCTGTTACCCATATTAAGCCACTTTAATTCATTTAATTTATGTGATACATGCTGCCTACGTCGCAATCCAAAAATATACCTGAGACACAAGTTTTGTATTTTCTGTACTCTGTTCCTGGTGACTACATTAAGACAGGGATAGTACAGTGGCGCAGCATACAAAAAGTGCGACAAGACCAACGTGTCACATAGCATCGCTTTCGTTTCAACAGATAAATAATTTCCATGGGGATACAGTAGTTTTAAGGTAGCATATGATCTTCTTAAATATTTTGAAATCTGACTAGTAAACCTAAAGTTATTTTCAAAAGTAACTCCCAAATTACTAGCACTCTCGACGATAGGTATTACGACGTTATTTATTTCCACAACAAAATTCTCAGCTATTTCAGCTACAGATGATTTATTTCCAAATAGTAGCACTTTAGATTTGGATGGATTCAGAAACAAAGAATGTTCCATCGGAAACTGCGTCAAGTTCGCCAGATCACAATTGATCTTGGCCTCCGCCTCACGAACCTTTGCCCTTTCGAACTACAAATATAGCTGCGTGTCATCGGCATACATATGAAACTGACAATGTTGAAGCTTACGAAACGTGTTGCTCGTATAGATACTAAATAATAGGGGACCAAGAATTGACCCTTGTGGAACAGCGACACTAACTAAACGTGTCTGCGAGTAATTGCCGTCTATTTTCACAGACTGGGTTTGACCCTCCAGGTAATTAGAAATGAGGTCCAGTGCAGTCGTTTTCAGACCAATGAAATGTAAAATAGAAACAAGTAAATTATGTTTAATAGTATCATAATATCTTGACTTGGTGCAGCAGGGCCACCTCAGGAGTATACCCTTTAAAATAAAAAAAGGAGTTTTTAAAATCGGTTCACAATTGACGAAAATATCGGTGAACATACATAGAAACATATTTTTTGAAGATTTCTCTTGATTTTCCTGAGATCTCATTATCAGATCCTGCCGTAGTGACAATGAAACCACCTCAGGAGTATCCTTTTAAAAAAAGGTTTTTAAATTGGTCCACAATTGACGAAAAATCGGCGAACATACATAAAAAAAATAACTTTTAAGGATTTCCCTTGATTTTGCTGACATCCAATCATCAGATCCTGACTTGGTGGAAATGGGACCACCTTAAGAGTGTACTCTTTTAAACAAAGAATATTTTTTTAAATTGGTCCACAAGTGACAAACATATCGGTGAACATGCATAAAAAAATAATTTTTGAGGATTTTCCTCGGCTTCCCTAAGATATCATCATCAGATCGTGACTTGGTGAAGGGGAGACCACTTCAGGAGTATACCATTTTAATCACACAAAAAAATTTTTTTTTAATTGGTCTACAATTGACCAAATATCTGTAAACATACATAAAAAATACATACAGACGAACATAGAACTTTCTCCTTTTTTGAAGTCGGTTGAAAGATGATGAAACATGGCGTTGCTGATGCCACCTGACGTTAACCAGTCAAGACATTGACGAACCTATAATCACACTGTCTTTATACAGTAACTGTGTTTTAAATACACCTACAGCTTTTCAAAGATAGGAGGAGACGTATGAATGTCTGTCGCTGCACAGAAAAATGAGCGAAAACGCATTCGGATGGAAAACGATGGATATTTCCTTGCTTGCTTACCTGCCGGTGTACGCATTGTAATAAAATCCCAGGCAAAAGTTAAAACACTTTAATTTAATAATAATTATTGCCGCAGCAAGTCCGTTAAGGTAGGTAAATTTTGATCACAATTTGACCTTTTTTCAAATAGTAAAGTTACAAGTTTTAGAATCCTCTAGAATAGCAGAACTCATGTATAGCGTATACCATCTACCAAAATTTTGCTCTCTGGCTTTTAAACAATTTATAGGCAGTTACAGAACAAACAATTTTGGTACACTGTAGATCAAACGACCTCAAAATAATATATGGGGTTAACAAAATGGTAATATTACAGACAAAGATTTTTTTGGTGCAGAAAAAACAAAAAGCACCACACAAATGCTTTCAGAATTTTAAGATTTTTCTTCTAGAAACGTCAAACTTGCGATTTGAAACGTTATAATTGGTGATTTGTAAACAAACATTTCGAATATGAACGCAAGTCGTTAACAATAAACTTTGCAAGAAGTGGGCTCAACATTTCTGTTCCTGTAGCTGCTTTTCTTCACTTAACAAAAATATTTGCAGAACATTTATTTACAATAGACCGCTTCTGCGATATTATCGCAGCAGTTTAAATTATAGCGTTTGTGATTGAAATGAGTTATAATTTTTTATTTACCAAAATAAATTTGAAGCAATACCTCTCTCTAGTCAATGAATCGATAAACAGACAAGTTTTATAAAGCTAGTAGTAATAGTTCGGATACGGCCAGTGCGTTATGATAGTGTCTAACTTAAAAGTAACGAACTCTGGAATTATCTCCCGCTGTTTTTATTTTAAAATTCATCTGCACTTCCTTGGGAGTTTTCGTGTTCATTGTAAACATTTCTAGAGAAAAACGAGTTTTTCTTGAAGACTAATGCATATTGTTGAATGTACTTCAGTTTATGAAACTTCAAATTTAATTATACGGTTTTCTTTTAAAGAAAGTTAATTAAGAGAACGACACTGGAAATTGACTTGTGCTACAAGCATTAATTTTATTCTTTATTTAGTTTCTTTCAAACAAAAAATTCTACATTCACAGAGAAGACACTTTGTTACATTTGACTCTGTTATTTTTACAAAGTTACGTCACTCTCAGGTTAATATCTTGATGTTTTCAGTAAATTAGAAATGACAAGGGGATGTGAATTAAAACAGAGATAACTCTGAGTAAAAGTAATTTATTAAAGAAGGGAGATATAATATACAGTGTGGAACAGCCAAATCGCATAAATTCTGTACATCAGTTATTGTGCATATTTATAACAAAACTCAAAGACGCAGCAAGTGCGTTATGGTAGTGAATTTTCATAGAAATGGTCTGGCTTCAAATATTTTATTATAACTTTTTTTTCTTGTGACATAGAAATCTGAATTTTTGTGTATAGTTTACCTTTTATATTGTAAACCTACCCACCAAATTCGATTATCATAGCTTTTTTATTTTTTGAGATAATTTTTTTTTTGAATGAAAACTCAAAATTTTCCCGGAAAACCTCGTCCGATTTTTCTGACTAACAAACTTATCCAAGCCACTTACAAAAGGAAGGTACATGCCAAATTTTATCAAAATCGGCCCATTATTTTTTGAGTTATCGGTGTGATACATATATATATATATATATATATATATATATATATATATATATATATATATATATATATATATATATATATATATATATATACATATATATATATATAAATATATATACATATAAAAATTGAAACTGACCACGGATATGGGATTGATTTGAACAGCTTTGTTACTTTCGGAGAAAAAAAAATTTTTCGAAAGAAAACTCCAAATTTTCCCGGAAAACCCCGTCCGATTTCTCTGACTAACAAACTCATCCAAGCCATTAATAAAAGAAAGGCACTTGCCAAGTTTCATCGAAATCGGTGAATTAGTTTTTGAGTTAGCGGTTGGATACATATATATATATATATATATATATATATATATATATATATATATATATATATATATATATATATATATATATATATATATATATATATAAACATATAAAAATTGAAACTGACCCCGGATATGGGTTCTAGGGGTCCTAGTTCGCACTAATTTGAAAGAATTTTTGCAAAGTCTCACCATCGATACCTCTCTATAAGTGAATTTTTTCAAATAAAAATTCATTAAAAAAACGCATCTAGAGGCAACCTCAATTTCATTTTTGGAAAAATATTTTAAACAAATGAAATGGGGTAACAATTTAAACATAAATATTGTCGCAGGGGTTCTCCTTCTTCTTCTTCTGCATGCCTACAACCACCCCCGATGCATAAACAATAACAATGTAAACAAGACAAATTTCTTGGGAACAACCTCCAAGAAAGTTTCGAGACCTGCAGTGAATATAGCAGTTCTAGGCCGGGTAAACAGGATTTGATACTGATAAAATAAGATAAAGGCAGCTTATAGAGGTACAACTAAGCTGATTTTTTCGCACTTTCCGCCTACATTTGCTTTTTATCTTCTTCCCCGCCCAGCATCCCTATTCACTCCTGGTCCCATAACTTTCTTGGGGGCTATTTGAAGAAATGTTTCTTGTGGTTTGTGCACCCAGAATGGTATCTAAGCATGTTTCTAAATTTTTCCCCCGTGTGCTAATCTGAAAATTTACCGAAAATTTAATTTTTATTTACAAAATGAATGTACATGCCAAATTAGAAACGTGGCAGGTATTTTTCCTTATTAGTCGCTTGGATGATCTGCTCTATCCAACTCAATAAAACCAGTTTCTGCAAACAAAATAACAACAATGGTTTTTCAAAACAAATTTGTGGTTGCCTGTGAAGCTTTCTCTTATTTTTTTAACTTTAGTACCTAGGCTGCTTTTATATAGGTTTTAGTAAGTATCAAAACTAAGATTCTAGTTTAATGGAAAATTGAGTTATCAGCATTTAAAATATGTTTACGAAAATTCGCTACCATAACGCACTTGCTACACCTAAACTCTTTTTAATACTTATTGACGATTGCTGTATCCATACTTTTTGAAAATAAAAGAATGAAATACCTATAAACAATACAAAATTTTGAAATAAAAATTTTCAATAATTTACACTGAACACCTGTTTATAGTTATAATTTAAACTACTATATGCTATGATGTAGTTTCATTTACCTAAAATTTTTATACACTACATGAAGAATAAAAACTAAAAGTAAACAATATGTACCCTACTCTAAGGTATTAGCGGATTAGCGGAGTCGATTTTGAAGTTATCTTCTGACTAAGAAGAAGATGATGATAGTCTCGAATTGGACCCCGCCCCAACAGCAGAGCGCACAGGATTCTCTTATGACTGATGTCTGCTGTCAGTTGGCAAAATAACAAATGAATTTGATTATCTGTCTATACTTGTCTAGCATTATAGGCACCCATTCAGGGTAATTTCCATGTCATATTGTAAATTACTTATTTTTTATTTAGTTATATCTTAAGATTTGCGAAACCAATTGAGTTCAAATTTGGTAGGACCACCTACACTTTAACTACGTGCGTGAAGAATTTTAGTTTCATAATTCTAGTAATTTAAAAGATATTTCATTTTCAAACAGTTTTTCGCCTTTTTTCTAAAAGTATTTGAGTGTCAAAACTGTGTAACAAACTCATGCAAGCTATTAAGACAATGAAGGGAATTACCAAATTTGGTTTCGATTGGTGAATTATTTTTTGATTTATCGATCGGTTTAATGAAAATTCACTAAAAACAGGAGTTTGTACATTAGAAAGAAGTCACTATCTATAGTTTCAGATTCAAGTATCAGATGTTTCTGATGTATTGTAGAAAAATGTTTAGTTGCGAAACTGACGTAAGAATTTATATCGATTTTTTTTCTTTTCTTTTTTTTTAATTTCAATTTGTTGATGCTTTGACCGTTTCTATGTGTTTAGCTGTTAATATTATTTTCACCTAATATTAGTGGTGATTGTTAACTTTTTACTGAGGTGTTTTTGCGGCATGTATTGCCACTGTTCCCCTTTTCAGTACGCTTTGTAAGATTTTGATTAATTGCAGCATTGTAACTCCTCAAGTTATATGTTATTAAATAGAGCTTGTAACCCCTTTTTTCAACAATTTCAGTACTCCATGAAGAAAATGTCGAAAGACATCAAAATATATGGAGGTTAGTACAAAGTGACTTTTTTATGATTTAAGACCGCATAATTTGGTCGTAATGGCCCTTAAAAGTAAAAAACAATTGTAGCACTCTAATGTGTAACGACTGTTACTCGGCCTCTTACCGTTATATTACATATATATATATATATATATATATATATATATATATATATATATATATATATATATATATATATATATATTGTAGTGTTATAGCTCACGTACACATAAAGATATATAAATACCCACATAACAACTGTTATTATTATCCATAAAAATGTAAAAAAAAATAAAGTGCAGCCAATTTAGTAGTTACAAAATGCCACGAAAGGCTTAATATTCAAAATTAAAATTAAAGTATATGCCATGCACTATCGAGATTGTGTACATTTTATAAAAAGGAAAAGTAAATTCAATAAAACACAGCATGGACTCAAATAGCCAGTGATAATGAATACACGCCTGTAAATGCTTAAAACTAGAATAAGCGGTAAAGGGTGTAAATAAGTGAAGTGTATACAGACTAAAAAATTTTAAGTGTTAAGATGTACAGACAATTTGTTAAATAGAATAAGATGTTAATTGTAAGAATTTGTTATGGTGTGAGTTTAATAATATCACAACTGCCATAAACATTAATTTAATTTCAATTGTCAATCACTAGAATTTCTAAATGCAAAAATTAGAGCAGCCGAACAATGAAACATGATGATTTAGAAGCCTGATTGTCATGGAGACTGAATAATAGAGAGTGAAAAAATCAAAACGAGACGTCGGTGGAGAATCTTCCAAGAAGAAAGCAGTGTCATTTCGAGATAAAAACTTAGTACAAGGGAATGTAAACAAGATAGTAGATGAGACCAAAGTTAAAAAAAATAGAATGAAAGCAAGCTCTCACGACTGTTAATTTTGTGAGATTAAGGGTTCCAGATTATAATAAGTAATATTAACAAACAGTTTGTGCGTGAATAAATTATGTAACTAAACGTCGAAAACATTGTAAGTGTAACTAGAAAAACGTTTTCTTAAGTAACGCAAGGTACAAGTAAAACAACAGTTCGGTGAAATCACAAGATCAAAGTCTTGTTACTGCTATTCACGCATTACACCAGAAGATAATAGAAGCTATGCAGACGCAGACGCAACATTCGTAAATCTAAGAGGTCAGCTGATTTCAAGTCAAGCTGTGACTCTGTATAACAAAGTAATATTATTAATATAAGGGATGATGAAAGAATGTATTAAGGTATTTATAGTTTAAGGTAATATATTATATAGAGTTACAAACTTGATCACAGAATGTTCAATATAAAATTAGAGTTCAATAGTATAAATATGTTTCCTTGCATACATTTTTTTTGCATTATATATATATATATATATATATATATATATATATATATATATATATATATATATATATATAAAGTGTTTCATTGACAAAATTTGAATATATGTAAGTATTTTAAGTAGAAACGAACATACAAAAATTATAAACGTCTTAACAATAATTAAATATTAAAAGTGAAATCACACTTGAATTCAAAGTTTTAAAACATTATTTGGCGATGAAAACACAGATATCAGAGCATTTTTTTAAATTAATTAAGATATAGATGTGAGTTTAATCTTCCCTGAAGAGCAATAGACTCAGCAGTAGAAATCAAATAAACAAGGGTAAGTGTATGGCGCAAAAGGGTATAAATTTTAATAAGGGCATTTACAGTTTATTTAACTTTATCTTAACATAATAGTAATACTAATAAATATCACAGTACACTAATAATAAAAACAATATATATATATATATATATATATATATATATATATATATATATATATATATATATTTATATATATATATATATATATATATATATATATATATATATATATATATATATATATATATATATATATATATGCTATATCATAGTTATTGAAATATGTTCGTCGTTAATTCATTCTCAGGATAGTAAAAACAAACAAATAGTATAAAAAGGAATTTTGGTAGATGTAAGGGGAATTATACCTTGTTAAATAAATTTGTTGAGGTAGAGTCTGTTGCTAGACGACAAGTAACAATAATATCAATTTTAAATACACACAAATGGAATCATTTAAAAATTATACAATATGAATCCATAGGTAAATTTGTGAGTCTTTAGATTTGGAAAAAATCAGTTTTATAAAAAGAAAGTTCAATATGGTTTTCAATTGGCAATTCCCATATTTATAATAAGAAATGAAAGCAAAATTGTTGTAACGTTTTAACCAACTAGGTATCCCTATCGATAAGACTTAGAGTAGGAGGTAAAAAGTTCGGGACGCAGCAAGTGCGTTATGGTAGTGAATTTTCATAAAAATGTTTTTAATAGCAAATATGTGTGTGTTTTTTTCAGAAAGCAGGCATCAAATTTGATTACCAGTATAACATATATAGTAAAAACCATGTGCCATGTTTCATCAAAATAACTTGATTGTTTGAAAACGTACAGAAATTTCCAAAAGTAAACTTAAAGTGTAACCGAAAAAATCCGTTTCTTGGTCAACCTTATAGGTTAATAGCAAATTGAGCTTTTCAAATATGAAGCATTTAATCAAAATTCGCTGCCATAACGCACTTGCTGCCTCCAGAATTTCTTAACTTACAAACATGCATTATATTTCGATTGAAAATGCAAAAACATAAGGCGTTTTCGACTAAAGAAAATTTATTTGTATCACCAACGCCTTATGGGCCAGCCTGCTATTGTCGTAATAATTTTTTAAGATGTAGCTCAAAACACCGTATAATTAATGTATACAATATTTTTTCATATCTTGTATAATAACGGATATATTGAGCTTTATTGATTTTTTACGAAAATTCGACAAAAATTATATACCATTAAACGATAAACTCTATAGCCAGGGCTACTGCCAAGCATCAGAGAAAGGGTCTATTTGAAATGAATTTTCTCGAAATATTTTAGTAAAATGAAGGACAATGACGGTTGAAACGAACACTTCGGTGTTTGTAAAACATTCTTCTTGAGACATTTTCTTTCCATAGCCCGTATTAGATTCAAGTTCTTTGCCTAAATGTTGCGAATTTTGACGTTTTAAATTGTCAGTTTGACGTTTTGAGGAAAACCCCAATTTATTTTTCTTTAAATGCCCATAACTTTTTTGTCTTTTGACCTACAGAGCTAAATTTTGGTATGTAGCACACCTATAACGATATAAACCAGCTTACCCTTACTTTGTTAATTTTGGAGATATAATTTTTTTCGAAAGAAAACACAAAATTTTCCGGGAAAACCTCGGCGAATTTTCCTGGCTAACGAACTTATCCAAGCCACTTGCAAAAGGAACGTACTCTCCAATTTTGATGTTTAAAATCGCGTTTTGGACGTCTTGAGGAAAACCCAAATTTATTTTTCTTTGAATGCCTAACTTTTTTGTCCTTTAACCTACGGAGCTAAATTTTTTTCGAAAGAAAACACAAAATTTTCCGGGAAAACCTTGGCGGATTTTCCTGGCTAATGAACTTATCCAAGCCACTTGCGAAAGGAAGGCACTCACCCACTTTTATCAAAATCGTCCATTATTTTTTAAGTTATAGGTGTGACACACACACACACACACATACATATATATATATATATATATATATATATATATATATATATATATATATATATATATATATATATATATATATATATATATAAACATATAAAATCTGAAACTGACTTCGGATTTGGGTTCCGGGGGTCCTAAATAGCGCTCATTTGAAGAAATTTTTTCAAAATTCAAAAGTCGGGATCCCCTCATTAGTGAATTTTTTTAAAGAAAATTCACGAAAAAGATGACAAGTTGTCAGAAGGAAAAAAGTTTGAAGATTTTTTGAAGTAAAATATCAGCCAAAAAAGGCATATAAGATTGTACATACATCACATCGTCAGAAAGCGGAAACATAGAATTTAGAGAATCCAGAAATAATAGATTATGAGAACATCAGCTCTTGAATTATATAGGAGATTATATCAAATCACTAGAAAATAGGGATCACTATCGGCAGATAATTGGAAGACCGCTAATTTGGCAGGGAGTGTTAATGCAGACACAAAAATTTTGATATTGTCCATTAGAGGTATCGAGAAAAAGCGCTGGTGAGATATTCAAGAAAATTTGTATAGTTTAGTCCAAACATCATGAACAGTGAATGGGTGGTTTGACATAACACAGGAAGAGTAGCAAAACAAGACATCCACTTTAAAATCAAAGAGAAATTCTCAAGTGCTATTGTTAAGTTAGAGAGACAAGTAAGGTATTTATAGTTAGAATAATAGTGAACCATGTTTAGTTAGTTTTATTGTTTGATCGTTTAAGGCGTAATCATTTTCATTTTCATATCTATTATTGTATTCATAGCTCGTTTAATCCTTTGTTATACTCAGTATTTTGAAAATTTTGGTTTCGTTTTCTTTGTCCAGTTTTTAATACGTTAGCCAGTCCTTTTTTTGAGAAATAAATTATTTGATTTAAATTTTTGTCAACTTCATTGACACATTTTAATAGTACCTGAACCCCATCTGAGAAACTTATAAAAACACTATATTTATTTATACCGTAATAATAATAATATATATATATATATATATATATATATATATATATATATATATATATATATATATATATATATTGCTTTCAGATCCTCATTAGGAGTTCTTTGTTATGTTGATCTATCTCGTTTCAGTCAAAAGTTATAGAAACCCGAAAAATATAATAAGAAATATGCAAAGCGAGTAATTCAATCAAGAAGTAGAATTCGACTCCCATCCCATCAAATACATCTAATAAAATCGCATCGGAATTCAGTTATTCTGCAAAAAATTACAGTGGCGGGGCAAACTGTGACAAATTGAATATAAATGTAAATGAAGCTATAACATGAAATCAAAAACCGTTTTAAGGTTATTCCGGTGGAACGGCGGCAGAGGCGGTGTCCTTTTTGTCCTTGTTTGTGCTTTTTGTCCTTGTTTTTCCCGTAGTCGGCTTTCCAAGTTCCTGTTGAGGCAGACAGTAACGAGTACGCGTTTGAACGTAGCCTAAATGAAACATTTTTCTACATTAAATGAAGAAATTGGTATAAACAATGACAAGTCACAATTGTAAAACTGTTAAAAAGCGTAGTTTGTATAACATGTGTAATATCAATGTTTGCTTATTTTATTTTTCCTAGTTGGTTTTTGATAACACAAATATAGGTGTACCTATATTAAGTATACTGAAATAACACCAAAAAAACCTATGGTAAGTGCCAAAATGTGTGACCCATAACACTATTACATTAAAACAAGTCTGGAGGCAGCATATGCGTTATGGTAGTGAATTTTCCTTAAAAATGTTTTAACAGCAAATATGTCTTTTTTAATGAAAGCAGGCACCAAACTTTATTCACCAGTATAACCTATATATATATATATATATATATATATATATATATATATATATATATATATATATATATATATATATATATATAGTAGAAATAATGTATTATATTTAATTAAAAAATCACTTTGTTCTTTGCAAAAGTAGAAAAATTTCCCGAAAATAAACTTATCATTTTCCCAATAAAACTGGTCCGATTTTCCTGGTCAATGGACCTCTTCAACCTATTCCTACCTGCCAAGATATAATTATTTACGAAAAGCTTTTTGCAAACTTTTTTTCTCTCATGAAAATGTGCAATTTTTTTCACGAAATCCCAATTTTTTTTACAATAACTTAAACATTTATTATTAAGTACAGAAATTTCACACACAAAAAAATCTGCGAAAACTGACTAAATATTTTTTACTCACAAATTTCCTAAAGGAATACATAATATTCAAGTGATATTCCTAATACGTCATTAAAATTGAAAATAAAATTATTTGTTTGCACGAAAATCAATAAAACCTCATTTTCAACGAATTTCGTTAAAAAAATGGTCCATCAAAACTTCGTTAAATAATTCTTAAAACAAAATTTCGCAACAAGTGATTCAAAGAAAATACATTAAAGTTATTTATCGGAAAATTCGCTATTACAGGGCAATGTGTACAAAAAAATTCGCTTATTAAAATAAATTAAATAAATTAAAAACTATTCAAAATCTGATTTAGATACAGAAGTAAATACTTTTTCTGTGGCTTAGCAGAGAAGATTTTTTTGCCTGGCGATGCTGTAATAAATGAAATCGGTTGCAGAAAACAAAGCACTTCTGAAGTTAGGGAAAAAATCTCTATGTCTATGTTAACTATGGAGCGGTTTTACCACCTAAGGGCAAGAACGGCTGCTATTAGAATTAAACTAAAAGTCTTAAAAGTCCTTATCTCCCCATTAGTGATTTTTTCAACAAAAAGTCGCTAAAATATTATTGGAGTTACATAATCTAATCAATTGAATTCACTCAAAGAAAAAATATATTTCGGGACGCAGCAAGTGTGTTACAGTAGTGAATTTTCATAAGAAATGGACACTACTATTATACGGCATATTGCTAAAATTGATACTCTAAACTTACACAGACCTCAAATATCGATTCTAAAGGTACTAGTACGCGCCTATTTAAAGAACTCTTTCGAAAGTGTTACCATCCATATCTCTCTCTTATCAAAAAATTCTTGTGTTCTAACTCCCTTTGAGAAAATGCCCAAAGCTCCATTTTCTATGAAGCGAGAAAATTAAAATTTGGTATGTCTATAGGTAGCGTAAGTCTCTTTGAAAGAACATTGTATTACCAATTTCATTAAAGTTGTAAAAGCTTTCCAGAAAAAGACTTAATTCTTATTTAGAAAATTAAAGTATCTGCCAAATTATAAACGTAGTTGTTTTTTCTTATTAATCGACAGAATCGCCTGGATGATTTGATTTTAATCAACCTAATCAAACCGGTTTTTCCAACAGCTAAACAAGTTTTTTAAAAACAAGTTCTCTGTTAGTGAATTTTCTTAATTAAAATTTAATATCAACAATAACAAAATGTTTCTTGGAAATTATAAATTTAGACTCAAAGGTGACAAAGTTATTGAGGCATTTTAAACAAAAATTATATCTTGTTCAAAAGGTATGAAATCTGTACACTATTGTTTCTCCAAATGTCAAAGTGAAACAAAACAAAATCATAGATGCATCGACCCGGAACCGATCTTGAAATCTTTTGCGTAGAAGACAAGCATGCCACCACTGAACCAGCTAAGATACGTTAACTAAAACTTTGTTTACGTGATACTTGATGCCGGCTTCATGCCCCGGGATATTTTATATTATATTAAAAGTAAACGTAACAACTAATTACAGAATTAGTCGAATAGGGACTTTAAACACATTCAACGACTGTTTCGATCTTAGATGACATCTTATGTTTAAGTTTAAAGATAAAAGAACAAAGTGCTTTTCCATCATTTTATAGAGACGTGATTTGATTTTGTTTACATTTCCACTATATTTTGCTAGATTTTCACCTTAACACTGTAATGGGGGCGTTTATCAAGCTACAAATAGAATGTATTTTAAAAATTGATTGAATCCTTTAGTTAAAAAAAAATCACTTGGCAATTTTTTTTAATTCATGGCGTCTGTCATTCGGGATATTTGTGGCCGAGGTTTCATGATTGTTGGTTTGGGTATTAGTTTTAAGCCTGTTATTTGTATTGTTTGGTTACTGTTGATGTATGACTTATGCCTGTTGTATGAATCAATCTACGTATGGCAGTTAACTGATCTGTCTGGCAGGCATTGGACTTCAACCACTAAGACCTTTCAACGCATGCCTTTTAGATTTTATTTTTAATTTTGAAAAAACTCTAAATTTTGTGAACCAAGTTACTTAAAATTCACTACACCATTTCTAGTCACGTGTAAAGTCTCATTCCAGTTACTTTAATATTTTAAAAAATATAGCATTTCCAAAAATATTTGTGCATATTTTTGGGGGGAAAATGTTCGTTATAAGTGATTTACGAACTCGTCTGCGGCCTTAATACAATGAAGATGTGTACCAAGTTTCGTTTAAATCAGTCGAGTATATTTTGAGTTTTCGCTCGGATACATTACATTATATAAGCATATAAAATATCAAACGGACTTTGGATATGGTTTCTAGGGGCCCTAATTTGCGCTTATTTAAAAAAAAAATTAAAGTCATATTATCGCAAGCTTAATCAAAATTCACTAACAAAGTATTTTTAGCGAATTTTCATTAAGAAAAATTTGCTAAAAGAGACGACATAATAAAAAGCTCTTGAAAAAATTTCCTCAGATGATCGACAATTTGGGTCCCTAGAACACAAAACCAAGGTCCGTTAAGATTTATATATATATATATATATATATATATATATATATATATATATATATATATATATATATATATGTGTGTGTGTGTGTGTTTTCGAGCGATAACTCAAAAAATACTAAACTGATTTCAATTCAACTTGGCAAAAATCTTGCTTGGGCGAAAATCAAGGTCGAGTTCGTTAATCAGCCTTTATGCTCAAGTTTTGCCGGTGGAAAATCTGGGAAAACTTTCTGAAAACGCAATATTTTTGTAAGTATAAGTAACTGTAATGACTTGACATGTAACTAAAAATAGTGTAAATAAACCTATGTTGTAAATTTTGAGTAATTTGGTACACAATTTTTAGAGTTTATCGAAATTAAAAATAAAATTTCAAAGAAATGCGTTGAAACGACTTGGTGGTTAAAGTCCAATGCCTGACAGACAGAGTAGTTAACTGCCACGCGTAGAATCATTCATACCACAGGTATAAACCATACAACAACTGTAACCAAACTAAATATATACCAGACAGAAAACATACTACCCGAACCAACAATCGTGAAATCTCGGCCACAATTATGGAAAATGACAGACGACATGAAATTAAAAATTTTCCAATTGATTGTGATTTAACTGGGCGATTCAATCAGTTATTAAAATACACTATATCTGTAGCTTTTTTAACGGCCCCAAACACGGTTTTATCGCAGCGTAGATATATTATGCTGTCGCATAATATAGTAGAAATTTAAACAAAATCAAGCCAAGTCTCTATAAAAATCATTCTAAAATAGTTTCTTTTATCTTCAAACTTAAACATAAGACGTCATATAAGACCGGAACAGTCGTGAGATGTGTTTCAATGGTAATTCTACTAATTCTGTAATTAATTAATTCTGTATAGTTTGAATATAATATCCCGGATATGAAGCCGATCTAAAGTATCACGCAAAGAAAATCAATGTTTACTTGTGCCTAGATAGCGCTGGGGGTACAGCGCTTGCCTCCTAAGCAGAAGGTTACACGATCGAATCTAGCTCGATGAATATATGTTTTTTTAATGTTTTATTTTGACATTTGGGAATAGCACAGATTTCAGACGTTTTAAACAAGATTTTTGTTTAAAACGCCTAAATACGTTTGTCACTTTTGAGTCTGAAATTAAAATTTTGTTATTGTTGTAATTGTTATTGAGAACACCGGTTTTATTATGTTGGCTAAAACGAAATCATACTGGCGATTAATAAGGAAAAATAACTGTTACGTTTATAATTTGGCAGATGCTTTACTTCTTTAAATATGAATTAAGTTTCCTTCTGGAAATCTTCTGTATAACTTTAATTAAATTTGTAATACAAGTTTCTTTTAAAGAGATTAAAACTATCTACAGATACAGTAAGATTTAGTTCTTTACCTTCATAGAAAATGGAGGTTGGGCATTTTTGTCAAAAGGAGTTAGAACGCAATTTTTTTTGATAATACAGACATATCGATGGTAACACATTCGAAATAATTCTTCAAATGTGCGCCTACTAGGACCTCTGAAAATGATCTTCGAGGTTTGTGTAAGTTTAAAGTATTAACTTTAGTGATATGCGCTATAAATAGTGTACAATTTTTATGAAAATTCGTTACTATAACGCACACAACGATTTTTTTTTAATTCAGCCACTATATAATTGAACTCACGTCCCCCATCTCTCTTTGCTGTGGTCTCAGTCCTTTAACCGTGAGACCACTCTAGCAGGCAAAATAAAGTATAACAAAACGTAGATAGCCCATTACCCAAATTCAGATATTTATTTCAAATATGTAAGGTCTATTATTTTAGATGCATTTTTGCAAATATGTGAATCAAATGAGATGAGTAGAAATTTCATCATAAATCTAGGGCCTTCTAATATACATTTCTTGCAATATTTACCATTCATAAACGGCATTACTTATAAAATCCTTATTTAAAGATTACTAATTTTCACGTTCAAATCTCCACTTTAACATTTCCAGAAGAAAACCTATAAAATTTTCAAAGTAATTTTTCACGTACTTCCTGACCTCTTTCTTCGAAGAAAAAATAAACGTTGTGTGTATTACTTAGTAAATTTTGTTTGATACATGCAATATTTTGGTATTGATTCTTCTCTGACTCTTAGGGGCATTGAAATTTTTCTGTATTAAACGCCTATAACTTTTTGTCTTTTACCTTAGTACTAAAATGCAGTTTCTGAATTAAAGAGAATAACTCCGCTCGATAACAGTGTTGGGTGTAATACTTTTACAGTAAAAGAAGATTGGAAGATTTATGCAACTAGAAAAATTACTCCCCGTCTGATATTTGTTCCCATCTTCTTTGATGTTCGCTTGTAGATTTTGGTAAAATAAATCACAGGAAGGTGGTATGTAATTTAATAAAGACTGAACATTATTGATTTTTTCCTTGTGAATTCTAATCAGTTTCAGGTAGTTTCAATTCATATCGTCAAGACCAGTTCCTACCGATATTCATATCTTTTCTCATAATTACTACTCGCCATAAACGGAATGTTTTATTTGAAAACACTAGTATTTTTATTATAAGGCCAATAAATTCAATGGCCAAGTCCTAATTGCTGCCATCATCGGTGTGTGTAGGCTTCTTAATACTAACAATCATATGTTCAAAAGCCTTTCTGTTTCGTAACTGTAACTGCGTAAGGTGTTTTCTTTTTACTTACAGTTAATGTTATATCATTCTCTTGGAGAAAAAACTTGTATGGCCCAACCCTTTCGGTCCCAATGGGGCATACAAGTCCCAATACCTGTAAGTGTTGTAACTCAACAATCTAAAATTACTACCAGCCGTTTCACGAAATTTTGCACTATCACAAGATTTTACGGGACGAGCAATAGTTGAATCAGAAAAGGCTGCAACACGCTGGACAAGCATTGCATCACGGAGATGTTTAACAATGATTAAATTTTCGTCATGGATTCTGCAACAATATGCCCCGAAAAACATTATTTTAAAAATTCAGGTAATGCAATTTTTTAAGACAGTGTGTTAATAATCGTCATAATAACAACCTTTGGTCGCTGGATAATGCACATGCAACCAGAACGCGTCATATCCAGCAAAGATTCGGTTTAAATGTAAATGCTTATTTAACAACACATCACTTGTAAATGTGCTCAATAAAAATGTAAATGCAGAGAAGTATCATAACTATGTGAAAACGATATTATTTGATCTTCTGAAAGATGTTCCACTCCACCTAATACCAAGATATATAAGATCAGCATGATGGAGCCCCGCCTCACCGACAAAGAAAAGTAGTCCGATGACTGCATATTCATTTTTCAATGAAATGGATTAAAAGCCAAGGTCTATACTACAGCCACCGACTTAAATCCGTGCAATTTTTATTTGTGGGGTCCCTTAAAACAACTTATTTGTGCTGTGTAAACAAATGATCAGAATCAATTATTGCAGAGGATTCAAGATGCTGAAACTCATATTAGAAATCATATGAATTTATTACACGTACAAAATGGTATAGTTCGTCGTTGCCAACTATATATTTAGGAAAATGGTTTACTTTTTCAATATTTATTTATTTGGTCTAACTTTTCTTTTCTGTAAGTAAGAATAAATGTTTTTGTTTTTCATAAATTATGATGAGTGTTTAAAGAGAATATTATATATATATATATATATATATATATATATATATATATATATATATATATATATATTGTGATGAAGTATTATTTTCTATCGGTCTGTGGTACAAAACGCCTAACTACTAAGTAAGTAATTAATTAAATAGAAAATAAGTAAATACAAACTATATAAATATTTGCTAAAATATTTTCACCATGAAATATTTTAAGGCGATTTATATTTAATTAAACAGGTATTTCATACTTATTATCTTATCCGGTTGTGATAAGGTGATAAAATTCCAAGCATGGTAGTTTTTGGGCTGGCTGTGAAATTCATATAAAAGGAGAAGCAACACGGGGCACAGGCAGTATTGTTAATTCAGCTGTTAAGTTATTAAGTCGCCACGAGTCCGCACCGATTCCGTTTCCGTTTGCCGTCCGAGCGCACCTCGTTGGTCGATTTCCGTATCCGAAAATATTGTTATAGGTGAGAATTATCCGTTTTAAGTAATTCATATTTTGTAGCGAATTTTCATACTTTTAAATCATCACGCTTCTCAGTCCAAATCTCCTCAAGTGAAATATTTCTGCTTTTCCTGACCTGCCGCCGTCCCTATAGACAATTCCCGTATGTTAGATTGTCTTGCATTATTTTTGTGAGGATGCTGAGGATTCACAGCTCACATAAATAATCGAGATATATTCATCTTGGTTTGATCCCGATAGGGACGCTGAGGATTCACAGCCTATCTAGGTCACTCCAAGTGATACTTTCCTTTCCCATTAGCCCTGTACACTTCATCTGGCTCCCGGATTTCCGCCCCATACAGTATAAGCTCTTGTGTTATTTTAGTGAGGACGCTGAGGATTCACAGCTCACTAAAGTAATCAAGATGTTTTCAGCCCGATTTGACCCTAGCGGAGATGCTGAGAATTCACAGTCCGCCTAGGCCTCCGGGAACTGTCATCCCGTCTCTCCCGTCTGGACTTTTTCGTCTCCGCTGTCCCCTGCTTCGACGGAGAAGTTATAGGTAGTAGTCTGATGTTGTCTATCGCTGTGTGTTGCCCGCCTGCCGTATCCTCGCTTGAGTGAAATACCGTCCGTGTCATATATGCCTGACCGAATCCGTACGCTTCGTCACGCACTAACCTTTACCGCTTAAGCGAGGTCCACGTTCCGATTGATGTTAGTATCCGCATGTTCTATTTGTAAATATTTTGTAAATATCGTTCTGTATATATATATATATATATATATATATATATATATATATATATATATATATATATATATATATATATATATATATATATATATATATATATATATATATATATATATATATATATATATATATATATATATATATATATATATATTGTAAATAGTGTCAAATCTGTAATATAGGGTTGGGTAAATTAAAGGCCTTGATTAATTATTATCCAACCCCTTAACATACAAAATCTGCCTCACCTTTCGTTAAAACAGAAGTGGTCGGATCACGCCGAGTCAGCGATTAAAGCCCGCTCACTCGGGGGTCACTAAATTTAGCCTATATTACCTAAAGTCTACCAAACCCTTCTCCACAGAGTTACTCAGGTACTTTGATCGGTATATCGGTCAGAGTTCAGTGAAGATGTCGCAGACATCCTCAACAGGGAGTAAACCCTTTAAAAATCTGGCGCCCGAGATCCTCAGATAGTAACCGTCAATCCGTGTCACCGAAAAACGGTCTGCAAGCCAAGGCCTCGATTTGACCCTAGCGGAGATGCTGAGAATTCACAGTCCGCCTAGGCCTCCGGGAACTGTCATCCCGTCTCTCCCGTCTGGACTTTTTCGTCTCCGCTGTCCCCTGCTTCGACGGAGAAGTTATAGGTAGTAGTCTGATGTTGTCTATCGCTGTGTGTTGCCCGCCTGCCGTATCCTCGCTTGAGTGAAATACCGTCCGTGTCATATATGCCTGACCGAATCCGTACGCTTCGTCACGCACTAACCTTTACCGCTTAAGCGAGGTCCACGTTCCGATTGATGTTAGTATCCGCATGTTCTATTTGTAAATATTTTGTAAATATCGTTCTGTATATATATATATATATATATATATATATATATATATATATATATATATATATATTATATATATATATATATATATATATATATATATATATATATATATATATATATATATATATATATATATATATATATATATATATTGTAAATAGTGTCAAATCTGTAATATAGGGTTGGGTAAATTAAAGGCCTTGATTAATTATTATCCAACCCCTTAACATACAAAATCTGCCTCACCTTTCGTTAAAACAGAAGTGGTCGGATCACGCCGAGTCAGCGATTAAAGCCCGCTCACTCGGGGGTCACTAAATTTAGCCTATATTACCTAAAGTCTACCAAACCCTTCTCCACAGAGTTACTCAGGTACTTTGATCGGTATATCGGTCAGAGTTCAGTGAAGAGGTCGCAGACATCCTCAACAGGGAGTAAACCCTTTAAAAATCTGGCGCCCGAGATCCTCAGATAGTAACCGTCAATCCGTGTCACCGAAAAACGGTCTGCAAGCCAGGGCCTCGTCACAATATATATATATATATATATATATATATATATATATATATATATATATATATATATATATATATATATATAGGTGTCCCAAAAGTCGCAAATCAAACGTCACATGAAGATAGACTAGCTCAAGCCCTTTCAAAAGAAAACGCCACATGATCTTATCAAAAAGTTTACGGTTTTCACGATATTCACAATTTCATGAAAAGAAAATTAAAATTATCAAATTTAAAGGTATTTTGTTACCCCACATGCGGAAAAAACATTTCCAGAATGTGATTTTTGTGCATATTAATCCTCAATATAGTTATAGAATCAATCTGAAATATTTTGTGTTATTGTTCAGAAAATCTGGAAAAAAAATTTAAACGGACTTTTTCTTCCACAATTTTTTTAAATTTCGAACCTTCATACTGGAAAAAATTATAATAAAGTTTACTGGCTCATAATTTTAAAAACTTCCCTGTTTTGTGGGGATTCCAAAATGGTATAAACATTAGCAGTATCTCTGAATATAATAACAGAAAATATTTCACATTGATTCGATAACGCCATTATTGAGGATTAATATGCACAAAAATCACATTCCGGAAACGTTTTTTCTGCATGTTGGAGGAAAAATCCTTAAAATTTGGCAATTTTAATTTTTTCATAAAATTGTCAATCTCTGGAAAATCGTTAACTTTTTGATAAGATGATATTTCTGAAAGGGCTTGAGCTAGCCTTTCTTCGTGTGACGTTTGATTTGCGACTTTTGAGACACCTGTATATATATATATATATATATATATATATATATATATATATATATATATATATATATATATATATATATTATATTTATATATATATAGGGGTCAGTAGAGTTCTGATGATGAACCACGTAAACAAATAAAAATCAGAGAAAGTACAGAAAAAAATAAAAGTGTATATTTAAAAGTGTTTACAGTGTAGTGCAACATTCCATATATATATATATATATATATATATATATATATATATATATATATATATATATATATATATATATATATATTCGTGATTATAAGTCAGCGAGACACATCTTTGGTTCTTAAATTAAAACACGTGCAAACATTTTTTTTAATTTGACATTTCAGTTTGCCACTTGCTGGTCTGTTTTATACAGCCAATGTGGCTGGCATATATACATATATGAGGCGTCTTACTAGACCAAAGATTACCAGATGTTGAGCCCAGGCGGTCTATAGAATAACTGAAACTTCCAAAGTGGTGTAAAAACTCAAAAAGTTTGAAACCTCTAGTATGAGCTCAGAAAGAGGCAAGCGTCTTTACTCAGACGGCTGTACACTCCAACAGCAGGCGAAGAGCTCTGAAAGGATCCTAGCAAACTGACATTTCCTGTGGCAACGGGAGGGTTAGATAGGTATCGTCCACCTTGGGCATCCCACCTCCGTACTGGCTAATGAACAACTGGGAGTTCTCCAGCAATTCAGCGATCTATGCTTAAAACTTTAAGATATACATACCTCAAAAGAAGTCTCAAAGTAAGGTTTCAAGGCTGCACCCAACGTTTTGGGTGGAGCCTCGGTGGTCCAGATGTAAGAACGTCTGAACCGAAAGGTACTGGGTTCGATTCTCGGGGTTTCCCTTTCACTTATTTAGTCCCAACTGTAATAAATTAACATCAATCGAGGTTCTGGAATTGTATTTGAGCAACTTGAATGTCTGCACGTTCCACCCTTCAGGGGGCGTAAAGCCGTCGATCGTATCCATGCGCTGTTGGGCAGGTTTAATATCCCTACCCTCCTTATAGAAAGGCAACCGTGCTGCAACATTTCCAGGATAGTGAGGTGAAACTGCTCCCTGGCGTCGGTAATTGGCCATAGTCGCAGAAATGGGTCGACGTTAAAGTTTTAAAAAGTCTTGATTTCATCCTTACCACTTGTACTAACGAAGACAGCTCCCTCTGGCTAAAACATGTATGTGACAAGGGTCCTTTCAGCTTGTGCGAGAACAAAACCCTCCAAAACCACATGTCTCTGTGGTGTACACACGGACGTCGGCGCACAAACTAACGTCCTGACATACTTAACAGACTCAAAAGATTGTCTTGTAGCCAGAACACTAGAAAGTCCTCTAGTCTACACATTAACGGAACGTCAACGGCAAAGCCAGAGGAAATAAGCTCCATATCATAACTTGGCTTCAAGCAGGTGCTATTTCGACAAAAAGTCAGGAGTCTTGAAACTGACAAAGCCACAGCTTATACCACTAGTTAACCCACAGGGACTAGATTAGGCCCTTCCATGAGCGAAGGAGCAACACACACTGCCGGTAAACCCTCTGTGAGCGGTACCTCAGGAAGAGGTAAGTCCAGCTACAGAGTGGACCTTTTAGAGGAGAGGATATGATATAATGTGCCCTCGAGAGCTCGATATGGAGCAACACGTGATCCGCACCAACTTTCACCTTTAAAAAATTCTCGCCTTCTGTAAGAAGCTATATTTGATGGCTAATTTAAAACAATTAGACGGGAGGCACAATTGACCTTAGGTCACAGTGGAGCGACTAAAATAGCCCGATCACTACATAATCCAGCCTAACCTAAGATGACTTTGATAGAGCGCAAAAACGAAATCGCCAATTTTTTCTTATAATTTGAAAATGATTTGTCCTTTGAGGTGAGCAAACTATTTTATGAAATTTTACTTATTTAACTGATCTCCTAGATCTTACGGTGTACAATATACACTGGTTGGCATCAAATTGACGACACTAAAAGACGCTGCACTCTTTACAAAACACAAAAGGCATATTTATTTCATCTTGGACACCACGTATTCGTCGGCTGCAAAGGTCTATATAGTGGCAATACGCGCCCGGAATACATTTGTTTGTCTGAATGCTTGGCGTCGCGTCTACAAACCAGCGTCGAATGCCTGCAGCCGTGACGGCACCCTCCTCATCCTCTTCGTGGTCGTAGTCTCAGCAGGGATCTCGGGATAGGGATAAATGGTTAGTGGCAAGAGGAAGGAGAATCGACCTTCTCGGATGGTTGTCTTCTCCCTGTCACCCTGACCCCATCCACGCCAATAACTCCCCCATATTGGACTGTCAGAAATGGAATGTGACAAACGAATAGCCGATATTACCGACACTCATTGATACTTTCCCCTGGGAACTACAGCACAGGATTCTAAGGAAATCAACACAAAATATTACACTGCGGTCACTGGATTACATATAACTAGCAAGCCATGTTAGAAACATATTTGCAAAGAGGAATGGATAACTATACAATCACTTGGTTGTGCATTATCAGCTGATGTTTGTGAAGAGAGTGTGATTTAGATCGAAAAAGTACAGGCGCGACAAGTGCATTATGGTAGCGAATTTTTATAAAACACTTTTATGTCTAAGAGCTAAGTATTATGCTAGAATTTTCAATTATGTTAAGTCTCTTATTAGCCCAGGGTCGATTTATTTATGGGCGATGCTCAACAAATTAGAGACACTGAAATTTGGTGTGGTGCTTGGTTTTGAAGTGCTTAATATACCCTAAAACTCCGGCGGTGATACGTTAAGCCCGTCCCCCAAAACAGCCCCCCAAAGAGGGTAAAATTGGCCATTTTTTACTTTTTCATTTTGAACTCGAAAACGAAGCAATGTAGGAAAAAATTCTAAGGAAAAAAGTTGAAAAGCTGAAAATTTTCCGTTAAATAAGTCCACTCCGAAAATTGTTGTGTTAGCAGTGGCGGAGTTATGGATTTTTAAATTTAGGTTTTTTTTTTTTTAACAGTTAAATATCTTATAGTAAGGGGTAATTAAAGTACCAAATAATCATGGATAAATCAATATTATCAAAAAAATATTATACAGAGGCGCACAAAGGGGATTTGTGGGGTTGTGTAAATCTTTGTTGATGAAAATAACAAAGTTAAATAACTCCGCTTCCCCTTCTGTCTATAATCTGTCGCGAGATCGAACGAATATTTACCGCTCCCCGAAAATAATAGTTATCTGCTCCCTTGAAGCTTGTAACGAAGATAAAACTCACGACGCCTCTGATCGACGTGGTTGCTAAGTAACCATCGGCTTTTGCCATGACAATTAAAGCAGATCGAACTGCCGATTGGGATTTACACCTATATTGCGCCAATTCTATGCTACCCTATTTCCATGCCGCAGGACATTTGCCTTATGCAAAAAGTTGTCATATATGTTCAAAATATGATAGCTTGTAAAAATAGTATGGATCCGGAAGATTACAGAAAAATGAGCCAAAAAGATTGTCATGTAGTGCGTAGAAACAATAAGTTTTGGTCTGGGACACCATTGGACATGATAATTGAACAAGATCGTATGCGACGCATGAAAACCTCTGGAGGTTTGACTCGTGGAAGAGGAATTACAGACAGTACACTATCATGCTGGATAACTGGCATACCCCATTGCCTAAAAGTAACTGAGGCAATGGAAAGTTTCTCTGGTGTAATTACAGTCGCATCTGAACAACATGTAGAGCTACGGTCTTCTCGAATAGAACGTGATCAAAACAATTTAGTTAAACTACTTGATTGGTTGGAGATACGAAATCCGTTTAATCCTGATATAAAGGAGCTAATGTCGATTAATTCAGGTGTGGTGGCCAACAGTGGCGTAAATTGCGATAAAGTTGCGGAAATAGGTGAAAAAGTAATAAATAGAATAATTGGTACCAACTACAGTAAGTTACACCTTCAACGCAATGACAGAGTAAAACCACTCTCATCAGAAGCTTCCTCAATAAAAATAAAGGGTGTAGAGATAACTGTAAAGCCTGCACTTCTTTTTAGTAGAATAATCTCCTCTGCATCATCTCCAGAAGAAATCAAACTGTGTTTTAAGTATGAATTGGCATCAAGCTCTTCTAGTTTATTTGATAACGGATTATTACGAAAAACTACTAAATCAGCGTTATATAAAATATTTGGCAAACTATGCACGCCGTTATTTCAAAATTCGTGTTCCATAACACATTACGTAATAGATGAAGGCTACTTACTTCATAAAGTTATCTGGCAAAGTCCTGTAATATTTTCAGATATATTTTCTCAGTACTACAATCACATAAAATATCATTATGGTCAAAATGTCACTGTGGTTTTTGATGGGTTATGAGTAAATTGAGACCAAAATTGTTGAAAAAAATCGCAGGGCAAAAGAATAGTACCCATTGTATCTATTTCGAATTTATCTGCTATCAATATACCAAAAGCAGATTTTTTATCAAATACCATCAACAAAACCAATTTCTACGTGCCCTCGGGAAAATGTTGCATGAAAACGGAATCAATGTAAAATACTCAGATAGTGATGCCGATACTCTCATTGTAACCACAGCAGTAGCAATCAGTGAAAATTCTGAAGGTGTGATTGCAGTAGTTAACGATGATACAGATGTCATGGTGTTATTAATTCATTATTGTCAGAAAAGACTATTTATGATCCGTCCGGGAAAATTATCAAAGCCAAATAAAATAAGCGACATATCGACCTTACAACAAAAATTGGGAGACCTAAAGTATGTTATTCTTAGTATGCACGCAATGTCCGGTTGTGATACAACGTCTGCGTTGTTCAGTAAAAGAAAGGTGAATTTAGTAAAGATTACCCAGAATAAAAAGCAATATACGCTGTTAAAAGAATTTTATAACCCTCAGGCTTCAAAGGATAAATTAGAAGCAGTTACTTCACAATTTTTCATAGCAGCATATGTTAAAAAATCAACAAATTCAGATTTGGGTAGTATTAGATACATGCTTTACCAGCAGTACGTAGCTGAACAAAGCCTTAGTAGTGATTTTAACTTGTCTTCATTACCACCTACCTCAAATAGCGCAAAGTATCACGGATTTAGAGTTTTCCATCAGGTAAGTCAGAGCTATCATGCAAGTAAAATATTTTTCGTATTCTTTTCAATTTTAAGGTACAATCGTGGTTATATAATCATTTACTACCACAAGACTCGGGTTGGAGTCTAAGAAATCAAGAGTTGCAGCCAATTCATTCCGACCAAAGCGTTGCCCCTACATGGGTTCTAGAGAATATTTATTGCAATTGTTCATCAGGAGGGTGTAAAAAAGCATGTACTTGCAAACGAATGGGCCTGAAGTACACTATGGCATGTGGCCAATGCAACGGAATTTCCTGTCTAAACCGGGCTGTAAATATGGATATAGATGAACAAGAAGATCTCAGATAAGTTCGCTTTTCTTTAATTAGACTTCTAGTAGGGTGGATTTCCCAGAGAATGAACAGCAACCAGTAAATGAACAAATCGGCAGTTATTAGCTTATAATAAGAATCTAGCAAATTGCAGATTACTCTAGAACGTTTCAATTATTTACAGAGATTGCGCAGTAGGCTGTTCATTCATAGGTAAAACTTTAGCCCAAATCAGTGGGTCTCAGTCTACCGTGATGTTAAGTGTTGGTATGTAACAAGAACAGTAGCAGCCATTTTGTTTAAGGTAAGGTGACGACATGCTTTCTTAAAATTAAGCTATATATCCCTTAAAACAAATATAATTATATAATTTCGGAAACTATTAAGAAGTCAAGATATTGGGTATAATGATTTTCAATATCAATATCGTTTATATTAAATATTTAACAGTATTTTCACGTGTTCAGTTACTGGATATGCAAGTAATGCTAAACCTAGTAAATGAACAAGGTATTCATTCACTGGGTTTTACGAATTTATTTCAAAATCGAGCAAAAATGAACCCTAAGGTATACTGGTTGTTGTGTCACTTAAAGTCGTATTATTTTGTAGACTAGGTTAGTCGTAGCCAGTAAATGAACACGCTTTTTGTTTTGTGTTCAACAATTGGATTATGGTGTTCATTTACTGGAAAATGAATTAATATCGCATAGATTGAAGTACCTATTTTCATTTAGGTAGGTGATTATGTAATACCTAATTGGGTATCATGACTCACATAATAGATAAAGATCTAATACAGGTATATTCTTACAGGTGTAAATCAATATTTTTGAAAATGAGTGATCAAAAAGTTTCCGATAAGCTACAGTACAGCAGGTTTAAATATTCAGAAGATACTCTAGTTCAAGCTCTACAGGACATAACAAATGGATTCGAAACTTTGAATGGAGCTTTGAAAAAGTACAATATCCCCAAATCTACTCTGCATAATAAAATTAATGGGACGGTACCTAATTTTAGAAGAATGGGTCCACAGCCTGTTCTGAATGAAGCTAAAGAAATCCGCTTAGAGCATTGGATCATCGCTAAAGCCAAACTAGGATTCCCTATGCACCCAACAGAAGTAAAAGACGCAGTACAAAAGGTTTTGACTCAATCTGGCCGACCAAATCCCTTCAAAGACAACAGACCAGGTGACAAATGGTTGAAATTATTTTTGCAGAGGCATCCCACTATCACAAAAAGAAATACAGAAATAATCTCCAAGGCCCGGGCTGCAGTGACTGAAGAGGCAATTAGAGACTGGTTTTTGGACCTAAAAAATTATTTAAGTGAAGAAAAGCTATTGAGCAGCATGATGGAAGATCCGTCCAGGATATACAACGCCGACGAAACGGGTGTAAGAACATGCGTTAAATCTGGATTAGTTTTGGGACCAGTGAACAAAAATTTAAAAAATCTTTATGAAATTTCATCTGGCAAGGAAAAACAGTCAATTACCGTTCTCTGTAACTACAGTGCAAACGGTGTTGCTGTAGCGCCAATGGTGGTGTTCCCTTACCAGAGGATCCCGAAAGAGTTGGCACTATCAGTTCCAAAAGGCTGGGGAATCGGACGATCTGATACCGGCTGGATGACAGGATCTACATTCTATGAATATGTGGCGAATATATTCCATCCATGGCTGATTAAGAAGCGAATCGAGTTTCCAATTATTCTATTTATCGACGGCCACAAATCTCATTATAGCATTGAATTATATGAATTTTGCGTGAAGGGACAAATAATACTGTATTGTCTATACCCTAACTCTACACATATTATTCAACCGTGCGATGTGACTATATTTCGACCTTTGAAGGTCGAGTGGAATAAATTTGTCAGCTTCACAAGCAAAGAACTTCCGCATCGATAACATAGTACAACTTTTGTCCTTTATTTAAGGAAGCCTTTGATCAAGCATCACAGGTCAGTACAATAGTCAATGGATTTAAGACATGTGGAATTTTTCCCTTCAAACCAAACGCACTAGATTTTTCCAAATGTATATCATCCAGGAGAAACGATGTCTTCCCGAAACTTGCAAATGTTCAACATAAAGATGAAATAACTTCTGAAGATTACAAATCATGCTTAAAAGTTATGCACCAGTTTTTAGGGAATGAAAAAATAATTGAATTTGAGGAAAAGTATAAAAATCAAGCTGCATCTAACGAAGACTTTTATTCGTTATGGAAACACTGTAAAATTGGAACATACACTGAAAATTCCACCACTGGGCAAGACAACAATAACGATCAGGCTTACATAACAGATTTTACAGAAGATTTCTTAGATACTTCACCGCTACAAATAGATGGCGTTTTATATCAGACCAATAATGATACATTTGATAGCAGTAATATTGTAAACGAAACAATGAATCAGCTGATACTTCTATGTGAAGATATTATTGAATCAATACTGGACTATGTCTACAAAATTGTAAAAAACCCAAGTGCGAGAAATGTGACTTTTGCCGAGCAGGCCGAAACTGACTGTTTGGAGATTAATAAAATAAACATATTATCAAATATTATTATACGAGGAAGTAAAGGAAATGAAATGAATAATTCACTTTGGCAAGAACATTTACGCTGGCCACAGCAACTAAAGAAGAACCAAAACTCTGGACGCAGCAAGTGCGTTATGGTAGTGAATTTTCATAAAGCAGGCATCAATTTTGGTTACCAGTATAACCTATATAGTAAAAACAATGTGCCATGTTTCATAAAAATAACTTTATTGTGTGAAAATGTACAAAAATTTCCAAAAGTAAACTTAAAGTGTTCCCGGAAAAACTCGTTTCTTGGTCAACCTTATAGGTTAATAGCAAATTGAGCTATTCAAATTTGAAGCATTTAATAAAAATTCGCTACCATAACGCACTTGCTGCGTCCCGAATTTCTTTTCTTACAAACATGCATCGCTGAAAAATTCAAAAATGCAATAACATAAGGCGTGTTTGATTAAAAAAAAAAAGAAAATTTGTATCACCAACGACTTATGGGCCATCCTGTGATTGTAGAAATATTTTTTTAAGATGTAGCTCAAGACACCCTATAATTAATATATACAAATTTTCTCCATATCTTGTATAATAACGGATATATTGAGCTTTATTGATTTTTTACGAAAATTCGACAAAAATTATATACCATTAAACGATAAACTCTAAAGCTAAGGCTACTGCCAAGCATAAGAGAAAGGGTCTATTTGAAATGAATTTTCTGGAAACATTTTAGGTTTAACTTGGGTAGGAAGACTGTTGCAGTATTCCTCGATATACGTAAGGCATTTGATACCGTATCACATACAAAATTGTTAAACAAACTGGAAGACATTGGAGTGAGAGGTACGGTTTTGGAGATCTTCCGGAGCTACTTGCATACACGTACACAAGCAGTGAAAGTGGGGAAAACAGTCGGAAAACCAATGACTGTTGAGGCTGGTGTGCCACAGGGTTCTGTGTTGGGGCCAGTTCTGTTCTCCATCTATATTAATGACCTACTAGAGAACAAAAACCTAGAGTGCTCGACTATAGCATATGCTGACGATACTGTATTGCTGTTTGAAGGGGAAAGTTGGACTGAAGTTATCGAGAAAGCTGAGAGAGGAATAAATACTATGAAATTACTTCTAGATGATAACTTGCTCTCTTTAAATGTAAGTAAGACGAAATACATGACATTTTCTCCTACCAACGCGGCATTACCTGCAGACTTAGGAGATTTAAGTGTGGTGGGAAGTGTTAACCCCATTGAAAGAATACAAAGTATTAGGTATCTTGGTGTTGTTGTTGACCAGCACCTCAAGTGGCATGATCATATTGATTACATTAACAAAAGGATGAGAAACTTAATCAGCAAATTCTACTCACTGAGGAGTGTACTTACGATAAAAAATCAACTTGTGTTATATAGAGCATTGGTTGAGTCGATATTTTTGTATGGCATATTGTCCTGGGGTGTATGTTATGAGAGTGCTCTTTCCTCCCTGCAGATCACACAAAATTTCATACTGAGGGTCATATATAAGAAAGATGTCCAATACCCGACTAAATTGCTGTACAACTGTGACAACAAAATATTGGACCTGAGAAGCTTATTTGTGCTAAAAGCACTAAAATATATGCATGTACACAGTGCAAAACAGGCAAGAATGACACATGGTTATACAACGAGGACTCGTGTAAATGATGTCTTGTCAGTTCCACTAAGAGTCAAAAATGCTTCTCAGCGATCCTTGTGGTACTACGGCCCAAAGTTTTATAACTTAATACCTGGAGAATTAAAGGGACTGATACATTACAAGTTCAAGAAAAAGGCTAAAGAGTTCCTAATACAGAGAAAAGATTCATTCCTGGCGATTGTTAATGGATGATTGGGCATGTGTGAGTGAGCAAGCGAGTAAGTGAATGGCTAAGTGCTTGTGTGTACAGATCTGTATGTGGCTGTATATGAGTGTGAGAGTGTGCCTGGGGAGTGATGGTATGGTATACAAGGACATGGATGTGGGGTGGTATATGGACGCGAGTAAGAGTGAATGGTTCGTTGTTTGTTTTCTTGTTCTTTTTTCTTTTTGTTTCTGTGAGTGAATGGTTGAGGATGAGGTGTAGAGGGGAAACCTAACGGTGCTGTGATAAATGTGCTGTGGTAAATATTTTTGCGATAACTTCAGAAGATGCTTTGGCACAGAGGGGAAGTGGGGATGTAATGTTCCATGTCTGTGTCATACGGCCACGCGATCGATGTGCTGTGTATTTTGCTTCGTGAAACTGCTTACTTTTGTGTTGTTCTTCTTGGAATTTCACCTGATGCTTATAGTCGTAGAAGTGTTGAGCTTTAAGAAATAAAGGTAGTCTGTTTTGTGTGATCTTAGTTTTGTTTAAGTATTGGTGTGGAGGCTGTGATTGTTTTCAAGTTGCTCATCGGCAATAGAGAGGCATGGCTCTGAGCGTCATAAATTGTGTAACTTGTAAAAGTGTAAAAGGCATACACAAGTCAATAGACTTAGATGTCTTAGCTGATATGTAAATAGACTTGATATGTATAAGCTTGTGAATGTATGGTGTGAATAAATTTTCAAATTCAAATTCAAATTTTAGTAAAATGAAGGACAATGACCGTTGAAACTAAGACTTCAGAGTTTGTAAAAGATCCTTCTTGAGACATTTGATTTCCATATCCCGTATTAGATTCAAGTTCTTTGCCTAAATGTTGCCGATTTTGACGTTTTAAATCGCAACTTTGACGTTTTGAGGAAAACCCCAATTTATTTATTTTTAAATGCCTATAACTTTTTTGTCTTTTGACCTACATAGCTAAATTTTGGTAGGTGGCTTACCTATAAGGATATTAACTAGCGTACCAAATTTGGTTGCCCTTACTTTGTTAATTCCGGAGATATAAATTTTTTTCGAAAGAAAACACAAAATTTTCCGGGAAAACCTGGGCAGATTTTCCTGGCTAACGAACTTATCCAAGCCATTTGCAAAAGGAATTTTTCCACCAAATTTAGTCAAAATCGGCCTATTATTTTTTGAGTTATCGGTGTGATACATATATATATATTTATATATATATATTTATATATATATTTATATATATATATATTTATATATATATATTTATATATATATATATATATATATATATATATATATATATATATATATATATATATATATATATATATATATATATATATATATATATATATATATATATATATATATATATATATATATATATATATATATATATATATAAACATATAAAAATTGAAACGGACCCCGGATATGTGTTCTAGGGGGCCTAGTTCGCGGTCATTTGAAGAAATTTTTTCAAAATTCAAAAGTCGGGATCTCCTCATTAGTGAATTTTTTTTAAGAAAATTCACTAAAAACGTAAAACTGCCGAAAAAATGCCATTTGCTGTTACTTCGGATAAATGGTTGAAATATTATCAAAAACAAGAGAATGAGAAAAAACTAAAAGAAGAAAACATAAAAAAGAGAAAATTAGAAATAGAGCAGAAAAAAACAGCAGCTCTAGCGAAAAGAAACGCCAATCAATTAAAAAAATCTCAGACTAAACAAAAACGCAAAGCAGATGACACTGAGCTTTTTAGTAGTGGAAATAATCAAGAGACTAATAGCAGCACCGACGGCGATATGCAATTACCTTAGGCATCATCTGATAATACAATTGATCCTGTAAAAATAAAATACTTACAAAATAACGCAAGGACACAGAAACTAATTTGACTGAAACTTCAACAAACATTTTAAAAGGAGGAGACTATGTGATTGTATTATATGATAGTAAACAGTACCCAGGAATAATAAAAAATATTGAAGATCAAGAATACGAAGTCAGTGTAATGAAACAAACTTCAAACAAGATGTGGAAATGGCCGAAGCGTCCCGACCAGATCTGGTATAAAAAATCTCACATAATAAAAACAATTTGTGAACCGAAAATTTCTTCTCGTGGCGATTTTAATGTTGAAATGTAAATACCTATACCTAATCCTTTCAAGATCTGTTGTTTCTTTAACTAGATGCATCTAGTACCTGTAGTAGGTAGTAGGATATTTTTGTAACTAATGTTTAATTAAATAAATGACTGTTCATTTACTAGTTGTTTTCGGTTTCATTTACTAGATTTTTCTGTTCATTCACTAGATTTTATGGCATTTTTTAATAAGTATTTATTTCAACACAGAAATAATAAAACAATAAAGTTTTAGTTATTCCTAAAACTTTATTATATATTGTGGGCCACCTTTGCCAATTAATTTATTGGCATATATTGAAAACCTATAGCGCAATAGCGGCCTAAAGTCAGTACACTACTTATTTGTTCATTTACTGGCTGATCCACCCTAATAAAGTATTTTGGTTTGTTTAATCTTTGTTATTATATCCACTACAGATTACCCCCCGAAATTGACACCCCAAAAAACCCATAGTACTGCAATGTATTATTACTTGTTACCTTAAAATTAATTTATATGTATTTGATTGAAGTAATCTAGCCAAAAATACATTATTTAACACATATTCGGAATATTCAGAAAAATACTCCCAATTGAAAAATCCACAGCTCCGCTACTGCTTACTTACTAAAAAATTAAAGTAGATTTTTTGGATAGCAAATTTTTATCTCAATAACTTTTCTTGTCATTTTCTCCTACAATGCTTCGTTTTCAAGATAAAAAAAAACTAAAAAAAGACTAATTTTACCCTCTTTGTGGGTTGATTTTGGGCTCAACATTTTACATAGACAAACAAGCAAGTTGCGCCTAACAACAACTAATCTGGAAAATGTAAAACAAAGAAAAATAAACCCTAGCCAAACGCATATGAGCGTGTAAAATTGTAGCTACAAGGCAATAGCAGCAATATAGTGGTAAATTATTTAATAAAATATAATTTAAAAGTGAATTAAAAAAAAAATGATATCGAGATGTCACTATCATAGTATATCAACATATGAATTGCTGATAATAACTCAAAATAGGAAAATAAAGCTTGAAGGAATTGAAATGAACATAGGGCAATTTGATATGGCATTGATAAGTACACTTGGAGAACCCCAAAATCACAACACATTTTTTAAGAGCTAAATTTATATCTCCGGAATTAACAAAGTAAGGGCAACAAAATTTGGTACGCGGGTTTAGACCCTCATAGGTGAGTCACCTACAAAAATTTAGCTATGTATGTCGAAAGACAAAAAAGTTCTGGGCATTTAAAAAAATTACTTGGGGTTTTTCTCAAAACGTCAAAGTTGTGATTTAAAACGTCTAAATCGGCAACATTTAGGCAAATAACTTGTGTCTAATACGGGCTATGGAAAGAAAATGAATATTTCCAGAAAATTCATTTAAAATTGACCCTTTCTCTGATGCTTGGCAGTAGCCTTAGCTATAGAGTTTATCGTTTAATGGTATATAATTTTTGTCGAATTTTCGTAAAAAATCAATAAAGCTCAATATATTCGTTATTATACAAGATATGAAAAAATTTTGTATATATTAATTATAGGGTGCCTTAAGCTACATCTAAAAAATATTTCTACAATCACAGGTGGCCCATAAGTCGTTGGTGATACAAATTTTCTTTTTTTTTTAATCAAACATGCCTTATGTTATTGCATTTTTGCATTTTCCATCAAAATATAATGCATGTTTGTAAGAAAAGAAATTCTGGGTGCAGCAAGTGCGTTATGGTAGCGAATTTTGATCAAATGCTTCATATTTGAATAGTACAATTTGCTATTAACCTATAAGGTTGACCAAGAAACGAGTTTTTCCGGGAACACTTTAAGTTTACTTTTGTAAATTTTTTCACAATTTCACATTTTCACACAAAGTTATTTTTATGAAACATGGCACATTGTTTTTACTATATAGGTTATACTGGTAACCAAAATTGATGCCTGTTTTCTTAAAAAGAAAACACACATATTTGCAATAAAAACATTTTTATGAAAATTAACTACCATAACGCACTTGCCTCGTTTCTATGTGTGCAGGTTAAAATAAGTTTTAACCTGAAATTTCCAGCCGGTCCCACTTTGGTTGCAATTGCTGGGTAGCATGGTTATTAGTAATGATAGAACCTTGCGGTTTTCGCGAACCTAAGCTACTTTATTGTAAAACGAAAGATGCCGCAAATAAAATTGCCCTAGTCCTCTTAGTTTTCGAGCTACAGGGCGATATTGAAAATATTGCATTTTTAGGTACCCCTTATATTTCAGTTGTCTGACAACTTGCCAAAAAGGTATAAACGAATCCTTTTAGCACTTTTGACGTAGATAATAGCGGCGTAGTTAGTTTTTGTTATAAATATTACTGTTTTTGAAATATTGGCCAATGTTGGTTTTTTAATGGGACAGCCTGTAAATTTGCCCACAAATTAATTTGCATTTTCACAAGCTTCTCAAAAATATAATATAACATTAAGGGTACATTTTAATAAACAACGAAAAAAGCCTAATTTTCATAATTCGCAATCAAATTTTTCAGTATTCTATGCAAAAATGCTACTGTTTAGCGTTTACGTGGAAGCAAGTGGTTTCCAAAATGTGTTATATGCTGTGTCACTGCTTGCCTTAATTATATAAATTTTGTGTTTCATTCTGAAATTTGGCTGGTTTGTTTTTATTTATTAATTATGCGAAGGTGTATTTATGACTATGGCAGTAAACCAAACCTTCGAACATTTTGAGAAATACGATATGTTCCTTTGTTTAATATTAGATAATGAAATTGTTGAAGCGGCACCTGGGATCTATTTTAACAGCTACATAGTTGGTTCTCAGTTATATTTACATACTATTGCTTCATTTTATTTAGATGTCCAGAGAGGGGGCAACCCAATACATTTACTTTTTACTCAATAAAAAAAGAATATACTTGGTCACGGATCATTTAACAAACCTTGCTTAAAACATATAATAAAGAAAACATCTACGTTGAGGAAGTCATAGTTTTGGCTAATGTAGAAGCTTACCCTACAAACTCCTGTAGAGCCACTGAAAGGAACGTAGGAGTTCCAAAAGCTACAGGTTAAAAAATCCTTAGAAAACACAAATAACACCGATAAAAATTTGTGCAACACCTACACCCTGTGGATTCTCAACGTCGGGTAGTCTTTTGCAATTGGTAGCGGGAAAGATGTGATATGCTTTTAAAATTTGTTGTGGTGATTTGGGTTCTCCAAGTGTACTTGTCAGTGCTCATCACAGGTTCCAATCTTGACTTAGTGCCTGACAAAGTAGTTAACTGGCACGCATAGATTAATTCATATAACAGGTATAAACCATACATCAACGGTAACCAAACTAAATATATACCAGGCATAAAACATACTACCCGAACCAACAATCGTGAAATCTCGGCCGCAAATATGAAAAATGACAGATGAGATGCAATAAAAGATTTGCCAAGTGATTGTTATTTAACTGGGGGATTCGATCAATTAGGAAAATACACTATATTTATATCTTGATAAACGGCCCGAAATACAGTTTTAACGCAGAGTTGATATATTATGCTGTCGCATAAGATAGTACAAATGTAAACAAATTGAAGTCAAGTCTATAGAAATAATTCTAAAATAGTTTCTTTTATCTTTAAACTTAAACATAAGACGTCATGTAAGACGGAAACAATCCCTGAATGTGTTTCAATGGTAATTCTACTAATTCTGTAATTAATTGTTACCTATACTGTTCATATACTACATCGGGCATGAGGCCTGTGCCAAGTATCAGGTAGACAACGTTAGTTGACGTATTAGCAAATAGCGCATTGGAAGCGTGCTGGACTGTTACGCAGAAGGTTGCATGATCGAATCCAGCTCGATGAATGTATTTTTTTTTATGTTTTATTTTGACATTTGGAGAAACAATAGTGCATAGATTTCATACGCTTTGAACAAGATCTCATTTTTGTTTAAAACGCATGAACAAGTTTGTCACCTTTGAGTCTAAAATTATAAATTTCGGCAGACATTTTATTACTGTTGATATTGAAAAAACCTGTTTGATTAGGTTGGCTAAAACGAAATCATACTGGCGATTGATAAGGAAAAATAATTGCGACTTTTATAATTTGGTAGATACTTTACTATTCTAAATATATATATATATATATATATATATATATATATATATATATATATATATATATATATATATATATATAATTAAGTTTCCTTCTGGAAATCTTTTGTATAACTTTAATAAGATTTTTTAATACAAGTCTTTTAAAGAGACTTGCACTATCTACAGATATAGCAAAATTTAGTTCCGGAGATCCATAGAAAATTGAGTTTCGGGTATTTTTCTCAAAACAGTTAGAACACAAGTTTTTTTGACACTAGAGAAATATCGATAGCAACAGTTTCGAAAGAATTCTTCAAATTTGCGTTTACTAGGACCTCTAAAATCGATCTTCAATGTCTGCTTAAGTATAAAGTATTAACTTTACTAACATGCTGTATAATAACAGTGTACAATTCTTGCTGCGTCTCGAAATTTTAATAAATAATTTCAGCAGAATCACTGTAAAGAAATATCAATGAAAATATGATTGATTACAAAAAAAGCCTTTTTGTTGACTTGTTTCTTGGCCAGAAGACTAATATTAAGATTAATAGATTTTCAGTCTTTAAAGAAAAACTCACTTGTTTCCTTTGTGTTTAATTACCTCTCATCAAGAATAAAAATTTGGCTTCACGTCAATATTGCAATTCCAGTACCAGTTAGCGGGAATTATCAAACCAAAACCAAAATGAAAAGGAGCTCGAAATCGCAACGCTATTTAAAAGGGGCAACAACAGGTTGATTGTGCGATATGGCAATACCTGCCCGACAATTTTTTCTATAACAACAGCCCACGATTATCTTTCGGCCACTGCTCACGGTTATTTTTCGGCCGCTGTCCACGGTTGTCTTTTGGCCACTGCCCACGACATCTGTAATTATAACAAGAAAGGTGCCCTGAGGTTTGTGAAACTTAAAGAAAAGCTTTATCTCACCAATCGTAGTGAATGAGGCTTATCACCAAGTTGGCAGGCACAAATTTACTGACTGTTATTCAGAACACTAAGAAAATGAAATGACTGTTTGACCTAACCAGTTAATGGTTTTAAATCGTAATGACCAGAGAAGTGACCTTGCACCCCGAATCGTCAGTGGAATACGTTTAAAGTGCTCTCTTTATTCTTCCTATGTCACCCCGCCGCCCCTCCGCCGGCTTCTCGTGTAGGTTATAACGCCGAGTCTTTGTTCGCTTCACATTGGCTGGGAAAGTTACTTGCCCGTTTAAAACGCGCTGTCTTTTATAATTCCTGGAATTTTAACATCACTCGTTTGCTAAGTTTTTTATTTAGAGACGCAGAAAATTATGTTTCAATATTTGAATATTACCAATAAAAGGGCTTTTTATATTAACTGCGTAGTATGGGAAGGTTGGCCTAGCTATTTGTCTCTCGGGGAAGTAAAAATTTATTTTCTATTTTACCACCAATATTCATTTGTATGAAATACGCTCGCACTTAAATTCTTCAGCTGTTGTCTATTATTATTCCTCTTAAAAATATTTAACAGACGTGTGTCACTGAGTAGCGAATTTTTATAATTCTTTACGAAGATAGTTTATTCGCCTATTTACTATTAAAAAAATACAATGGCCATTGAATATCCTCAGACAGTTGGTAAGATAATTAAAAATGTAGACGGCTTAAAAAATCTATCGCAACAGACTCCAATAATGACCCAGGTAGACGCCCCATTATGAATAACAAAACTTTATCAAGAGGTGATCAGATCTCTTTTCAATCTGAAGTTGAACCAACTAAGACCTTAGGGGTTATTTTTTTAGGCAGATAAGGTTCTGAAATAGAATTACAACAACCAAACCTACTCTTATATCCACCGCTGCAAGAGTATGCAGATTGGGGCTTAGGAATTTTTTTGTAAAACGGCGTAAAAAGTCTCAAAACATATAGAAAACTTGATTATGGAACGAACATTTTTTTGGCGGTCGGTCTGTCGGCTTGTACGTCTGTCTGTTAGTAGGCGCAACAACTTTCGAACAAATCGAGATATCATCTTCAAATGCACCACCCGACAGAGGAACGCTTAGAATTGTTTTTAACTAAGATTGCTTTATGGGGCAGGGGATAAATGATGGATGATTTGGTGAAAATTGACATTTTTTCGTTAAAACTCGAGTAAGATAGGGTTTCAGAAGTTTATCGGTACAGAAATAAGAATATTTTCTTTGTAGTCAAGTCATGGACCCTAAATTAATTTCATTAAAATATCTTTATGAGGAGAGTAGATTATCACAGCTATGTGGAAGTTGTGATTCAATTTGCAGCACTATCATTATTTCGAAGCAATATCTTTCCATACAAACAAAAAAGGCTATTTTCCCACTAATCTATAAATACTCTATAACTTGTTAAAATTTGTAATTTTTAGTGAATTTTCTTAGAAAAAATTCACTAATGAGGAGATCTCGACTTTTGAATTTTGAAAAAATTTCTTCAAATGAGCGCGATCTAGGACCCCCTAGAACCCATATCCGAGATCAGTTTCAATTTGTATATGTTTATATATATATATATATATATATATATATATATATATATATATATATATATATATATATATATATAGTTATAGTTATAGTTATAGTTTATTGTGAAAATAATAGTACAAAGCGCCTTACAAAAAAGTGTTTTACTTGTGGTTGTAAACGGCGCAATTTAGTCAGTTTTTATCCAAACGTTGATACTTCCAAATTTCTTGACAATGACACTTCTAATTTGGCAGACTTCAGATTTTGATCATCAGACAATAATTTACTTTAATATGTTCCTTTTTTCTGTCTTCAACTCAAACCAATCCATTTCCATCACTCTCTATTACACCGTTACTCTTTCCAAAACTAAAATTTTCCCTTTGATCCAAATATGGACATTAAAATTATATGATTTGTTCCAGACGAAATTGCCACCTCCAGCTACGATGACAGTTTTTAAATATATATATATATATATATATATATATATATATATATATATATATATATATATATATATATATATGTATATATATATATATATATATATATATATATATATATATATATATATATATATATATATATATATATATATGTCTCACACCGATAACTCAAAAAATCATGGACCGATTTTGATAAAATTTAACACGTGCCTTCCCTTTGTAAGTGGCTTGGAAAAGTTCGTTAGCCAGAAAAATCGGACCAGGTTTTCCAGGAAAATATTGAGTTTTCTTTCGAAAAAAAATTTTATCTCAAAAAATAGGAAAGCTATGGTAACCAAATTTGGTAATTTGGTACGTAAGTTTATGACATTAAAAGGAAACTATATACCAAAATCTATATTTCTATGTTAAAAGAAAAAAAAGTTATAAAAAAATATTTTGTGCCAGATCATTTCTATGAAAATTCACTACCATAACGCACTTGCTGCGTCCAGACTTTTATTGATTAATAATATTTATCTCCTATCAACAATAGGAGTGAGAAGTCTCGGTAGTCTAGGGGTAATAACTTGTGCCTCTGGACTTAGGATACCGGGCTCAAATGCCAATTTAAACGTAGTAGTAGTTCATACTGTAAATTAACATCAACCGAGGTTGTGGCATTGTGTTTGATCAAATTAAATGTCTGCACATTCCGCCCTTCGGAGGGGGCGTTAATCCATCGGTCCCGTATACCATGCAATGTTAGTCACGTTGAAGGTCCCTGCTATCTCTTCAGAAAAAATGATTCGGCAACATTTACAAGATAGTGAGGTGAAACTGTTCCCTGGCGTGGGTAACTGACCACAGTTATGGAAATAGACTGACGTTAAAAAAAGTTAAAGAAACAACAAGAGATACCATAATATAAAATTATAATATAAGTTTAAATCACCATTTTTCATATGTACTTAAAATATATTGGCCTATACGCCAGGTTACATAGTGTTTTTATTTACAAGAGAGAAAAAATAGGACTATTCCATTGACATTTATATATAAAAGTTGTAACTCTGCCTTAATCCACACCTGGCCACCACTTTCCTTGAGAGTTGTCTTCTGAAACCTTTAACCCATAAACTTTGGAAATATCCCGGTCAAACTGCGGTGATGACATTCTGTCCATCAGGTTACACATGTTTTTGAACGGTAACGTCAATAGTTCATTAGATCACAATAATTCGATATTTACGGAAGGAAAAACGGTTATGTGAGGTCGGAAAGGGAATTGGAATTGAAATTTGAATTTCATAAGATTTCACATTGGAGTCGAAATCAATGTGCCAGATCAACCGGTAGTAAGGAAAGACGACGTGTATAACTTTACAACTTGTATTATCGAATGTGTGTGTGTGTGTGTGTGTCGCGCGCGCGTGTGATTATCTGTGTGTGTGTGTCTGTGCGAGTGTGGACGAATGTGAGCATTCACTCATAAAAGATTCATTAGATGTCTGTAGAAGACAATCCCCGCTTGTTGATATAAGTAAATAAATAAGAAAGAAACGTTTCAAGGAATTGCCAAGGCTCCAATGTTTCCTAAATGAAAACACAAATAACTGGAAGATACCTTGAGATAATCTAAAAGTTCGTTTTTTAAGCAAATTTTCGTAAAAAAAATAATTTTTTAGAACGTGAACAAAGCCCCATAGAACTCATATCCGGAGTCAGCTTTAATTAATTTAATATACAGTGACCGCCAAAATGTGTGCACCAATGGGAAAGATTTTCATATGTTCAACACAAAATTTGCTATTTCCGGAGATTAAGCGAAATAACGGTGCTATTAGTTAATTTTTTTAAAGAAATTTTTCTTTTAAAAAAATCACTAATAGCACCTGTTCGGTCCTCGTATACGGCGGTCTAATGTTTAAGTTTGCTTTTGCGATAAGAGAGAATGCGACAAGATCGCCATCGAAGTGTGTGAAAACAACGCTCCGGAGAAGAACTACTACCACCAGAAAATGATATATGTGTGTCGCATAGTTTTTCAATAGTGCAACCAGCTGGTCTAAAAGCCAAAAACAGCCCTTGTTACACTTGTTAGTTGCGAGGCACGCGAGAGTAAATTGAGTTACTTACTATCTAGAGAGAAAAGACCACGGTATCCCAGGTAGGTGGTATTTTGGCCATTCACGCTTTTTTGTGTAACTATAATTATATTGCCGTCATACCTCTCTTTCGTAAAACGCATACAGTCCACTCACCAGTGGCGGCTCGTGACTTTGGGAGTGAGTGAAGCAGAATCAGCGCGACCCCAAATGGAGGTCCAGGGAGGCTAAGGCCCCCTCTGCGCCTCAGACGGATTTTTTTTTAATTTTCAAGGTCACTCATTCTCTTGGCACTTCAGTATTTAAATTAAACTTCCATTTGTACAAAAATATAGACTTTCACATGGAATAATTTTCGGAATAATAACCAGGAATATTCGATGAGAGAACACTGTACACATACTGTACACGCACGCGTACGGTAATATAATACGGCGCGTATTAGCTATGAAAATCTGTTAGAGGGAAGAGCTACAGGCATTTTTTTTTTCAATTTCAAGGCTCTTCTCATTTTTTTACAACTCGAAATTTTATATCTAATATTTTATTATTTTGAAATTATTATTTTGGAGGTGATAATAAAGAAATCAATTCCACTTACCAAGAGGAAACATGCAAAATCCAGCTTTTCAAAGTCTGTAAATGTGACACATACCAGATTTTTAACGGCACCATAGTAAAAATAAAATAAAAAACTCTAGACGCAGTAAGTACGTTATGGTAGTGAATTTTCATGAGAATTGTACACTATTAGTAAGATATATTATTAAAACTAATTCTTTAAATTTAAATGAACCTTGGAGATCGGTTTTAGAGTCCCAGTTAGCGATTATTTGAAAAAATTATAATTTAAATGAAGCTACTAAATTAAAATTTGGTCTTAGATATAATATGTAAGTACTGCAAGTGCCTTTAAAAAATTGTGTTTCAAATTTCATTAAAGTTACAAACATTTTTCAGAAAAAAGAAATGATTTGAAGTGTTAGTAAGATATACTATTAAAACTAATTCTTCAAATTTAATTGGACCTTTGAGATCAGTTTTAGAGTCCTAGTTAGCGATTATTTGAAAAAAATTATGTTTTATATGGAGCTACTAAATTAAAATTTGGTCTTAGATATAATATGTAAATACTGCAGGTATCTTTGAAAAAAATGTATTACAAATTTCATTAAAGTTACAAAACTTTTTCAGAAAACAATTAATTATTTACAAAGGGAATGTACCTGCCAAATTATAAATATGACAGGTATTTTTTCTTATTAATTGTTTGGGTGGTTTTGTTTTATTCAACCCATCCAGTTTTTGCAAACAATAAACAACAAAAAAGTTTTTTTTAACAAAACGAAGCACAATGTGTTATTTTTCTATAATTTATTACCCACGTGCGTTTACATTGGCGTTGCTAAGGTTCAAGATTGAGGATTCTGGCTTAATGGGAAATTTATTGAGCTATTGGATTTGAAATATTTTTACGAAAATTTTCTACCATAACATACAAAACCTTTTTTGTTGTTTATTGTTTGCAAAAACTGGATGGGTTGACTAAAACAAAACCATCCAAGCAATTAATAAGGAAAAATACCTGCCATGTTTATAATTCGACAGGTACATTCCCTTTGTTAAGAATTATTTTTTTCTGAAAAACCTTTGTAACTTTAATGAAATTTGTAACACAATATTTTTAAGACACTTGCAGTACTTACATATTTTTATTATTCGACAGGTACATTCCCTTTGTAAATCATTTATTTTTTTCTGCAAAACCTTTGTAACTTTAATGAAATTTGTAACACATTTTTTTAAGACACTTGCAGTACTTACATATTTTTATAATTCGACAGGTACATTCCCTTTGTAAATCATTTATTTTTTCTGCAAAACGTTTGTAACTTTAATGAAGTTTGTAACACATTTTTTTAAAGGCACTTGCAGTGCTTACATATTATATCTAATACGAAATTTTAATTTAGTAGCTCCATATAAAACATAACTTTTTTCAAATAATCGCTAACTGGGACTCTAAAACCGATCTCCAAGGTCCATTTAAATTTAAAGAATTAGTTTTGATAATATATCTTACTAATAGTGTACAATTCTTATGAAAATTCACTACCATAACGTACTTGCTGCGTATAGACTTTTCAAAACAGCACTAACTTAAAGATAAGAAGATTATCAGTATACAATATACAGTTTCAACTTTAGGTTTATAACATAACCTCTAAGCAAATAACAAAAGCAAATACCTTGGTTTACACGAAAGTTATTTAAGTAATATTTTACTTACTATTTATAACATATAATTATTTCAGCGTCTCACATTATCTATTTAAATAATAATAAAAAATGTAAAATAAGATTTCTGTTTTAATAAGAATATAAATAAGACGTCCATGTTGGTAATTATTAAGGTTAACGTTAGTTCTCGGTTCTCGAAGTCGAGTGTCTCGACTCGACGTAGCTCGCACTGTGTTGTCAACGCATGCAACGATGTCATATTGTACAAATTAGATTGTAGTTCTGTTTTTAAAATAAGACGAGGAATTGGTCACTCAACATTTATGAATATTAAACGACTTTTAATGGATGGATTAATTTATTGTGAACTTTTATTTATCATTAATGGGTACTACCAATATGTGTTATGACTATTTTTTACATTTTAAGATTCAAATGAAATTTTATTACATCTGGCAACCCGGCTCATTTATATTTAATTGTCAGGTGACTTAGTCGATTCTGAATTATCTACTTAGAATAGCACATTCACAGTCTACACAGTCTAACCATGCTTGAAAACATCCACCGTGTGAAATGCCTCATGTAATTCGAAGTGATATTTTAGACTGTTTATTACTTTAACATCTTTATTTTCGAATAACTCCCTTTCTCGTAGGCCATTTAATTTGAATTTTGGAATTTTAATAAATAAGAAAGAAACGTTTCAAGGAATTTTCAAGGCTCCAATGTTTCCTAAATGAAAACATAAATAACTGGAAGATACCTTGAGATAATCTAAAAGTTCGTGTTTTTAGCAAATTTTCGTAGAAAAAATCATTTCTTAGAACGCGAACAAAGCCCCATAGAACTCATATCCGGAGTCAGCTTCAATTAATTTAATATACAGTGACCGCCAAAATGTGTGCACCAATGGGAAAGATTTTCATATGTTCAATACAAAACTTGCTATTTCCGGAGATTAAGCGAAATAACAGTGCTGTTAGTTAATTTTTTTAAAGAAATTTTTGTTTTAAAAAAATCACTAATAGCACCTGTTCGGTCCTCGTATACGGCAGTCTAATGTTTCAGTCTACTTTTGCGATAAGAGAGAATGCGACAAGAACGCCACTGAAGTTTGTGTGAAAACAACGCTCCGGAGAAGAACTACTACCACCAGAAAATGATATATGTGTGTCGCATAGTTTTTCGATAGTGCAACCAGCTGGAATAAGAGCCAAAAACAGCCCTTGTTACACTTGTTAGTTGCGAGGCACGCGAGAGTAAATTGAGTCAATTACATACTCTCTAGATAGAAAAGACCACGGTATCCCAGGTAGGTGGTATTTTGGCCATTCACGCTTTTTTGTGTAATTATAATTATATTGCCGTCATATCTCTCTTTCGTAAAACGCATAAAGTCCACTCACCAGTGGCGGCTCGTGACTTTGGGAGTGGGTGAAGCAGAATCAGCGCGACCCCAAATGGGGGTCCAGCGAGGCTAAGGCCCCCCTGCGCCGCAAACAGATTTTTTTTAAATTTTAAAGGTCACTCATTCTCCTGGCACTTCTGTATTTAAATGAAACATCCATTAGTTATGAACATCTGTTTATAGAGGGAAGAGCTACAGGCATTTTTTTTCAAATTCGAGGTTCTTCTCATTTTTTTAAAATTTGAAATTTTATATCTAATATTTTATTATTTTGAAATTATTCTTTTAGAGGTGATAATAAACAAATCAATTCCACTTACCAAAAGGAAACATGCAAAATGCAGATTTTCTAAGTCTGTAAATGTGACACATACCAGATTATTTAACGGCACCATAGTAAAAATAAAAATACGCCTTAGACGATCCGACTCAATCTAAACAAACGACAGAAACTAAAATTTGAAGCAGGTTCAGAAGGCTGCATCACTTTTGTGCTCCAACCTACCAGTGCGCGTGCCATTGCCATGGCAACCGTCTCATGCAAGCGTCCCAAAACAGACGCAGTATTTGTATACGAACAAATCTGGCTCAGTCAGTCCGCAGCCGCTTGACGCTCTACGTAAGCGCTGCGCGTTGCGGCATGTATACATTCAATTCGCTGATCAGGTCAGGTCAGGTCAGATTATATTATATCCTACCATAAATTACTATAAAAATACATTATCACCTGCGGCGCGACATTTTTATGTGGTTGTACCAAATGAATTTAAGAGAATGAAAAAAATTAAAATTATGGTGGACTTTGAATAAAAAATTTAGTTTAATCGAAAAATATAGGTGAAGCAGCGCTTCACCTGCGTCATCTGACGAGCTGCCACTGCCACTCACTACAAAATTTCTCTTTTGTTGTCTCTGCCCGCGATTAAAACATTTTGATTCCTCAAAACCGCATTGCAATACGCACATTTTTGGGCCTTGCTGACCCGAATAATTTTAGTACACGGAAATTTGCAAGTAAGTTTTGGCTGTTAAAGTTCATACATTTTAAAATAACGTGAAGCGCGCTGTTTTGGTTGTATTAAATTCGCATTTTGGGATTCATTTCCCACAATTTTCATTTAAATATCGCTGGAACTTTGATCGCTATAGAATTTTAAAACTTATTTTTTCCTTATCGTAAGAATCCGAAATCCGCCATTAATTTAAAACTTAAAGTGCCTTTTTGTATTTTCAAAATAGCAAGACACAGCTTCACCGGCTGACGCATGTGAGATAGAAATTATCGTTTATCACGCGTGCGCTTAAGGACGTTGTGGTGTTTCTGCTTGCTTCTTATCGTTTACGCATACATACATCTTTCTTTGTTTCCCGTCTTGTATATCTGTGTACTTCTGTTATATTTCCATATACGAGAACTATCCAATTAGTATCTTGACTGGTGCTAAATTCAGAAGATGCTTCACTTTATAGTGTGCTTAAGGTGAGATCGTCAGAAGTTGGCATTCTAAGGGAACAATTAACTCAAACTCACAATAATATCGTTTCTGTGATTTTGAGTAGTAAAATTGGAAATCCTATTTACGCAAAATTTATGGACAGCTATTTTGTAATTAAAGCCATTTCTTCTAAACTATTCGATGGTGAAAATAAAACAAATGTAAAGGAAATCCTAAACTCAAATAGAGCTTCTCCTAGTGAAGGTCCTCAAGCAAGGTTAGCTAAAATAGAAATCTATGATCTACAGCAAAGAGTGTAAAACCAACAAGGTGTATAGAGCGTCGGTGGTTCAGTGGTAAAAACGTGAGCCTCTGACCTGAAGGGTACTGGGTTCAATCCCAGGGTTCTCCTTTCACTTTTTCAGTACATACTGTACAATTAACATCGTCGGAGATTGTGGAATTGTATTTGAGCAAGTTGAATGTTTGCACGTTCCTCCCTCGAGAGTTACCCAATTCAAATACCTTGGTTGTTATATCACAGAACATCTAGACCCTGATAAAGAGATAAACTCCAGAATTGGAACAGCGCGCTCAACTTTCATGAGAATGAAATCATTCTTCTCTAACGACAACTTAAACCTAAGATTGCGTCAAAGAATGATCAAATGTTATATTTGGTCCGTGTTGTTGTATGGAGCTGAGACCTGGACTCCGAGGGCTGCTACGATCAGTCGCCTGGAAGCATTTGAGATGTGGTTGCACAGAAGAATGCTTCGAATACCCTGGACAGCTATGCAGACCAACGAAGCAGTATTAAATAGAGCGAATGCCGTCCGTGAATTATTTGTCATTATTAAGGTGCGAAAGATATCATACCTGGGACATGTTCTTAGAGGAGACCGATACAAGGTGCTCCAGTTTATAATGAAAGGTAAAATCGAAGGCAGCCGAGGAATTGAAAGGAAACAGATGACATGGCTAAAGAACATTCACGATTGGACTGGAATACACAGTGCCGAACAACTATTCAGATTAGCCGAAAACCGCGAACAACTCGCCAATGTAATTGCCAGCGTTAGGGGGACCTGATGTGGCACCGAAAGAAGAAGATAATGGCGCCCAAAAACTTCTCGAACATATTTACTTTAATTACACATATGGTGTTAAAAAATATATAAAAAGGGAAAAAAAGCAAAAAAAAAGAAAAAGAAAGAAAGATAAAAAGAACTATATAATAAACGAATAATATGGAGCTACCTAGAAGAGTAAGAAAAAAATGTTAAATATTTTAAGTGTAATTTTTAGAATGACCGATATCAAACAGAAATAATTCAACAAATTATTATTCAAAATTTCTGTGGCTAATGGAATTAAGTTCCGAAGCTAGCTTACTGAACTGAACTGATAATTACATATATAAACAATATCTATTAACCTAAAATATAATCTACTTAAACTCTTAATCCAAAACTTTGTAAAATATATAACAATATACAGGGTGATTCACAACGCAATGGATACAGAATGTGTGTGTGTGCAGAGGACCTCAAAATATGCAGATTTTTTATATAAAAATTTTTTTTGGCGCCCATGGTTGGTGATATATTGACCTCGGAAGATTCTTTAATAATTACAAGAAACAGCTGTATTGCAGCAGTGCCCTAACATAGAACAACCAAATTTGGTAGATGCTTTTCTTTTATTAACCTCCTTATTTGACAAAAATTTGAAGTAAATATAAACTCAAAAAGAGGGGCTTAGGGATGGGTCACCCTTTTAATGATTTGATTTTTATAAACCCTAACCTAATTAAAAGTTAATATATTTTCAATTTTATATCAAATTAAATTTTATATTTTTTCTCCTCCCGTCAATCTTTTGACAAACCCATTTTTTTAGAAAATAGAGATTTTTATTGTTGAGATCAAAAGAAAATAATGTCCCTTGAAGACTCTATTAAGCACTAACATATCTGAAATTTAACAAACGCCATTAAAAATTTACAAATAAAAAACATAAAAAAAGATATTGTTCAAAATGACTTTCATTTTCTCTCACACATAACTGCATCCTTCGTCGACAATTAAAGTCGACTCTCTTAAGTAATTGGGTGTTACTTTTAATGATGGTACACTTATTATTGACGCGACTCCACAAATCTTCCTCAATTTGAACTGGTGTCAAATACACATATTCTTTTTTAGCCCCACGGAGAAAAAAGCCACATTTGTTCAAGTCTGGTGATCGTGCTGGCCAATGTTGAGGGCAATTAATTCCACGACCTATCCATAGATTTGGAAACTGTTGGTTTAAAAATATAAGAACATTTATAGTGAGATGTGGTAGCGCCCCATCATGCATAAACCACATTTCGCTCCTCAGTTGTAAGGGCATCTCCTCGACCAGCTCAGGAAGAACATTTTGCAAGAAAAGCAAATATGTCGCGCCGTTTAAGCGGTTTGGTACAATAACCGGCCCAACCAACTGCCTCCCAACAATACCTGCCCGCACATTTATTTTAAATTCTCTTTGAAAATGGTGGGTTACTGTAGCATGTGGATTTACATCCGAATATTCGTGGCAGGTGTGCACATTCGTAATCCCTCTCCTTGTAAAGCAAGCTTCATCTGTAAAAAGAATGGTCTTGGGAAAATCAATGTTCTGATGTAATATGAAATTACAAAAAAAAGTCTTGCCTCTAAATCCTGCATTAGGAGTTCTTGCACTTTTTGAAGGTGATAGGGATGCAGCAGATTGTGTTGGATAATTCTATGGACCGTCGGCTATGTTATATGAAACTGCCTGGATAGTCGTCTGGGGTGGGTTTGAGACTCACTTTCAATACTGTCTAGAAGACTCTCCTCAAGTCGAGCGTTCACTGCGCGAACGCGTCCTCTAGCATTTTTTATGAAAAAGGAATCCGTTTCCAGAGCTCTACGTTCAACATTGGCAAAGTTTGACGATATGGTATATTATGATTAGGAAATCTTCTTCGATTTACACTTCTGCGGCAATTACCCTCGCAGAACCCTAATACCATAAGCATGTAAACTTGTTCCTTAACCGAGGATTTTCCAGCCATAAGCAACAAATTATTATCACAAGAGAAAACAAGAAACACAAGACAATAATTATTGTAAAACTTAATCAATTTAAGCAATCTTAGATTTGACAACAACTGTAACCTAGCAACAGATGACTTGCAGAGCGCCCAAGGCATCCCCTATGGGACTTTAGTATTTAATAAAATCTTCAATGGACATAATTTTGTTTTGATGTCAACTCTAAAGATCTCAATTTTCTCAAAAACGGATGGTTTATCGGAAAAGTGGCAAGAGGAGAAAAAGATAGAAAATTTAATTTGATATGAAACCGATGGACTTTAACCTTTGATTAGGTTAGGGTTTAAAAAAATCAAATCATTAAAAAGGTAACCCACCCCTAATTCACCCCTTTTTGAGTTTATATCTACTTCAAATTTTTGTCAAATAAGGATGTTGATAAAAGAAAACCATCTACCAAATTTAGTTGTTATATGTTAGGGCACTGCTGAAATACAGCTGCTTCTTGTAATTATTAAAGAATCTTTCGTGATCAATATCTCACCAACCATGGGCGTCAAAGAAAAATTTTATATAAAACCAATATATATATATATATATATATATATATATATATATATATATATATATATATATATATATATATATATATATATATATATATATATATATATATATATATATATATATATATATATATATATATATATATATATATATAGTGTGTGTGGAACAGCCAAACGGAATAAATTCATTATCTCAGTCATTGTGCAAATTTACAAAAAAAAAATCCAAAATACGTCACTTTTAGATTAATAAATGACATCCTGTAACGTGACAGCTTATATTCAACCTCCTTCGAGTGGCAATTGCAAACCCCAAATTTTTAAACATGAAGTAGGTGCTTGTGGTACCTTACTTGAAATATATCTTCATTATCCATTTAAAAATGCTATGGTTTTAAAAATTGGCAGTAAAGAAAAAACTTATTTAATTGACGAACTTCGCGACATTAAATAATTAGTAACTAATCGCGTTTCATTTTTGATAAGATCAAAGCAATTAAAAAGAATTTCAGTGTATTTTGGACGGTATCGATTAAAAAGAAGACATAAATCGTTATCAACATTCCTCATAGTTGACAATGCTACGTTTTTTAAGCGGGCTAGCAAGTTGCTGTGTGATAATAACCGCATGACAGAAATGCATAAAATAACATATACAGATGATTTGCTACGGAGATAAAACATGATTGCAGATCGAAGTTGCTCGCCTATTTGGAGGAAAATTTCCCGATTTGGCGCCTGAGACACAATTAGCAAAAATGAAAAGCTATTTCGTGAGCTGGGACATGCAAGGCAGTAAAAACATGCTAATGCACAGAGTAATGATAGAAAACCGGATGTTATGCTTGAATTTGAGGAATCTCACATACTCTGAATCGACAGGCAGCCACAACATTTGATCTTAACCATCCATCGATCATGTCGAATATTACAACAACAAAAAAAACTCTGGACGCAGCAAGTGCGTTATGGTAGCGAATTTTCTTTAAAATATTTTTAGTAGCAAATTTCCAAGGTAGAAAAGAACAGAACAAGGCTATACTGAATTTTTGTTAGGTAAAAGCCCTACGCGTTTCGGCCCATAAATCTGGCCATCATCAGGGGCTTCGTTCTGTTTTTTATATAACAGGAACTGGACTTTACAAGAAATCTATCATCGTGGCTATTTTCATCGACTGTCGCTTTTGTTTCCTTGCACTATATGGGTGAAGGCGGAATTAGAAACATTAAAACCTCAAATTACAGCAATGGACAAACGGCGATACAAATAAAATTTCGCATTTGAAATGGAGGACGGTTAAAAGCCGAATATTAGCCGAATATTTTCTGAAAAAAGTTTTTGAAAAACGTTCGGAAGCTAAACTGCAAATTTACCGAAAATTCGCTACCAAAACGCACTTACTGCGTCCAGATTTTTTTCTTACAAACGCATCATATTTCGATAAAAAATGGAAAAATGCATTAACGAATTTGATCTACGAAAATTAGCAAAAAAAATTATACACCCCTACTCACTCCTGATCCCGTAACTTCCTTGGGGAGTGTGAACAAGAAAATTTCCTTGGAGTTTGTGGATCCAGGGGGGTGGGGGCCTAGCCAGGTTTCTGAAAACAGTTTTTTGAAAAGCGTTCGGGAGCTAAACTGCAAATTTACCGAAAATTCGCTACCAAAACGCACTTACTGCGCCCAGATTTTTTTCTTACAAACGCATCATATTTAAACAAAAAATGCAAAAATGCATTAACGAATTTGTTCTATGAAATTTAGCTAAAAAAATTATGCACCCCCTACTCACTCCTGGTCCCGTAACTTCCTTGGGGGGTGTGAACAAGAAATTTTTCTTGGGGTTTGTGGATCCAGGGGGGATGGGGGCCTAGCCAGGTTTCTGAATTTTTTTTCGAACAGCCTTATTTTATTGCATTTTTTATTGAAATATGTTTGTAAGAAAAAAAATCAAGACGCAGTAAGTGCGTTTTGGTAGCAAATTTTCATTAAACGCCTCAAAGTTCAATAACTCAATTTGCTATTAACCTAAGGTTTGTTGGCTAGGAAACCAACGTTTAAAGTTTATTATTGTCGGAAAATTGTTGTACATTTTCAAACAATAAGTTATTTTGATAAAATATGGCACATTGTTTCTACTTTATAGGTTATACTGGTAACCAAATTGATGACTGCTTGCATTAAAAAGATATATTTGCTATTCAAAGCATTTTTATAAAAATTCTTTGCCATAACGCACTTGTTTTGTCCAGACTTTTTTTGTTATTAGGCTACACATACAATGTACCAAAACTCGCTTGTGTTGAATAATTGTAACCTAAGTTTTTCAGAATAATGTTTAATACATTCTGAAAAATGTGCGCGAATGAAAATTCTTGTTATTAGAAAAGGGCCTTACTATGCTGTACAAAGTTAAATAGAATAAACAAAAAAACTCTGGACGCAGCAAGTGCGTTATAGTAGTGAATTTTCATAAAAATATTTTTTAAAAGCAAATATGAGTTTTTTTTTAAGAAAGCAGGCATCAAATTTGGTTACCAGTATAACCTATATAGTAAAACAATGTGCCATGTTTCATCAAAATAACTTTATTGTTTGAAAATGTAAAAAAAATTCCGAAAGTAAATAGTAAAAAGTGTTCCCGAAAAAACTCGTTTCTTGGTCAACCTTATAGGGTAATAGCAAATTTAGCTATTCAAATATGAAGCATTTGATCAAAATTCGCTACCATAACGCACTTACTGCGTCCAGAATTTCTTTTCTTACAAACATGCATTATATTTCGATGGAAAATGCAAAAATGCAATAACATAAGGCGTGTTTGATTAAAAAAAAGAAAATTTGTTTTACCAACGACTTATGGGCCACCCTGTGATTGTAAAAATAATTTTTTAAGATGTAGCTCAAGGCACCCTATAATTAATATATACAATTTTTTTTCATATGTTGTATAATAACAGATATATTGAGCTTTATTGATTTTTTACGAAAATTCTACAAAAATTAGATACCATTTAATGATAAACTCTATAGCTAAGACTACTGCCAAGCATCAGAGAAAAGGTCTATTTGAAATGAATTTTCTGGAAATATTTTATTAAAATGAAGGACAATGACGGTTGAAACTAAGACTTCATGGTTTGTAAAACATTCTCCTTGAGACATTTTATTTCCATAGCCCGTATTAGATTCAAGTTATTTGCCTAAATGCTGCCAGTTTTGACATTTTAAATCGCAATTTTGACGTTTTGAGGAAAACATAAATTTATTTTTCTTTAAATGCCTATAAATTTTTTGTCTTTTAACCTACAGAGCTATATTTTGGTAGGTAACTTACCTATAAGGATGTAAACCCGTGTACCAAATTTGGTTGCTCTTAGTTTGTTAATTCCGGAGATATAAATGTTTTTTAAAAGAAAACACAAAATTTTCCGGGAAAACCTGTACAGATTTTCCTGGATAACGAACTTATCCAAGCCATTTGCAAGAGGAAGGTATTCACCAAATTTAATTAAAATCGGCCCATTATTTTTTGAGTTATCGGTGTGATACATATATATATATATATATATATATATATATATATATATATATATATATATATATATATATATATATATATAAACATATAAAAATTGAAACTGACTCCGGATATGGGTATATTAAATGATTTAGTCGTTGTCACTATTTTCAGCACACGGAATATCATACGGTTTAAGTGACTTTTCATGTTGGATTGATAGAAAAAATTGAGATGTTTTGGACTGAATTGTTTACAAAAATCAACTACTTAAATTTAACGTAAACAGGCCCGATGTTATGCATATAAGATAAGGTAAGTTGTGTTATGTATAAGAAAACTTACTAAAATTCGCTACTATAACGCACGAGCTGCGTAAGGACTTTTTTATTTGTACAGAGTAAATTTATTTTCTTACTCACTGAATAAATTATAAAATTTTCTATAATAAGTTAAAATGTAAGCATATTTTTTATTCTTATTACATGGCTGTATGCTTATGTCATTTGTTTTATTCCATATTTACAGAATTCTAAAGCTGCAGCACACACTGTTTACCAACATACATTACTGCATAACGCAGCTTGAATATTCAACAGGGTTTATATAGTCTACATAAATAATTCATGAAAATCCCCGATATGTGTTTTTCCACGTAGTACGTTACCTGTAAGTTTTATTTCAGCACGTAAGGATTGTCTTCTACAAATACCTCATAAATCTTCTTAGAATGGATGCCCCAAGTTTTCCTACGCATTCGCCCCATCCAATAGCCAAAGATGTGAAATTTTAAATCATCCTGTTTCTTATTGCTCCATTAAATGGACCAATTGAATAATAAAAGGTTGCAAACTAATCAGTATTCGAATTAATAATCATTAAAGTTCCGGGCTGCATCCGACCTTGCCGAACCGTGAATATCATCTGAGTTTTTCAGCAAGTATAATCAGGTGCCGTTTCACTTTTCTCTTGTGCTTGTATTCTAATAACAGAATTTTTTTAATAAATGCTTGCCATATTTTAATGAGTCGGTTAGTCCAAAATGAACAAAATGAGTTACATTTCAAATTTTAAAGAAAATTATATTGTATAATATGGTTTTTAAATACGCCAAAAAGAAGAAATTTTTTTTTATATTTCCAAAAACCTAAATACTAAAAAGTCTTATGCCCCGTTTCACAAAGCTCAGATAAGTATTTAACTCTTTCAGGTTAAGTGGTAGATAAAGTGTACCACCTTTTTTTTATTCCTCCGGGTCTTGGTGGTACACATTCTATACCATTTATTCAAACACATTTTGCTACAGTCACAGAAGCACAAGAATCGTACCACCTACAGAATATGTAATTATGGTTGCCTACCAGCTATAGTTATGAATATATTTGATTTTATGGATGTTGGCTATCATATTCAAACAGTTTTGAGGTTAAACGTTATTGTCTCTCATGGCGTGGTGATTTTTTAGTAAGTTTTAGTGTGTTATCTGGTGTTTTACTTTCAAATTTTGATACCAGGCTGGATACGGCAGTGTATTAGAGGGGATTAACTTGCTGGTAAGTAAAAAAGTCGTATCTGCTATCGTAATTTTTGATAACACTGAGGCGGTACAAAAAATGTACCACCATGACCATAGATCAGTGTTGTTATTTTCATGGTATTTTTATAGATTGTTATGGATGATATAAATTTGAAAGGCTGGACTAGAGACGAAGTTTTGAAAGAATATGAGAACCTCCCGTCCGATCAGGATTCTGTTATCGATGGCGATCTAGGTGATGATTGTAGTGGTACAGAGTTTGATAATAATGCGGAAGTAGAAGATAATGTGCAACAAGATGAAATTCTTGATGCTCCGGTAGAAGATTCAGACTCTGACGATTCTGAATGGAATGTACCTCTGGATAAAGTTAGAGACAGACTGAAAGAATTTAAATATGATGCGGATTCTATTTGGGGCCAAACAACTATTATAGTAGGTCCACCTGATTTTACTCATTATTCAGGCGGAACGCAAGTCGTTCAGGATATTCAGGATCCATCTCCATACCAATTATTCAAGATATTATTTGATGATGACATAATTAACAATTTAGTATTCCAAACAAATCTTTATGCAAACCAAAAATATCTGTTATCTGAAAAGAAATATGTGCCGACTACTGAAGAGGAAATTAAAGTGTTTTAGGCATAAAATTATTAATGGGAATAAAAACCATGCCGAGTTACAAATATTATTGGAGTTCTAGTCCTGACCTCCATGATGCATATAAGAGCCAACTTATGCCACTAAACAGATTCAGTTGGCTTTTCAATCATATACATGTCAATGATAATAATCTAATGCCAGGAAGAAACGACCGAAATTATGATAAACTCTACAAATTACGTCCGATGTTGACAAAATTGGCAGAAAACTTAATAAAATAATTTTGTCCAGATAAATGTGTGGCTATCGATCCATGATAGTCCATGATTAGGTTTAAGGGCAGAAGTGGTTTAAAGCAATATATGCCAAAAAAGCCGATAAAAAGAGGCTATAAGATTTGGGTATTAGCTGATAAGTCTGGCTACATGTATAAATTTGATATTTAGACGGGTAAAACGGATAATGGTATTCCAGAGAAAAATTTGGGATCCAAAATGGTGAAAAACTTGTTGAACGGTTTTGAGGGAAAGCATCACAATGTATATTTTGATAATTATTTTAACTCGTACACCTTACTTTTGGACTTGAAAAAACAAGATATTCACGCTTGTGGAAATGTAAATAGCACGCGAAAATTTCAAAAATTGCAGGATGATAAATTGTTGGCAAGGGATGCTTTCGGCTGGAAAACAAGTAATACAGGATTGTTTATGTGTAAGTGGAAGGCTTAGAGATCTGTGTATTTACTTTCCAATTTTCATAGCCCCCAGGATACAACTGTTCGTAGACGTGAAAGGAATGGATACGTAATTGAAGTACCTTGTCCAAAAGTTTTAGTTCGCTACAACAGTAATATGAATTTTGTGGATAAATTCGATCAACTCAAAGCAACTTATGAAGTTAACCGTAAAAGCCACAAATGGTGGCATCGATTTTTTTTCACTTCCTAGATGTATGCGTGGTCAATGCATACGTTTTAAATAAATTGCTTCAAGGAGGAGATGCAGTATCACAAAAATATTTTCGACGGCGAATAATAGATGGTTTGTTGGCAAACAGATTGGTCACTTTGAAACGAAAATTGGATAGGCCATCAACTCGATCTCCCATACACATTCCCAAGCACAAACCTACAGTCCCGATTGAAATAAGACTTACCAGTTCTTCTCACCAACCAATTCGAGACACAAGAAAACGGTGTGCCAAATGCAGCACAAAGGCAAAGCAGGTGCAAACCTAATGGATGTGTTCTGTTTGCAAAGTTCCTCTGTGTCTATCGAAATTCAAAACGTGTTTTCAGGATTATCACGCAAGAGTAAGAATTTTAAAAATATGGCAACACACAATATTTAACAATAATTATTCTTTCGCAGCCATAGTGTGTACCACCACCACCCACCACCCCCAGGAGTCAGTGAGCTAGGAATTAGTCACAAAATCATCTGCAATATGATTATTTTTTAATATTCTTTGCATTAAAATCATTATAATCCCCAAAGATATAGTTTTAATTTTCCGTGACGCCTGGGTATAAAAACTATAGGAATTTATGTACCTGAAAGAGTTAAAGGCAATTAGTTAATCAAGGCTTCAGACAACCAATCACAGCTGCAAAATATTTGGTTGTCATGCCAAAAACCCGAATGATAGTCAGCGATTCGTCGTCTCAAGCCTTGATTAACTAACAGGTCGTTATATATTTAATCAAGCTTTGTTAAACTGGGCATTATAGTAGTTTATATGATTGACTACGTTACACACCTATAAGAACTGGATGGACCAAATTTCAAGTCATTATATAAATTATAGATAAACAAACTGGTGGCCGTTTTGGAAAACTTGACAAGTTAAAAATCCGGGCCCGGGGACGAAATAAAATAATAGGCCAAAGGTAACTCCTGCCTGTCGTAAGAGGCCATTAACTGGAGTCAAACACTGATGGGGTCTGATCTAGGCAAGCCTGGAGGGAGACGGATATCTCTGGGAAGTGGTAGGCACCCGTATTTTGAGGTCTCCACTGTCGGCTTCGAAATTGACAATTAACCTCGCTTGGTTGTTACTCGGAAGCGGGATTCCAAATGGTACCGCCTTGGGTTAAGCGCTGGTAGTTAAGATCACTGAAGTGTGGTATACACCCTGATTTTAAGGCCTCCTCTGTTAGCTTCGAAACAGGCAACCTCGCTTGTGTGCTGCTCGGGTGCGCGACTTCATGATACCGCCTCGAGATACTGACGGATTTCGGGTCCAGCTGAACTCGGAGAAGGTTAATCTCTCTTTGAGTTGCGAAACGAGCAATCAACTTCACTCAGATGTCAGTACACCTGTCAAACCAACTTTTACCCTTAAACATATCGCCTCCTGCGGGGAGCTCGATTTGTTTGTTGAAATTTAAACATAAACAGGTATCGGGTCTAGACGAACCTGGAGGAGAACTGAGTTCTCCAGGGGTGAAATACACCTGGAGATTGAAGCCTCCTCTGTGAGCTTCGAAACGGGCTAACGACCCCGCTTGAATGCTGCTCGATAGCGGGACTTCATGATACCATCTTGAGTCAAACACTGACGGATGTCAGATCCAGACGAGCTCGGAGAGAGGTTATCTCTCTTTGAGCTTCGAAACGGGTAAGCGACTTCACTCAGATGACAGTACATGTCAAACCAACTTTTACCCTAAACATATCGTATCCTGCCGGGAGCTTGATTTGTTCGGTGAAATTTAAGGAAACACTAGCGGGTATCGGGTATAGACGAACCGGGGGGAGAGCTGAGAGCTGGATTCTACCTGGATATTGAGACCTCTTCTGTGAGCTTTGAAACGGGGTAACGACTTTGCTTGGATGCTGCTCAAGATCAGGACCCCACATGAGACTGCCTTGAGTCAAACACTGACAGATGTCATTATTAGCACATTTCTTATCACAATAAATGAAATAGTTCTTGCAACTCCAACTGTGAATAATTTTTAAACAAAACTTCCAAACTAATTTGTGTGCTGAATTCAGAAAAGAAAGAGCTTTCAAATGACCCATGTTCCCTATTTAAAATATAAGAGTTGTTATCACCACCCTTAAGGGGTTGATATGACGAAGTTGAGTTTTATGTCAAAACATGTCCCCCTCAATATTAAAATAGACGTGTTTCAGCGTTTCTTAAATAAAAATTCTCTGGCGCAAATTGGTCTGTTTCGTTTTCAATGCGCCACCTTGTATATATATATATATATATATATATATATATATATATATATATATATATATATATATATATATATATATATATATATATATGAACGCGCATTTGGACCCTTAGAACTCAAAACCAAAGTCCGTTTGAATTTTTATCATATATATATATATATATATATATATATATATATATATATATATATATATATATATATATATATATATATATATATATGATAAAAATTCAAGCGGACTTTGGTTTTGATTTCTAAGGGTCCAAATGCGCGCTCATTGGAAAAGGATGAAATACAAACAGCTGCGAAATTAAAACTTATATAATAAGAAAAATAAGGGATATATTTAGTTAAGGACATATTTAGGTTTGATGAATATAGTAGAAAATCTTACATACCATAACTTCTTATGCAAGAAATTAATGTACGCAAATTGGAGGTGCTGTATTGATATTTAAAGTGTACCAACCACAAGGGAATTTGAGAGTATAGTTTAATAATTAAAAAAAAATAGCGAATTAAAAAATAAAATAAAGACATACAATACAATATCAAGAAATAGAAATTTAAAATCTGAATGTAGTAAATATTTAATTTAAAATAGGATATTTATGTATATATATATATATATATATATATATATATATATATATATATATATATATATATATATATATATATATATATATATATATTGATATATATATATATATATATATATATATATATATATATATATATATATATATTGATATGGTATTTTATTTTAGTTTACCTGCAAATATTTATTTTAGAGCTGAGAACATATGTCTTAATCATCAGGTTGGGCTCATTATAATTACAGCTAGCTTCTACTAATTAAAATTCATTAATATGTGCTATTTAAATTCATTTATTGATTTTTACTTGATCAAAAATTAATTTCGCTTTGCACAGATGGCTATACAACAATTCTACTGATTAATTATTAACGAAAAACAATGCTTCTGGTTAATTACATTACGGTGTCTATGTGACACACATTAAATACACACAGGAACATTTAAAGCATTCATTACATAAACATAAATTGAAAAATCCTATTAAAACATTTTACGGTGTCTATGTGACACACATTAAATACAAACAGACATTTTAAAGCATTCATTACATAAACATAAATTGAAAAATCCTATTAAAACATTCAGTAACATTATAAATAATTACACAATTACCGGTTAAACATTGATATAACATAAGCAATATACATCGACAATTCTACAGAGATCACAGTCTCTTTCTGTTCATTTCAAGCAAATTTTTGCTTATTTTAAAATGGTGAAATTCAAACCGCACTGATCAATTTAGGAAAAGAAAACACTTACTGAAACATTTTCCATTGGATTATATATTGTTTTTCTATTATTGCTGTCTATTATTAATTATTATTATTTTTCCAATTTGTCCATGCCATATTTTACTGCCCATTTATTGATTATTAATGGATTTAATTTATTAACATGTTGATATATTCCATATTCGTAGCACTCTGGAGGTGTTTTTTATAGTCTCCCTTCGGTGCACTCTGGAATCTCTTATGTCAACTTACATAATTATGACGATGATCACATGATCTGGTGAACTGATGCTGATGAATTCACTGGATGGAAAGACGCCGGACCCTGTCGGACTGTCGCTTTTATTAACTTTCTTACAGGTGAAAAAACGCTATTGTTCATCACACCACCTGTGTTTGAGTTTTCCGTCAAACCTTTAGTGTCTTTTTAAGTTTTTTTCTTACGCGCACATTACCTTAATACTACATAAAGTTTTGTTTTTACAAATGACCTCTGCTCTTTTAATACATCGAGCCTTTAGGTAGCTTGGTCATACCTATTTTTACACACACAAAAATCAACAGAATTGCATTTATTAGCTACTATCTCATTCTCCCTACAAAAACTGAAGCATTGTTCTTGGTTTCTTTACGGATATTTCTAGAATATAATTTTTTTTTATTACTCGAATGAAACTTAACATCGAGGGTTGCTACATGGGTCACTGACATTCATGTCGGGCGTTGACATCTCATGCTAAACTCTTGCGTTGTTACATTAGGGTGTATACGTTTATTTTATATTTACTAGAATGTATAAATTTCCCGTTTTCCCATTAAAATTTCGTAATCTTTCTTATTATTTGCGATCTATAGCAATTCCCCCTTTCTAAAAGTGAGTCTGGATACTGTTTGCTAGTCAGACCATCTTTATTCATTGACTAAAATATTTTGTTCAAACTCGCCTTTTTTGTCATTCCAAAATTTTATTTTATTTTAAATCGACTTTTATGACATTTCAATCATTACAACACTTTATTTTATTTAAAATCGCCTTTCATGACATTCTAATATTAAAACTCTTAAATTTAATTCATAATCGACTTGTATGATACTTCAATAATTAAAACATTTTATTTTATTCAACACCGCCTTTTATGGCACACCAATTGTTTTTATATACTTCTTTCTTTTGGCAAATCAATTGATTGTTCTATATGATCTAAATTTATGCCATCCCCTGGTTATTTCGACTTATTCAAACTTCCCCCAGAGTTTATTTCAATAAATGACAGTTATTGGTATTTTTATTTGTCATATTTTTATGGGGTATCTTTGCTTTCAATCTTATTTCATCATGCTAAATTATCATATCTTTATACTACCATGGAATAGGACTATGTAATACTTCTCTTATTTATCAACTTCTAATAATTTATCTTTTCTACATAACATATACGGTCTCCCTACTTCTGACTTTTCACATACCCCCTATACATATTTCATTATTACTTGCATCATATTATACTTTCATTATTCATTCTATATACTTTCAATATTCTTTTCAATATTCCATTCACATATATACTTCAATAATTCGGGACCGACCTCCTTGAGATCGCCCATATACTATACTTCATTTTAAATGACCGATATCTTTGTATCGTTAATCATTTTACTTCGCATTTTTCATATTTCAATCTTATCGCTACACCATCTATACAAATTTTTTCCTATCAATCCGATCCTTATATATTCTATATTTTTGCTAATTATAATTATTTCTCGGTACTTAACCGGTTTCTGTCTTTTAGACCTTTTACATATTTTTCTCGTCTACTTATTCCATGTTTTCTATTACTCAATAATAATAATAATAATTTTCTATTTTATTTTAACTTATTTCCCCCCTTTCTACCTTTGAATTATGATTATATTAATTTACTTATCCAATAACTGCATCTAATTCGAGCATTGCTCCTTATTTATTATCACTTAAATTTTCTTATAAAATTTCGCTTTTCTGATTCGTATTTCTTTGGGTCATTATTTAAATGCCTACTTGTTTTATTTTCTATTCTCAGGCTAATATTTGCATAATTATTTATTTATTGTTTTATTTAATCAAGTTTAATTTACTTATCTTTTTCAATCTATAACTCTTTTGCATATTACATAACTATCATTCCATTTCATTTATTCGGTATTCCATTATCCTTTTCCTCGCCTATTATTTTATCATATTATTAATTCAATTTAAATTGCAATCAGATTAATTTTTACTTATTTTATATTTTTGTTTTTTGCTTTTAAAATTAAAGTTGCTATAGTTGCAATGACGTGTCTTATTATTTACATTACTTAGCTTCTTTGCATGCCAAATATGTCTGTTCTGGTCCTTAAACTTCGGCTTATAAGTTTTAAATTTATTATACTTTCCAGAATCTTTGTTTTTATCAAATTTCTGACGCTTATATCTATTGTACAAATGATTCCCTTCAACAAAAATGTTACCTATTTTATTATTCCGGCTATGGTTATTGTTTCCAATGCGCGGATCATTGCTTTGAAGCATATTTTTAATTTTCCGGTCATTTTTAATCTTGACCTTATAAAAATACTGGGTTGCCGTTATAAACTTTTCTTCGGCAGTATATACGAACTTTTCCGGGCTTATTTCTAGTATATTTTCTTCTGGCAGTGCTTCTATTTCTCTATATTTTTCTGAGATTGTTTCTTGGAAAAGGCCTTGACTATTTTCACCCCAATAAAATTGCAAAAATTTTTGTTTAAAAATCACAAACTCTGACATTTCATTTTCTTTCGTGTAAAACCCTAACAATGGATTACCCGTTAGTCTGGCACTTATAGTAATTTTTATATCACTAACACTATGGATGAAATGCAATTTATCTGTAATATTTTTCACAAAAATTCTGGTGTGCAATTTCCCAATATTACAATTCAATACAAATTTCATTTTCGGATCCTTATCTAATTGCATATGATCCATATTATAGTTCGGCGTGATAATAGCCTCAGAAATATGTTGTTTCGTTTCATTTTTAATTTCCTTTTTTATCTTAATTAATTGTTCAGACGTCTCCTGATTGACTCGGACCACATTTCTGTCTACCAACACCACAAACGTTTCGACTTTTTTAAAGTCGCACCTCCTCATTTCCTTCTCTTCATGTATTTTGTCATGGCACGATTTTATTCCTGTGTCCATCTGATAAATTTTATTTATTCCTGTTAAAATTTCTGTTTTGGTTTCTTGTATATTTTCATACAATCTCCTAAAATTTTCATCCGTATGTTTAATATATTCTTTTTGTTGTTTTTCCAACTTGCCAATATCTTGTTTAATTTCATTTTTGTTTTCTTCGAATTTATTATTTATGTCTTTTCTCAATTCGGAACTATTTTGTTGGTTTTCCTCGAATTTATTATTTATGTCTTTTCTGTCTTCTTCCATTTTCTTGAACAAAACGGCGAATAACTTATCCATTTTTGATTCTTCCTCCTGTCCTTTTACTGTTTGCTCCAGAGGACTTTCTTTGACGGCGCTATTCTGCCCCTTTTCTTTTCCTATTATAAAGGTTTCATCGCCCTGATATTCGGTTTCTTCTTCTTCCTGTGATATGGTCCCTTCTTCCGAACTCGCTTTACGTCCCCTCCATTCCGTGAACTGTTTAGGTTTTTGTGGTTCTGGCTTTTCCATTTTCTCCGGATCTTCAGGTACGCTGATTATAGGTTCTTCAGATTCTGGCCCAATTGGTTTATCACTTTCTAACTGTTTTTCCCCGGACATGTTCAAGCTTGATTTATTTAATTTACTTGTGAATTTAAAATTTAATTGTCCCCCTTTCTAAGCTTTGACCCTTTCAAATACACCACCTAGATTTATTTTTCACAAAACAATTGGTTATATGTGCAATTTACTGTTTCATATTAAAATATCATACGGTATTAGAATTTTTGCTAATTCTCATTAAATTGGTTGAACTGATTTATTTTAACTTTACTGTATTTAAATGAGGCGTGCTAATTTATTTAAAATTGGTTTACTTCTAAATCCCTTGTGTTAAAATACTATTACGTTTTTATGAAAATTTGCTTTATTCTAACGTAATTAAAATTTTATTAAAATTTAACAGAAACCCTGTATTTGTGCCAATCATGTGCTATTGCGAACAAATGTTAGTTTTATTAAAATTTTTCTATGAAATTAAATTTATTTTTGGCACAAAAAAAAAGGCACCACTGTTGGAAGCCAAATTGCTAATTTCTTGGCGAACCAACTTGATTTTAAGTTATGATGGTTTGAAACTAATTTTTTCTTCTCTATGAAAACAAATTCACTTAGACAAAAAAAAATTTTTGATAATTATATGATTATGTTTTTTTTAAGCCCTTTAGTTGCGGCGCCATATTGCTAATTGGCGACCTGCAACGTTTATTTTATTTGAAATTTTCTATGAAAATAACTTTATTTTTACACACAAAAAAAAATTTTTTTAATCATGTTCTTTTTAGGTCAAATTTTTCTAGAAGTCCCACGACTTGGGCGCCATATTGCTATGGTATTTTATTTTAGTATACCTGCAAATATTTATTTTAGAGCTGAGAACATATGTCTTAATCATCAGGTTGGGTTCATTATAATTACAGCTAGCTTCTACTAATTAAAATTCATTAATATGTGCTATTTAAATTCATTTATTGATTTTTACTTGATCAAAAATTAATTTCGCTTTGCACAGATGGCTATACAACAATTCTACTGATTAATTATTAACGAAAAACAATGCTTCTGGTTAATTACATTACGGTGTCTATGTGACACACATTAAATACACACAGGAACATTTAAAGCATTCATTACATAAACATAAATTGAAAAATCCTATTAAAACATTTTACGGTGTCTATGTGACACACATTAAATACAAACAGACATTTTAAAGCATTCATTACATAAACATAAATTGAAAAATCCTATTAAAACATTCAGTAACATTATAAATAATTACACAATTACCGGTTAAACATTGATATAACATAAGCAATATACATCGACAATTCTACAGAGATCACAGTCTCTTTCTGTTCATTTCAAGCAAATTTTTGCTTATTTTAAAATGGTGAAATTCAAACCGCACTGATCAATTTAGGAAAAGAAAACACTTACTGAAACATTTTCCATTGGATTATATATTGTTTTTCTATTATTGCTGTCCATTATTAATTATTATTATTTTTCCAATTTGTCCATGCCATATTTTACTGCCCATTTATTGATTATTAATGGATTTAATTTATTAACATGTTGATATATTCCATATTCGTAGCACTCTGGAGGTGTTTTTTATAGTCTCCCTTCGGTGCACTCTGGAATCTCTTATGTCAACTTACATAATTATGACGATGATCACATGATCTGGTGAACTTATGCTGATGATATCACTGGATGGAAAGACGCCGGACCCTGTCGGACTGTCGCTTTTATTAACTTTCTTACAGGTGAAAAAACGCTATTGTTCATCACACCACCTGTGTTTGAGTTTTCCGTCAAACCTTTAGTGTCTTTTTACGTTTTTTTCTTACGCGCACATTACCTTAATACTACATAAAGTTTTGTTTTTACAAATGACCTCTGCTCTTTTAATACATCGAGCCTTTAGGTAGCTTGATCATACCTATTTTTACACACAAAAAAATCAACAGAATTGCATTTATTAGCTACTATCTCATTCTCCCTACAAAAACTGAAGCATTGTTCTTGGTTTCTTTACGGATATTTCTAGAATATAATTTTTTTTATTGCTCGAATGAAACTTAACATCGAGGGTTGCTACATGGGTCACTGACATTCATGTCGGGCGTTGACATCTCATGCTAAACTCTTGCGTTGTTACATTAGGGTGTATACGTTTATTTTATATTTACTAGGATGTATAAATTTCCCGTTTTCCCATTAAAATTTCGTAATCTTTCCTATTATTTGCTATCTACAGCAATATATATATATATATATATATATATATATATATATATATATATATATATATATATATATATATATATATACATATTAAGTATGAACAGTTGAATGGATATTATATGATAATGTTGGAAAAAGAATAGAACATATTTAAAAATAATTACAAAATCAATCACGAAATATTGAAGTTCACAATAAATAACCCATTTCTCAGTTATTGGTTGATATTTCTTAAAAAAAGTTTATATAAAAAATAACTGAAATACTTTGTGTGTAAAAGCGGTTTACTACGTCATGTATAATTAAAGCTGGTGTCAAAGAAATCACCAGGTTTCAAATACCAACAAAGAGGTTATGAGAAATTTGATGTTAAACAGAATTGGACAATTTTGAGACATAATTTAGGAATAATAATGGAGGATGTACAAACTAATTAAAAAGTCTGAACGCAACAAGTGCGTTATGATAGTGAATTTTCATAAAAATATTTTTATTTGCAAATATCTATTCTTTTAATGAAAGCAGGCGTCAAATTTGGTTACCAGTGTAACCTGCATAGTAAAAGCAACCTACCATATTACATCAAAATAACTTTATTGTTCGAAAAAGTACAGAAATTTTACGAAAATGAACTTAAAAGATTGTCAAAAAAACTGATCAGACTTTTCTGGCAAACGAACTTCTTTAAGCTATTTAATATATAACATAATTATTTACAAAAAGTTTTTTGACAAAACTTACAAAAACAATTCATGGAAATTTGCAAACAATTTTTTCACGAAAATCCAAAAACAATTTTGGATTTTCTTTAATAGCAAATATGTATTTTTTTAATGAAAGCAGGTATCACATTGTGTTACCAGTATAATCTATATAGTAGAAACAATGTACCATATCTCATCAACATAACTTTACTGTTTGAAAATGTACAAACATTTTCCGGAAATAAGCTTAAAATGTTCCAGAAAAAAACTGGTTTCATAGCCAATGAATCTCAAGTTAATAGCAAACTGAGCTATTGAAATTTGAAGCATTTAATGGAAGTTCGCTCTACTATAACGCACTTGCTGCGTCCCGAGTTTCTTTTCTTACAAACATGCATTATATTTCGATGGAAAATGCAAAAATGCAATAATAAAGGCGTGTTCAATGAAAAAAAAAAGAACATTTGTATCACCAAATGACTTATGAGCCACTTTGCGGTTGTACAAATAATTGTATGAGATGCAGCTCAAGACACCCTATAATTAACGTATATAATTTTTCTCGTATCTTGTATAATAAGGGATATATTGAGCTTTACCGTAAAAATGTTTCACCCTGTATATATGAAAATAGATAAAGACTAAAATCAACCCCGGAGGTGGGTTCTAGGGGGCCTAGATTGCGCTCATTTGAAGAAATCTATTCAAAATTTAAAAGTGGCAGTTTCCTCATTTGCGAATTTTTTTGCGGAAGTTCACTAAAAATTATAGACCATGAGACGATAAACTCTATAACTAAAACTACTGCCAGGTCATTAGAGAAAGGGTCTATTTGAAATTATTTTTCTGGAAATGTTTTAGTAAAACGGAGGACAATGGCGGGTGGAGCCGAAACTTAAGTGTTTGCTGTTGTTGGTCTTGCTAGACTTTTTCTACGTAACCTGTATTCGTTACAGTTTTACAGTACGTCTTTGCCTAAATGTTTTTAATATTTTGACGTTTAAAATCGCGACTCTGATGTTTTAGGCGCAAAATCCCCCTTTTTTTTCTTTAAATGCCTATAACTCTGTCGTCTTTTAATTAGCAAATCTAAATTTTCGTACACAGTTCACTTTTATAATATAAATCCGTGTACCAAATTTGGTTGTCATAGCTTTGTTATTGCTGGAGATATAAAAATTTCTAGAAAGAAAACATAAAATTTTCCGGGAAAAACAGGCCGATTTTCCTGGCTAACGAAGTAATCCAAGCCACTTGCAAAAGGAAGGTTCCTATTAAATTTGATTAAAATCGGCCCGTTATTTTTTGAGTTATGGATGTCATTTTATGTACCGTTTCGTCTACCTGCTTCGTTATCAGTGTAATTAGTCGGTTCACGGTCAATTAGGTCAGGGTCTTTCGTCTCGATACTTAAAGGGTTAAGAGGGATCGCAGATATTTTTTGAGTCAGGTAATGGAGCAATAAAATTGTCTATTGAATTTATTGTCTTTCTGTGTGTTTGTAATGAAGATGTAATAGGTTTCCAAGTAATTGGAAGACCGAGACAATCATCTCTATTATTTAAACAATCGGGACGTTTTTAAATCTCGATCGCTTCGCGAATAATTTTGGTTTTGAAGTTGTAAACCAGGGCTATTGTTCTGGAATTTTCGAAGTCTATTTTGTGTCCTGTATGAATATGATGTATGGTCAGCGCCGATAAAGAGTCGGATTTTCTAACTGCGAGGGTGTGTTCATATATTCTATTGTGGATGCGTGTATTTGTTTGTCCTACATAAGTTAGGGAACAGTCAGAACAAGGAATTTCTTTACCGTGTGGCTAGACAGCGAAAATGTCGTCAGCGTATCTTAACCAATAGTTGGTTTAAGTTGGGATGAATTGAGGGCTTGCGTATCGAAATTGTCCAAGAAAATGTTAGCCAATGCAGGGGAGAGTGGTGAACCCATTGGAGCACCTCGAACTGCTTTGTAAAATTTGTTTTGTAAAAGGAAATAAATGTTCGATGTGCAGTGTTCTAGAAGAGCTAAGGTATCGTGTGAAATATTGTGTTTTTTTTGAGAATGTCAAGGGTTTCAGATAGAGGTATATTAGTGAACAAGAAAACTATATCAAAGCTAACTAGGATGTCGTTTTGAGAAATGGTGTTGTTTTGAAGAAGTTCAATGAAATGGGTGGAGTTTTTGACATAGGATGTAGCGTTTTCTACTACTAGTTGGAGAGTTTGGGATATATGTTTTGCAAGTTTTTGTGTGGGTGAACGGTGGGCACTTACGATAGGGCGAAGAGGAATATCAGGCGTATGGATTTTCGGGAGACCGTATTTTCTAGCGATGCGAGATGATTTTTCGCGGGGGATTAGTTCTTTTTTGAGGTCAGGACTGAGTTGGAAGTTGATGATAGTTTTGGTTTTCTTTTCAAGATAAGTTGTAGGGTCGTTGGGGATTTGTTTGTAGTCTGTGCTGTTTAGTATATTGTCTATCTTTTATATTTAGTCTGTTTTGTCCAGTATGACTGTAACGTTGCCTTTGTCTGCTGGTAGGATTATAATTTCTGTGTTTCGGTTTAGGTCTCTGATTAACTGTCGTTCGTGAGAAGAAAGGTTTGAAGGTGGAGGTTTGGCAGAACGTAATATCCTGGCAATGTCGTGTCGTAATTTCAGCTTCGTCAGTCGGTAAGTGTGTTATAGCATCTTCTGATTGAGAAATTATGTTTTCCATTTGGGTGAATTTAGGGTTGGTGCAAAATTAAAACCTTTAGATAGAAATTTGATTGCGACGTTACTTATGTTGTAATTTGAAAGGTTGTGAACTACTGTAGTAGGATTGGCAAAATGTGAGTGTTGTTTGAGATTTTTGTTGTCTAGAGGATTCTGTAATTTTATTTTCTGTACGTCCGTCTTTTGTGTAACATGTTCTGCTTTACTTTGTGAGAGTCTGTCTAGAGTGCCCCAAAGTGTAGAGTGTATTATGAATGTGTATATTTTTATGTACGTGTCATAAAGCAGTGTGTTGGTAGTATTAAGGTGTCGTCCTGTCTCGTGAATAGAATTTCTAAGGAGAGCAAGGCCTGTTCGTTTTAAAATATTTGAGATGGTATGTGTATTGGTGTGTTGTTTAAGTTGAAAAGATTTTGGAACCACGTGATGATCACGGCAGGCTTTTAGAAAGGTGAGGTCACAAAGGAGACGGGATTTGCGGATGATAAAATTGTTGAAAGTTTTCGTATAAGATTTGGTAAAAGATTTAGGTATAAGATTAGAACACATAATAACAAAACCATATTCACAACAAAACTAACTGTTAAATCTAATAAAAACTCCCAAGGATACGATTCTAAGCGAATCCCACGGAGTTTACGACAATAGTTGTTCCGACTGTTTCCAAACTTATGTAGAACAAACAAATAGACGCATCCACAATAGAATATATGAACAGACCGACGAAGATACAAAATCCGCGTCCTCATCGTCGCTGGCCATCATCATATTCATACAGGACACAAAATAGACTTCGACAATGCCAAAACAATAGCCCCGGTTTACAACATCAAAACGACCTGACTCAGCAAATACCTGCAATCTTCTTAATCCTTTAAGTACCGTGACTAAAGCCCCTGACTTATTTGACCGGTACCCGACTAATTACACTGATAACAAAGCACGTAGATGAAACGGTACATAAAATGTGTGTGTGTGTGCGTCTGCAGAGAACGGGATGGCATTGGAACGTTATCCGTCATCCACAGACTAAATGAATCTATCATTTAAGAAACAGCACATATCACATTTTGAGCCATTTTTATTTTATGCCTTAAAGGGCTTCTTTGGGTATTATTGCCTCATTATTTAGAGAAACAGCGTATGTCTGCATCCTGATCGTAAGTATACTGTGCATCAAATATCGCAGTGCCTTCAGTATCTTCAAGTCACTGACATGTGCTGTTTCTACAGGGACTGACTGGAAGTCAATGTGAGTAACCTTAACCTAAAATATTGTATTTGCAAGCTACAGTGTCTTTGTGTTCTTTGTGCTAATAAACATGGCATCAAGCTGTGATGAATTGCAAAAAGTAATAGGTGTAACAAGAGGAACATCAAAAACTTTGGACGCAGCAAGTGCGTTATGGTAGTGAATTTTCATTAAAATGTTTTTATTGCAAATATGTGTGTTTTCTTTTTAAGAAAGCAGGCATCAATTTTGGTTACCAGTATAACCTATATAGTAAAAACAATGTGCCATGTTTCATAAAAAGAACTTTATTGTGTGAAAATGTACAAAAATTTCCAAAAGTAAACTTAAAGTGTTCCCGGAAAAACTCGTTTCTTGGTCAACCTTATAGATTAATAGCAAATTGGGCTATTCAAATATGAAGCATTTGATCAAAATTCGCTACCATAACGCACTTGCTGCATCCAGAATTTATTTTCTTACAAACATGCATTATATTTCGATGGAAAATGCAAAAATGCAATAACATAAGGCGTGTTTGATTAAAAAAAGAAAATTTGTATCACCAACGACTTATGGGCCAGCCTGTGACCCCCTATAATTAATATATACAAATTTTTTTCATATCTTGTATAATAACGGATATATTGAGCTTTATTGATTTTTTACGAAAATTCGACAAAAATTATATACCATTAAACGATAAACTCTATAGCTAAGACTACTGCCAAGCATCAGAGAAAGGGTCTATTTGAAATGAATTTTCTGGAAACATTTTAGTAAAATGAAGGACAATGACGGTTGAAACTAAGACTTCAGGGTTTGTGAAACATCCTTCTTGAGGCATTTGATTTCCGTAGCCCGTATTAGATTCAAGTTATTTGCCTAAATGTTGCCGATTTTGACGTTTTAAATCGCAATTTTGACGTTTTGAGAAAAACCCTAATTTATTTTTCTTTAAATGCCTATCCCTTTTTTTTTGTTTTGACCTACATAGCTAAATTTTGGTAGCTAACTTACCTATAAGGATCTAAACCCGCGTACTAAATTTGGTTGCCCTTACTTTGTTGATTCCGGAGATATGAATTTTTTTCAAAAGAAAACACAAAATTTTCCGGGAAAACCTAGGCAGATTTTCCAGGCTAACGAACTCGTTCAAGCCATTTGCAAAAGCAATTTATTTACCAAATTTAATCAAAATCGGCCCATTATTTTTTGAGTTATCGGTGTGATACACACACACACACACACACACACACACACACACACACACACACATATATATATATATATATATATATATATATATATATATATATATATATACATATACATATACATATATATATATATATATATATATATATATATATATATATATATATATATATATATATATATATATATATATAAACATATAAAAATTGAAACTGACCTCGGATATGTATTCTGGGGGGCCTAATTAGCGCTCATTTGAAGAAATTTTTTCAATATTCAAAAGTCGAGATCTCCTCATTAGTGAATTTTTTTAAGAAAATTCACTAAAATATATAAATCTGAACTCATTATATTTTTGGAAATGCCATTCCAGGAAATATAGTAAAAAAAATCAAAGACCATATTCGGAGTTTTCCAAACAAAATAACCCATCACTCCAGCAAAGATATAAAATATTTAGATAAAAATTGAATGTGAAATCAATGTTTTAATTGTTTCTAGATAAAAATTCTGATATAAAGCTGAAGTGTAAGTTTTACTTAAAAAGTAAAAAAAAAAAGGTTTTCACTACCCTTTGGTCGGCGTCAGGTGCAAATGTGAAGAGTCTAATCTAAAAATTGAACGGCCTTCACTGAAGGATGTTGCTAAGAAAACGGCAGTGGCTGAACTCATTGTTCAGGAACGGAAAGCAAATAAGTTTTATACAAAGTTAGCTTCTGTAACAGAATTATGCCAATCAGACTACACCGTAAGACCATTATCGTTTGACTCTATGCAGAATATAACTTCCTGTTATACCAATTCAGGAAGCATTTTATCTACGACAACTCACAGTGAATATCTTCGTAATCAATAATCTGGGTAGGAAAAAAGGAACAAATGTGGTGGTATATTTTCTAGAAGATTATATTATCAATGAAATACCTACTAGCGTAAAAAAATTTGGACGTCTTCTCAGACAGCTGCGGTGGACAGAATCGTAATCATTCTGTGATAAGGTTTTTCATGCAGCTTGTGCACTTACATCGGTTTGAATCGATCAACCAATATTTTTCACAAAGGGGTCATTCCTTCCGGCGGAATGACAGAAACTTTATAGCCATAGAGTTATCAGAAGACAGGATAGAATATACAGTCCCATAGAGTACACTGGAATGATAGTTAATTCCACAAGGCAGTCAGAGTTCTCAGTGAAGACGGTAGATTCAAACAAATTTAAGGATTTCAATTCTTGGTGGCATCGGTTCTATAAGGAGCAGTGCCTTTCCATTGAATCGCTAGGAAGAGCAGTTCTTAGAAATCAGAAGCAAAGTTTTCAGATTTCTAACTTCTGTCATCTTGTGTACCTATCTATCACCATTTCCGACTTTTGGCCACCAGTAACGTGAGTGCCAATGCTGAGAGTTTAGCATATCCAGCGGGAAAGGTGCCAATAAATCACAAGAACATTAAGAATATTAGTGATTTACTCCAGTACGTCCCGGTGACAGAGGAAGACGATCTGACAACTAGTTAAAAAGGTATTTTTTGTATCTTAATAACAGTACTTGTTCTCTTTACTTGTGTTTAGTTGTTTTTGTTTAGTCTAGCAGAAAATAAGTGTTGGGTTTTAAATAACTCTATATTGATCTCAGAAACAACACGTGTCAAGAACAAAGGTTGTTCTGTAACAAAAAATTTGGGACGCAGCAAGTGCGTTGTGGTAGCGAATTTTCATTTAATGCTTCAGGTTTTCAATTCTTTATAAACCTAGAAAGTTGAGTTTTGGTACGTAGTAATGTATTTACGAGGGCAACATACCAACCAACTTTTATCCAATAACTTTGTTATTTTTTAAAATACAATTTTTTTTCGGAAAAATTCAATTTTTGTTTTATAAAAACCGGTTCGATAGTGCTGGCTAACGAGCTCATCCAAGCCATTAATAAAAGAAAGATTCTTGTCGAGTTTCATTAAGATCGGTTAATAACTTTTTGAGTTATCGTGTGGACACACACACACATGTATATATATATATATATATATATATATATATATATATATATATATATATATATATATATATATATATATATATATATATATATATATAAGTTCAAACGGATTTTCGTTTCGGGTTCTAGAGGCCCAAATTCGCGCTCATTTGAAAACATTTTTGCAAAGTCTCACCTGTATTAGATAATTTTACTCAAAACAACTATTACTTGACATGTGCTGTTTCTGAAATGACCGATTCAAATTTAAAATAAGCAAGTTGAGATATGTCCAATGGCATGCTTAGCAGATAAAATAAGTTACATTATGTATTACCAAATTTATAAAAATTCATTACTAAAACGCACTTGATGTGTTCCGACTTTTTTTTATCTTTTTGGAAAATTTTTATTAAGAAATATTCGCTTATAGAGAGGTGAGACTTTACAACCATTTTCCATTTTTCAAATTAGAGCGAATTTGGGCCCCTAGAACCCGAAACCGAGTTCCGTTTGAATTTTTATATGTTTATATACACACACACACACACACACACACACACACACACACACACACACACACACACACACACACACACACACACACACACACATATATATATATATATATATATATATATATATATATATATATATATATATATATATATATATATATATATATATATATATATATATATATATACATATATATATATATATATATATATATATATATATATATATATATATATATATATATATATTGCTATAGATAGCAAATGATAGGAAAGATTACGAAATTTTAATGGGAAAACGGGAAATTTATGCATACTAGTATATATAAAATAAATGTATACACCCTAATGTAGCAATGAAAGAGTTTTGGCAGGAGATGTCAACGCCCAACATGAATGTTAGTGACCCATGTAGCAACCCTCGATGTTAAGTTACATTCGAGTAATAAAAAATTATATTATATACTAGAAATATCCGTAAAGAAACCAAGAACAATGCTTCAGTTTTGTAGGGAGAATGAGATTGTAGATAATAAATGTAGTTCTGTTGATTTTATTGTATGTAAAAAATAGATATGACCAAGCTAGCTAAAGACTCAATGTAGTAAAAGAGCGGAGGTCATTTGTAAAAAACAAAAGTTTGTAGAATATTAAGGTAATGTGCGCGTAAGAAAAAAAACGTAAAAAGACACTAAAGGTTTGACGGAAAACTTAAACACAGGTGGTGTGACGAACAATAGCGTTTTTTCACCTGTAAGAGAGTTAATAAAAGCAACGGTCCGAGAGGGTCCGGCGTCTGTCTTTTCCATCCAGTGAATTCATCAGTATCACTTTACCAGACCAGGTGATCATCGTCATAATTATGTAAGTTGACATAAGAGATTCCAGAGTGCATCGAAGGGAGAGTATAAAACACCTCCAGAGTGCTACGACTATGGTATAAATATATCAATATGTTAACGAAGTAAATCCGTTAATAACCAATAAATGGACAGTAAATTATGGCATGGACAAATTAGAAAGATAATAATAATTAATCAAGGGCCGCATTGATGGAAGAACAATAAATAATCCAATGGAAAATATGTCAGTAAGTGTTACCTTTTCCTAAATTGACCAGTGCGGGTTGAATTTCACCATTTTAACAGCACCAATCAAATATTTTTGTGCTAATAAATTTCAAAAACAAAAATTTTGTTTGAAATAAACGGAAAGAGACCGTGATCTCTGTAGAATTGTCGATGTATATTGATTATGTAGTATCCATGTTTAATTAATTGTGTAATTAGTTATAATGTTACCCGAATGTTTTAATAGGATTTTTCAAGTTATATTTATGTAAAGAATGTTTTAAAATATCTCTTTGTATTTAACGAGTGTCATATCGGCACAGTTAAATGTTTTAATAGGATTTTTCAACTTATGTTTATGTAATGAATGCTTTAAACGTTTCTGTTTGTATTTAATGTGTGTCAAATAGACACCGTAAAATTTGTGTAATGAATTAAATGGAATGTATAACAGATTGTAATTAACGGAAGTATTGTTTTTGGTTGATAATTAATCAGCAAAATTGTTGTATAGCCATCTGTGCAGAGCGAAATTAATTTTTGATCAAGTGAAAATCAATAAATGAATTTAAATAATACATATTAGTGAATTTTAATTAGTAGAAGCTAGCTGTAATTATAAGGAACCCAACCTGATGATTAAGACATATGTTCTCAGCTCTAAAATAAATATTTGCAGGAATATACTACCCATAAAGTAAAGTAGAATACCATAGCAAAATATATATATATATATATATATATATATATATATATATATATATATATATAAGTATGTGTGTGTGTGTATGTATATATGACCGATGACTCAATCAAAAGGTTTATTAACCGATTTTGATGAAACACGGCAAGAATATCTATTTTATTAATAGCTTGGACGGCTGCGTTAGCCAGCCCTATCGGACTAATTTTTCTAAAAAAAAAATATGATTTTTCCGAAAAAAGAAGTTTTAATGAAATTTGGTTGATATGTTGCCTCGTACATACCAAAATTCAACTTTCTAGGTTTATCGAAAATTGAGTTATAGAAATTGAAAACATTTAATGAAAATTCGCCAGCATAACGCACTTGCTGCGTCCTGAAATTTCTAATTTCGATGCATGTTGATTAGTCAACTAGTCTAATAAGTTGTTCACTGATGTGTATAACTTGATTGATAAAGAACGTTTGATTTGATTTGGTTTGGGTCAAAACTGATTTAGTCAGGCATACAAAAACGACCTATAGAGAGAGTCTGTTAATTATATCAATAATCAAAATTTTCTCCATACTTGGGCATCTTTATGGCTTGCACTGTGTATGTATAATTTTTAACATGTCCTAGACATGGGTTCTACGATCCATTTGAAAAAAAAAGGTAAATTCGCGAAATATTGGCGATTTTTAAATTAAAATTCGCGAAGATAACAACAGATTTCTATTTTTACATTCTTTTTTTGATGCTTATATTTCGCGGCCATCTACTGGTGGGTAGGTAGAACAAAGTATTTAACGCAATAACATCATCTCAGGAAATGGCATTACTAATCAATAGTGGTGGGTGGTTTTATACAAAGTGACAGTAAATAGGAAGCATTTTCAATTACTTTATACCTAATTACTGATACCTCTACTGTATAGATATCTGTAGTCACAATACAGAAAACGATAATATAAGATGGTTTGGTAATCATTGAACATTGAATAAAACTAATCATTGACACATACAGAATCTTTTAAGCCTGTACAAAATGGAACTAAAATAAAATGTGATCCCCACTTTTATTAAAGTTCCACTACTCAATATACTAAAGAATATTTCCAATCAAAACTGAGCTAAACTTCTGAGCTATTTATTATATATATATATATATATATATATATATATATATATATATATATATATATATATATATATATATATATATATATATATATATATACGTGAAGGAAAGTGAATTTCTGGTTGGGACATCTTGTTTAAGAAAAAATAACAAAAACAGACACCGTGTTTCGGTCTCGCTTCTATTTTCAATGAATAGAAGGTATATACTAGGATCTGTTTTATATCTTGTGTTCATCTAAAATGGTCGTGAAGCCGAAACACTGTGTCTGAGCTTAATAAGGTATTTCGCAAAGTGTTTTTATTATTTTTTACATAAAAGCCTATTCACTTTGTACATAATATGGTTGCTCAAAATTTGGTATGCAACATATAACAAATATTTCACTCAAACATATAAATACACTGTTTAACTTTAAACGTTCAAGGCAAAGTACCTACTGTCCCAAATTAAGTAATAAAAAATTCTTATGTGGCCAAGTAAATAGACTTCAAATATAAAATTATAATTGTAAACACAACCGACTAAAAGATGAGTTTACATAGTGTAAGGCATATTAGATGAGTAATCAAGAAGTTAAACCCGAACTAAACCCATTTTAAATATTGCATATTTTTTTTGATTATACAAAGTTTAGAATAGAACAAAAAAGTGTATTTAAATTTATTAACCCCAGCGAGGACCACGATGAGGTATTTGAGCACACTCGCCGCCTGAAAGAATATATATATATATATATATATATATATATATATATATATATATATATATATATATATATATATAGAGAGAGAGAGAGAGAGAGAGAGAAAGAGAAATCATGGAAAAAATAACAGTTCAACAAAACTTACCATATATACGATCAAATGTACTTACAAAAATATACAATACACAAATAGCAAATGAATCCTCATTAGTGATTTTTTTTAAAGAAAATTCACTAAAAACCTGAAAAAAATTATTAGTTAAAACAAAGCATCAAATTAAGCCTTAAAAAAGAGTTATATTAGCCCTGCAAAGAAATTAATTAACAAAATTATCACACAAAAAAAATCAAATAAATAGCAAGAATGGTCTTTAACCTAATAATGGTTACTACTGTGTAGTAGTAATGTACCTACACACATATACAGCAATCACTAATCAACAATTAAAAAATATCAGGTAACATGTACAACTGGCAAAATATTAAGTACACAAATACTCACCAGAGCTGAAAAAAATAAGTTTAAAAAAACAAATAAAATTCTTACCAGTCGCTGAAAAAAAGTTGCTTTAAATACAAAGACGTGTTAGACAAAAGTAATCAACACTTTGCAAAAGCTGAAAAGAAATTAATTACCACATAAAAACAAGAGAATGTCATAATGAAAAACTCACGAAATGTAAAATATTATTACAAAAGATTCATAGTGAAAATATTTTTAGGTATTAACAAAACCTTTTACCTTGGTTAAATATTAATCAGAGCCAAAAATGTATTTGTACCATTGGATTGGATTATTATTTGCAATGCCTTGTCAATTTGACAAAACAAGATTTTGTCTTCAATTAAACATCTTAAACAAAAAGACAAATATTACATTTAAAAAGGCTGGACGCAGCAAGTGCGTTATGGTAGTGAATTTTCATTTAAATGATCTGGCACAAAATATTTTATGATAACTTTTTTTTCTTGTGACATAGAAATCTAAATTTTGACGTATACTTTGATTTTTATATCGTTAACCTATCTACCAAATTTGGTTATCATAGCTTTTTTATTTTTTGAGATAAAAATTTTTTTCGAATGAAAACTCAAAATTTTCCCGGAAAACCTTGTCCGATTTTCCTGATTAACGAACTTGTCCAAGCCATTTACAAAGTAAAGGCACATGCCAAATTTTATCAAAATCGACCTATTATTTTTTGAGTTATCGGTGTGACACATTATATATATATATATATATATATATATATATATATATATATATATATATATATATATATATATATATATATACATATATATATATATATATATATATATATATATATATATATATATATATATATATATATATATATATATATATATATACAGGGTGGCGCATTGAAAACGAAACAGACCGATTTGCGTCCAGAGATTTTTTTTTAAGAAACGCTGAAACACGTCAATTTTAATATTGAGAAGGACATGTTTTGACATAAAACTCAACTTTATCACATCAACCCCTCGAGGGTGGTGATAACAACCCTTATATTTTAAATAGAGAACATGGGTCGAGTGTTACACTATTTGAAGGCTCTTTCTTTTCTGAATTCAGCACACAAATTTTTTTGTAAGTTTTATCAACTGGTTTAAAAACTATTCAGTTAGAATTGCAAGAAGGTATTTCATTCATTGTGATATGATATGCACTAATTAGTAAATTTTTCGTTAAAAAAACTAAAAAACAAAACCAAACGTTTAAAAATATTTATTCAGTTAAGTAAGTGTTTAAATTGTTGACCACCAGCTTCCATACAAAAGTACAAATTTTGAGCAAAACGAGCTCTGACATTCTGAAGCATTTGTGGAGTTATTAGACGGCATTCTTCAACAATGCGTCGCCATAATTCTTCCAGAGACTCCGGTTCTGTTGCGTAAATTCTACTCTTTAAATGGCCCCATAGAAATAAGTCTAAAGGAGTTAAATCCGGTGATCTAGGGGACCACTCAATAGCACCTCTATGCACAATATATTGCTCTGGAAACTCTCTGTTCAAAAAGTCCCTAACACATTGTGAAAAATGCGGAGGAGCTCCATCTTGTTGAAACACTAATTGATTTTCTTGATAGCGATCATCATTTTCAACAATGTCAATTAGTAGAGGGTAAACGATATCTTCTAGTAACTCTAAATACGTTTCGCCACTCAAATTGCCATCAAGAAAAATTCCGATTAAAAGGTCTCCAAAAATGCTAGTCCAGGCATTCAAATTTTGTGGTGTTTGAGTGTGGACTTATGACGATTGACTGTAGAGTTTAATAAAAACGTACACTCCTCTGAAAAACAGATATTGAACAGAAAGTTCCCGTTATCAACTATTCTTTTCAGTCATAACTTCACAAAACTCCAGCCGCCGAACAAAATGGTCTTCATTTAGTTGTTGTACAAGATGAATTTTATACGGGTGCAATTTATGATGCTTCAATATTCGCTGAATAGTTCTTCTTTTGATGTTTGAAACAGTGGCCAATTTTCTCGTGCTCAAAGTTGGGTCAGCAGCAATTTGTCCTAAAACTTCAATCTCAGTAGTCTCATCTCTAACCGAAAATTCACGTTTAGGATCCCGTTTTTTGTTGGCTACTGAACCACTTTGTCGAAACTTTGCAACTAACTCCAAAATGTATTTTCTGTTATCATCTCTGTTCGGATGTCATTCATTAAACAAATTTGCGGTACGGTTGGCACAGTTATCGTTTTTGAAAAAAAGAGTACTTATTTCAACTCTTTCTTCTACAGAATACACCATTGTGAAATTAATTTTCGGTAGTACTATCAAGTATCAAACCGACCGATAAACTGAAATAATAAACCGCATTTCACTCATTCCGATAAGAAATGTTCTGATAGTCAATTTGTTGTTCACAAACCAACAAAACATTGACTATTAGCACATTTCTTATCGGAATGAGTGAAATGCATTTTTGCATCTTCAACTGTGAATAATTTTTAAACGAGTTGATAAAACTTCAATAAAATAATTGTGTGCTGAATTTAGAAAAGAAAGAGCTTTCGAATGATGTAACACTTGACCCATGTTCCCTATTTAAAATATAAGGGTTGTTATCACCATCCTTAAGGGGTTGATGTGACAAAGTTGAGTTTTATGTCAAAACATGTCCCCCTGAATATTAAAATTGACGTGTTTCAGCGTTTCCTAAAAAAAATTCTCTGGACGCAAATCGGTCTGTTTCCTTTTCAATGCGCCACCCTATATATATATATATATATATATATATATATATATATATATATATATATATATATATATATATATATATATATATATATATATATATATATATATATAACATATAAAAATTGAAATTGACCCCGAATGTTGGTTCTAAGGGTCCTAGTTCGCGCTCATTTGCAAAAAATTTTTCAAAATTCAAAAGTCGGGATCTCCCTATTAGTGATTTTTTTCTACGAAAACTCAATCTTTACGTCTCTTATAACAGCAAATGTGTAACATGCACTTACCTGATTTATTGTTTCAATTTTAGTACTAATTTCACAAAACACACTGCAAGATATTAACACAGCGGGAATACAATCGGATAGTAAAATAATACAGCACTAAAACAACCGAATACGCGCGAAAATATGTTAAAACAGCAACGTTTTAAGGATTACCTACGTCAGACGCCAGTAGCGGATTTATATGTTTATCGGCATTTTTGCCAAACTTATGAAATTAAGTCACTAACCTAGAATGAACGCCCATAGGGGCTGGCTGTATCCCTCGTCGCAGCTACAATCTCTTCAATACGTACTCTGTAACAAAGAAATCGCTTTAAGCAAAATGTAAATAATATAGAAAGTAAAGCAACAATAGACAAAAAATAGCAAAAGGTTTAGTAACATCATAAATCTGCAAATGTTGGCGGGAAAAATTTATAAAAATCTGGACGCACCAAGTGCGTTATGGTAGTGGATTGAATTTTCATAGAAATTATCTGGCACCAAACTTTTTTTTTAATTAAATGCTTATAACTTTTTCTTCTTCCAACATAGACCTGAATTTTTGTATATAGTTTACTTCTTATAACATAAATCCACATATCAAATTTTGCTTCCACAGCATTGTTATTTTCGGAGATAAAAGACTTTTTCGAAAGAAACCCAAAATTTTCCCTGTCAGATTTTTCTGGATAGAAAAGTGAAGCCACTTACAAAAGGAAGGTGAGTTGAGTTGAAACTCTTTTTTTTTTCTGGGAATAAGGCCTACTTGAATAAAGAATAATTTGTGTCATAATTTTAATTTCCAAGAATCAAGTGTGTCTTGGAAATTTGCAAAGAAGTAATTTTTTTATACTAGTAAAGCGCCTTTTCTTTAGGAGATATGAAAAATATTGTTAAGAAAAGATGATCAGAACGAAAAACTCAGGAGGGGTACAAAATTTTAAAATCTTAGGCCTACTTTGAAATTTTGAAGATCTGAAAACAAGTAGTATGCTATGAAAGAAAGACGAATAAAATGTCTTGACAGTTGTCAAAAATAGTTAATTGTAATTGTCGTAGCTGTGCTCTAAAACTGATCCAAACGTAACTGTGAAATATGGAATGGATCTACATAATTTAGTGTTATAGAACTGGTGACTTATCTGATCCAGACTATTTCTTTCTCATTTCTTTAATTATCTAAATGTCTAATAGAGGGATAAAAAGAAGGCGATCGTGTTCCATTTACTATTTTGAACAACTTTTGTTAACGAATTTTTTTAATATCTTCAGCAAGGAGGGTGCGTGAAATGAAAATTATGCGCAATATCAAAGTAGGCTTAGGATTTTAAAATTTTGTATTCCGATTCAGTTTTTCTTTCCGATAATCTTTTCTTAATATTTTTTTTATATATCCTAAAGAAAGGGCGCCTTACTAGTGTAAAAAATTTGTTTTTTGTGTATTTTCAAGACATACTTGATTTTTGGAAATTAAAATTATGACACAAATAATTTTCTACTCAACTCAAGCAGGTCCTATTCCCAGAAAATGCAGTTTCAATTCAAAAAGTACAGTCTTTGTCACCTATTCATGCGTCGATCCGGTGACACAATATATATATATATATATATATATATATATATATATATATATATATATATATATATATATATATATATATATATATATATATATATATATATAGATAGGGACGCAGCGAAAACAAAACAGGCCCGATTTTTCATATTTCCTGTTATTAAAAAAAATCGCTTGCACATCTCAATTTTTATTTCGAGGAGAAAACGTTTTGACGGTATTTTCAACCATGTCAGTTTATCCCTCTAATGGGGGTGAGTTTCGCCCCTGAAATTTTAAATAGAAAGGGCTATCGAGTAACACCTTATGTTAAAGGCAATTAAATTCTTTTTTTGAAAAGTATCAGTTTTTGAAAATCGGTTTGGTAGTTTTTGAGAAACCGCATTTCAAAATGTTTCTTACATTATTGTTTATTACCTAAGAATATGCTAATGTATTAAATGTTCTAAATAATGAGCTACAGCTTCCATGCAGTTATAAGCGTTATAATTGTTCAAAGCGATTTCGAACGTTTCGAAGCATTTCGGGTAAAATTTGTTGACATTAGGCGATGATGCGTTGGTGTTAATCATCTAAGCATTCTGGCAGTATAGTGTAAACCATATTTTTCAGGTGACCCCACAAAAAAGGCCAAAAGGGTTTTAAATCTGGCGACCTTGCAGCCCATTCTACCGCTTCTCTTGGCCTGATCTATCTCCCAGAAGAAATGTGTTTACAGTTATTGGATTGTTGAGCCAGCGCTAACAGAAATTTGTAAGCAAAGTAACAGTTACAATAAAAATGAATTATTCCAGCAAGACGGAGCACCCCCACACTATACCGTTGCTGGTCGTCGGTATCTAGACCAAACATTGCCTTGAAGATGGATTGGGCGAGGAAGAGCAATAAAATGGCCTGCAAGGTTGCAAGATTTAAACCCTTTAAACTTTTTTGTTGTGTCACCTGAAAAATAAGATTTACACTATACTGCCAGCATGCTTAGATGATTAACGCCAATGCATCATCGCTTGATGTGACCAAATTTTACCCGAAATGGTTCGCAACGTTCTAAAAGGCTTTGAACCAAACTTGTATTATTGCATGGAAGCTGAAGGTCAACATTTCGAACATTTAATACATTAGTATACTGTTATGGTAATAAAACCCAACGTAAGAAACTTATTTATTTTGTTTGGCAGACAACATTTAGAAATGCGTTTTCTCAAAAACTACTCAACCGATTTTCAAAAGCTAATACTTTCAAATAGAGAAATTTATTAGCTTCAAAATGAGGTGTCACTCAATACCCCTTTCAATTTTCAATTTCAGGGTGAAACTCACCCCCGCTAGAGGAGTGAACTGACAGGGTTGAAAATATCGGCAAAACATTTCCCACTCGAAATAAAAATTGATGTGTGCGAGCGATTTTTTTTTAAATAAAAGGAAATGTGAAAAATTGTGTGTTTCATTTTCGCTGCGCCACTCTGTATACAGGTGTCTGGAAATGATGACTATAAGGTTCAGGGGGTTATGCTGCTCAAAAAATTTGTGCCACAAGTTCCTACAGCATTTGTTTGAACACTCAAAACTAACGGAGTTACAGGGCTTGAAAGTGAAATAATGTTAATAAGAAAATATGCTTTAAAGCTATATTACATATGTACACCGTTGTTTTAAAACAAAAATCAAATTTTAATAAACAAATATAATTTGATGGTGTTATAAAAATAACTCTATTTTTGGTGAATTTTTGTAAAAAAATTAACCAATGGGTTGATACCGACTTTTGAATTTTGAAAATTTTTTGCAAATGAGCGCGAACTAGCATCCCTATACCCCATATCCGGGGGTCAGTTTAAATTTCAAATAACTAAATAGAAGTTAAGGGATCCTTCGCGCTCATTTGAAAACATTTTTGCAGTCTTACCATCGATATCGCCCTAAGAACGAATTTTTTTAATGAAAATTCGCTAAAATGTCGTCATTTGTGTTTAGTGATGATTTTAACAAAAAAATCGGGAAAGTAATATATATATATATATATATATATATATATATATATATATATATATATATATATATATATATATATATATATATATAGAAAGATAGAGAGAGAGAGAGAGAGAGAGTGAGAAAGAGATTTTTTCAGAAAATCTAGAATGGATAAAAAAATATCAAGTCCTATTTAAAAAAGCATGCTACAGAGATTTGGGATAGCTATATATTGATACGATTTTTTTAGGAAAGTTTCTTAACAAAAATTTACTAATGAGGAGATCGCGAATTTGCATTTTGAACAAATTTCTTCAAATGGGCGCAAACTAGGACCCCTAGAACCCATATCCGGGGTCAGTTTAAAATTTTATATGTTTGTATATATATATATATATATATATATATATATATATATATATATATATATATATATATATATATTTAATTTTTTTTATTTATTTATATGCATTAAAATTATACAGTGCATCTTACATAGAAGTTACAAACTTGTGGCTGTAATTGATGCGATTTTTGGTTAAAATATTAAACTGAAACATATCAAAATCCTATTGACACTGACATTTCTTGCTATAAATTTTCAGTATTTCAAATTTACAATTTATTTAACCAATCTTCAGTTATTAGCACCTCCAATCTTTCCTCTACATCCTTTGACCTTCCCAACCATTTTACACTCCAAAATAGTTTTCTTTCAACTTTAGTTTAATAATATTTTCAAACATTTTAGGACCTAAAATTGCAAGTTGTCCACACCGGGCTTGGATAAGTTCGTTAACCAGGAAAATCGCCCTGATTTTTTTTAGGAAAATATTGTGTTTTCTTTGTGAACATTTTTTATATTTCTGGAAATAACAAAATAATGGCAACCGAATTTGGTACGCAGGTTTGTATCATTAAAGGAAATTACATAAAAAAATTTAGCTTTGTGAGTTAAAAAACAAAAAACTTATAGGCATTTAAAGGGAAAAAAATGGGGTCTTCCTCAAAACGTCAAAGCTGCGATTTAAAACGTCAAAATTGGCAACATTTAGGTAAAGAACCTGAAACTAATACGGGTTATGTTAAGAAAATGTGGCAAGAAGAAGGTTTTACAAGCCTTGAAGTCTTAGTTTCAACGGTCCCTTCATTCTACTAAAATATTTCCAGAAAATTCATTTTAAATAAACTCTTTCTCTGATGCTTTGGCAGTAGTTTTAGCTATAGAGTTTATCGTTTAATGGTATATAATTTTTGGCGAATTTTCGTAAAAATCAATAAAGCTCAATAGATCCGTTATATATATATATACGAAAAAAATTATCCACATTAATTATAGGGTGTCTTGAGCTACACCCTAAAAAAATATTTATACAATCACAGGGTGGCCCATAAAGTCGTTGGTGATACAAATTTTCTTTCTTTTTTTAATCGAACACGCCTTATGTTATTGCATTTTTGCATTTTCCATCGAAATATAATGCATGTTTGTAAGAAAAGAAGTTCTGGACGCAGCAAGTGCGTTATGGTACCGAATTTTTATTAAATGCTTCAAATTTGAATAGCTCAATTTGCTATTAACGTATAAGGTTCGTTGGCCAAGAAACCACTGATTTCGGGAACATTTTAAGTTTACTATCGGAAATTTTTGTACATTTTCAAACAATAAAGTTATTTTGATGAAACATGGCCCATTGTTTCTACTGCATAGGTATTGGTAACCAAATTTGATGCCTGCTTTCTTTAAAAAAAACACATATTCGCTATTAAAAACATTTTAATGAAAAATTCACTACCATAACGCACTTGCTGCGTCCAGACTTTTTAAATCTATGCTAATACAGTCCATTGCCAATGACAAAGCAGATACAGAATGCAATTATCTCGACAGGTATATGCGCAGCTGGGCTTTACCATTTCGTTGACTCACTATATATATATATATATATATATATATATATATATATATATATATATATATATATATATATATATATATATAAGGACCTAGGTTAAGGGTTGATACATGCATATTTAGAAAAAGTAATGTTTCAATGTCAGGATCTCTCTATTTATGGAAATAATTTTTGCTAAAATTAACTGATGTCTTATTAAAATGTTGCATAAACATAAAAAAATAATAGGATGTGGGTGATAATATCACGCGTTACTGTTAATGATAAAATATGCTTTAAAACTGTATTATGTAGACCGTTGTTCTAAAGCAAAAAATAAATTGAGAGAAACAAACAGAATTTGATCTTATTAAAAAAAGTAACTTTTTCTTTTATTTCATACTGTTTTAAAGTTTAAAAAATTCACTACCATAACGCACTTCCTGCGTCCCGACTTTTTAAATCTATGCTAATACAGTCCATTGCCAATGATAAAGCAGAAACAGAATGCAATTATCTCGACAGGTATATGCGCAGCTGGGCTTTAACATTTCGTTGACTTACCATATATATATACTTATTTTTTTATTTTATTTGCGCCCAGAATTATACAACGTGTCTTACAAGAAAGCTATGCTTGTGTTTGCATTTACACAATTTTGTTGAACATTCTCCTCTGAAATCCCTTCTGTCAAAACCATTTTATGTAATGTCACTTTTCCAATTTTTTTCTAGATGTTCTCCTCCTACTGACGTAATTTCCAGAAACGTTTCCACAATAGCCATAAGCCTAAATCTTCACTTTTGTATAAATATTTTTATTTATTTTAACTAATTATTCACAAAAACCTTGATTCTTTAGTACAGAAATTTTGACGTTTTTACTTGACAGATATAGTTCAGTTTTATATATATATATATATATATATATATATATATATATATATATATATATATATATATATATATATATATATATATATATATATATACATATATACATATATACATATAAGGACCTAGGTTAAGCGTTGATTTATGCATATTTAGAAAAAGTAAAGTTGCAATGTCAGGATCTCTCTATTTATGGAAATAATTTTTGCTAAAATTAACTGATGTCTTAAAAGCACTTAAAAATGTTGCATAAACAAAAAAAATTATAGGATGTGGGTGACCAATATCATGAGTTACTCTTAATGATAAAATATGCTTTAAAACTGTATTATGTAGACCGTTGTTCTAAAGCAAAAAGTAAATTGAGAGAAACAAACAAAATTTGATCTTATTAAAAAAAGTAACTATTTCTTTTATGTCATACTGTTTCAAAGTTTATTACAACAGCTTTGATTTTAGTTTTAGAACTCCCTGGCATCTTCAACTAACCAATTAGAAGTTAATTTGTATTTACACATGTAGATTGCAAACGTTAAAAATTGTATTTACCCTATTTTAGTGAATTTTTATTTAAAAAAATTCAGTAATAGAGAGGTATCGATGGTGAGACTTTGCAAAACATTTTTCGAATGAGCGCGAACTAGGACACCTAGAACCCATATCCGGGGTCAGTTTGAATTTATATATATATATATATATATATATATATATATATATATATATATATATATATATATATATATATATATATATATATATATATATCTGTTTATCTGGATGTCTATCAGCAAATGTATCACACGTTCGCGAAATTACTTTATTACATTGTCAATAAATAGTAAATAAAATTTAAATAACATTCGTGTGTGTAATTTAACCGTGCCATTATTAGCTAGTTAATCAACAAACTGTTAAAGTTTCCATAGAAACACACTCGGCATGGCTAACGCTTATGGTAGGAAATTTATCAAATTATCAGGCTTTGAAATGAGTTTTTTCAAAATAAAATGAAATCCGTTTGATATAGGTATAGGTAATTACATACAAAGTATCAGTGATTTTTGAGCTTAACACGATAGTGTTATAAAAAAAGGGGGTTCCAATTTGAAAATCGCGAGATTTTTGCAATTTCTCATTGCAAACTTCAAGATTTTTTTTTGGACACTCTGTATACTCTATCGCTATTCTAGATGCGGAAATAGATGAAGTGTAATATCTTTAAAGATAATTCTAAAAATGCTAACGAAATATGTTCTTATTATAAAAATATCGGTATCTTTATGACTGGCCGTAAATGTCAAATTTTATCTTAAAGTCTAAATATCTTCTGGACGCTTGATTATAGGTATAGCACATTATTCACAAAAAGTGTTCAGAATTATTTGTAGAATCCGAAACTGTGATAAAATACAGGATGTTCAATTTAAAATAAGCGAATCGACATTTACTTCCGGTATAACCGGAACTGCCGCCATCTTGAAAATATTTTTAACCTGTGGCCCCCAACGACTTTAGTGTAATATCCATTTTTCAGGTTTTTCCTATTGATAGTTTTCCCGCAATCGATCGTGGGACCTCCCGGAGGAGGTATAATATATATATATATATATATATATATATATATATATATATATATATATATATATATATATATATATATATATATATATCCGTCTGATAACTCAAAAAAATTAACCGATTTCGATGAAACTCGACAAGTGCCTTTCTTTTATTTATGGCTTGGAGGAGTTCGTTAGTCTGGAAAATCGGACGGGGGTTTCCGGGAAAATTTTGAGTTTTCTTTAAACAAAAATTTTTTTCTTCGAAAATTACAAAGCTGTTCTAATGACATTTAACGTGTATATTGCCTTAGTAGAGACCTTACTACGTACAAGAATTAAACTTTCTAAATTTATAGAAAATTGAGTTATTAAAATTTTCAATTTTTTTTCGAAAAAATTTTTTTCTCCGAAAATTACAAAATTATTTTAATAAAATATGATGGATATCTTGCCTTAGGAAAGACCTTACTCTACACACCAAACTTAAACTTTCTAAGTTTGTAGAAAATTGAGTTATTGAAATTTGAAACATTTAATAAAAATTCACTACCATAACGCACTTGCTGCGTCCCGTTAGTTTAAAAAAAATTAAATCTGTTAAAAAACATATTTTCTTGATCATTTAAAATATTGAATATAACAAGACTAATAAATAAAGTAAAAACTTACACTTATACTTGAATTCCATTGCCTGCCGCGCAGTAAAAGGCACCATAAACATTGCCAGGACTGGAACCATAACCCATAAAGGACACAAAACACCCGCTTTCTTTTAACGAAATATGATACCTATATTATCTTTTAAAACTTCACTTGACTTTAAAAAAATTATAAAAATAAAAAACCGCACTACTGCGACTTTCAAAAGTTAAGGCATCTGGGGCTAAATGAAATAACATTTAGCCATAATTTCCAAACTTTTTGAATAGCCACCAGTCGCGAGAAGCCCTCAACGAACGTGGACTTGCCCCGACACGAATTAAATTAAGAGTGTCTCCTAGCAATTAAAACATGGTTGCAGTACGAACTCCGACAAATAGTTGAAAGATAAGGAAAGGAATTTCCGATAAAGGTAGAAATCAACAATTTTTTGTCCAGTTACACAAGTGAGATAAGGATTCTTGACCATTTATGTAGGAAGGAATACACAATAAAACATTTCTATCAATATTATTTTAATTTTAACAACCGAATTGAATATTTAATGAAATGAAATTTTTTTATGTAATTACCGTATAAGTAAATATGTTATCGTGACCAAAAACGTAAATAAATTGGAAAAACTCTAGGCGCAGCAAGTGCGTTATGGTGGGGAAACTTCATTAAATGCTTAAATTTTTAATAACTATATTTCACTGTGTGAAGAAGTAAATTTGACATTATCCTAGAAACTTTAAATGTGCTATATAGTAAAGTATCTATCAGGGCAACGTGCACACTAAATTTCATCAAAATAACTTTTGTTATTTTCGGATACGATCTTTTTTTTTTTAGAAAAATCAAATTTTTAGTGAATTTTCGTAGAAAAAATTTCTTCAATATCCACCCATATCCGGTGTCAGTTTCAATTTTTATGTTTCTATATATATATATATATATATATATATATATATATATATATATATATATATATATATATATATATATATATATATATATCAGTACGGTATAGCCAGGTGAAGATGGGAACACTCTAGATGAAGATGCAAAAATATGAGGAGTCACAACAGGCAACCAATGCACATATTCGGCAACATTTGGCAGACCCTTAACCCCTCTTCTTGTATAATACAGAAATGCCGTGTTATAAATCTTATTATAGTTAATATATATATATATATATATATATATATATATATATATATATATATATATATATATATATATATATATATACATATATATACATATATATATATATATATATATATATATATATATATATATATATATATATATATATATATATATATATATATATATATATATATATATATGTTATTTTCATGAAATGTATAACAACATATTGACAGAGAATAAACTTCTCAAAAAGATTATACAAGAGAAGGAAGAGAAAGAAAAGTTATTATATTTTAAAATTTCAACACTGGAAAATGAAAGAACCATTAACGACATCTCTCGTAAAGAACAATCAGCTGCCAGCATCGGCAAGAGAAAATATGATATTTCAACTTCAGTCCGAAATATTGATACCAGAGTCAATGATTCACCAAAAGAAACCTATCAGGAGCCGACAAATCGTGGGTATTTAATATCCAGAGTACATTCACCTTTTGATAAAGAAGATGATATGGGACTACCAAAAAGCAGCTATTCAGAGATAACAGGGACACAGTCAGCTGAGATAACAAATAAAACATCAGACATAAACAATGGACAGGGGCGTAGACTGTCTTCTTCTGTGTATAATAGATATAAAAGAAAACCAGTTATTGGGACTAACAAAACCTATAAAAGCATTAAAACATTACCTCAAATGGGTCACATTCATGTTTCTCGCTTGAGCCACGAAACACAGTCGGAGGACATATTGGCGCACCTTGCACAAACGGCACCAGGAATCTCAGTTAGTTGCGAAGAAGTCACAAGAAATAATCACTCTGTCTCATTCAGAGTTACTTATCCTATAGAGTTAACCAGTGAAGTATACGAACCTGAGATCTGGCCAGAAGGCGCTGCCATCAGAAGGTATTATTTCAAAAATAGTTCAAATTTTTACCAGGAGGCCTCATCACGCAATCTAGTTCCAAAGTAAAGCTTGGCAAAACAATAAAAGCTTTGCATTACAATATTCAAAACTTGACGAGCAAAGTCAACGCTTTGGAGTTATTTATCAGGGAAGTTGCTGCCACGTTTCTGTGTTTCACGGAGCATTGGTGCTTGTCGTCTATGGATGGTGCTTGTATAGATGGCTACACCAGTGTCTCCAGTTATTGCCGTCAGAGACATATCCATGGTGGTTCCAGTATTTTCGTTAAAGACGAGATTATACAATATTGTAAGCCTCTTAGTTATGTTCGTGTACTTTCTGCAGATTTTGTATTTGAGTGTTGCGGTATCAGTTTCAATAATTGTACGGGAATATTTGTAATCTATAGATCAGGTAACAGTGACTATCAGCTATTTAATGACAAACTAGATAAGCTACTGAGGTTTGCTAATAGCAAGTTTACGAATATAGTAATATGTGGCGATTTTAATTTAGACTACAGTAAAAACGAAAGGAACAATAAACTATTTAATGACTTAATTTTCTCAAACCAGCTAGTAAACTTGGTAGTTGAACCTACACGAATATTTAAAAGCAAGTCGGGTGTTAGCTGCAGCATGATTGATTATGTAATAACTAACATAAAAAAAGAAGTAAAGTGTAAAGTTATTGATCCGGGTCTGTCAGATCATACGGCACAGGTCATGCAGTGGTCTGAACAAATAAAAAATCCCAGCGAGTAAGATTTTCTAACAAGATTATGCCGTCGGTTTACTTATGATGCTTTTACAGAATTTAAAACTATTTTTGGAGCTCAATACATATCCTTCGAGGATACCGACTGTCAAAATATTGATGACTTGTTCGATGTATTTTTCGAGCATTTTTCCTATTGTTACAATGTTGCGTTTCCTGAAAAGTCCCAGAAAATTTATAGTGGAGCAAAAAAATATGACTTTAGGGCACCAAATGAGTTGAAAATTGCGTTTAAAAACTTAAAATTCTTTAACTATTATAGAAGATTATATCCTAGTGACGATAATAATAATAAGTACAAGGTAATGAAAAAACAACTTGACCTTAAACTTAAACAAGAAAAACATAATTATTATGCTGGTATCATTTCACAGTCTGATAACAAAAATAAGACACTTTGGCAACTTGTAAATACACGTTTAAATAGAATACCTAAAACCAAAACAGAGATTAAACTAAAAATAAATAACGAAATATATACTGACAAGCGTTTAATATCAAATTCATTTGCAAAGTACTTTGCCTGTGGAGTAGAAGAAACATTAACTGCTCATTTTGGTGTTCTTAACTATAAAGAGTGTACAACCTCCATAATGGTGCGCGATAGTTTTTATTTTTATCCAGTGACGGACACTGAAATAACAAACGTTATTCATAGACTTAAAACTAAAAGATCCACTGGCTTAGATGATATTGCAGTCACTGTTATTAAACAACTTTCCGAATTGATATCGCCTTATCTAACGGTAATCATGAATACCTCGCTTAAGTTAGGCCAGTTTCCCTCGAAATTGAAAAATGCGAAAGGGGTACCAGTATATAAAAAAGACGATCCGTTCTCGGTGGAAAACTACCGATCTGTAATGGTACTGAGTCCGTTTTCCAAAATCATGGAAAGAATTATGCATAACAGGATAACGGACTTCCTAAGTAAAAATAACGTGTTGTCTCCTAGTCAGTATGGTTTCCGCGAGGGATATTCCACCGAACAGGCCTGCGCGGATATGGTGCAGCATATTGCGGATTGTATTGATAGAAAGCATCACACCGTGGGCATATTTTTTGACATGTCTGGCGCTTTTGATACAATTAATTGTACTTTCCTCGAAAGAAAATTAAATGCGGTCGGACTTAGGGGACCTGTTAATGATTGGCTTGTGTCGTTTGTAAGAGACAGGCGATTAGTAGTCTCAGTGGACGGTGTTAGATCTGATGAGTATGAAGTAAAGCTGGGCGCTCCGCAGGGAAGCGTCCTGGGGCCGCTTATGTTTATGTTGTACGTAAATGATCTTCCCAACTATCTGACAGGTGGGAGGTTGTTTATGTAAGCTGATGACATAGCAATCGTAGTTTCGGATCCGGTATTGTCCGATGCTATGCGTAAGGTAAATAGTATTTTGTCGCACTTCGGTCAGTGGTGCTGCAGCAATCACCTGATTGTAAATAGTTCTAAGACAGTCTGTGTAGAGTTTATGGGAAGATGTCGAGAGCCTTCTATTGATAATAATTTTCATTTTAATCATAACTGTATTGCCTTAAGTACCTCCACCAACTTTTTAGGTTGCATTTTAGATAATAGGCTCTCATGGGAGACCCAGATAGAAGGAATATCAAACAAATTGGGTAAGGCCTATTTTTGCATCATGAAACTGAAGAACACCTTAAATGCAATTTCTTTAATTAATGTGTATTTTGCTTTAGTTTATAGTGTGCTGGCATACAACATAATAGTGTGGGGTCATGCAAATGATATACACAGGGTTTTCGTATGCCAGAAACGAGTAATCCGCCTGATTTTTGGACTACAACAAAGAGAATCATGCAGGAGTACTTTTAAAACAAAAAAACTGTTGACTGTCACGGGGGTGTATTTGTATAAACTCCTGAGTTTCACATATGCACGTAGGAACAGGTTTACTAAAAATAGTGCAGTTCACAGCTACACTACCCGGGCAAGAAATGACATCCACTTGCCAAATTACCAGTATATGGCATACAAGAAATCACCTGTGTATGCTGGCTGTTTTTATTTTAATATGCTTCCTCAGGAGATTAAGGCTGCGGATACACTGAGCTGCTTTAAACATAGATTGAAATTATTTTTGGTTGAAAATTCTTTTTATCATGTCAGTGAATTTACTGAAAGGTGTACAGGCCCTGAGCAACGGAGAGAATGACCGTTGTAACTGTAAATTTAGGTTTGATGTAAAATGATTGTATATTTTTGTAGTTGGTTCTGTATGTAAAGTGCTGTTGTTATTTTTTGACTTCTGTTTTTGTATATATTTAAGACTGACATTTTAGGTTTTTCTAATTCTTTGACGTGCCTGTAGTATGTATGTACTTGATCAAAGGCTAATAAAGTTATCTATCTATCTATCTATCTATCTATCTATATATATATATATATATATATATATATATATATATATATATATATATATATATATATATATATATATAGGTGTCCCACGCAGACCTTCCATTAGCCGTTTCTAGAGTACGGCTCAAAATTGATCTCTGAAAATTCACGCACGTGGGTTTCTCGAAATGTCCAGTTCACTGAGTATATTGACGTTAGCATGGGACTTCCGGTTATACCGGAAGTAGACGTCAACTTTCATATTTAAAATAAAAGATGGATGATTGCTCTTCAAATTTTATGGTAGGTTTTACTAACATTTGTGTCATTTTTCTTAACCATTTTCGAGATATTTGACCTTTTTTTTAATTTCTTAAAAAAAACAGGTGTCCGAAATAGGCCTGTCAATCGTGACAACTTTAAAACCTAATAACAATCTTAAATAGAACACCCTATATTTTATAACGTTAGTTCATGTACTTTTTATTGTTCTTTCGATTGGTATCAGCATTCCCTATACCTAACTTCCACCGATTTGAAGATATTTAAACATTATTTGCTTTTCAGGTTTATCAGGTCCGACATAAGTAAAATATGCGACGACGTTTGAATATAACTTATATTTACGAGGAGTATAATCGAATTATTAACAGAAGATGTCGTGTGGCTGCAAAAAGATTTCCACATAAACACAGATCAACTCGTTACATGATCAGAATACTACTAAAAAATTTATAAGACTGGAGTGTTTCGTCCAAGATTTCATAAAAGTAAAGCCTTATTAGGGAACAAAGAGATTTCTGTGTTATCACTTCACAATAAATGTACGAAATTTGTAATGTGAGGATTCTCGTCCGACCAATAATGACTGTTGTGACCATTGAACATACCGTCTTTGAAAATTTTGACTCATCACACCATATAATTTTTCTTGAGGAATGTTCATCTTCTTGAGTTTTCAAAAGATACCATTCGCAGAATCCATTATTTTTTGAGTTATCGATGTGATACCTATATATATATATATATATATATATATATATATATATATATATATATATATATATATATATATATATATATATATATACATATAAAAATTGAATCCCTGGATGTCTGTTCTAGGGGGCCTAAGTAGCGCTCATTTGAAGAAATGTTTTCAAAATTCAAAAGTCGGGATCTCCTCAAAAGTGGTTTTTTATGAAAATTCACTAAAAGTTACCTATGGTGTAAGAACCGATTTCTATTCTTAGATTTATTTAGACTCCGCAGTTTAATTTATTACGCTCCAAAGATGCCGGATAATGTTTTACTAAAAAAACAGGGAATATATATATACATATACATATACATATACATATATATATATATATATATATATATATATATATATATATATATATATATATATATATATATATATATATATATATATATATATATATATATATATATATATTGTTACGTTTTCTCCGGGTTCTGGATAAGTGAGACTTTAAATTTTAACAAAACAACTTTATTTACACTCTAAATATGGATACAATAAAATTTCTAGAATGTCTCTCTCACAAAACACTTAATTTACTGTCTACAATTACTAATCTGCACACAAGTCTCTACACTGGTACTACAGTAGCTACTCTCTTAACACTTTACACTGCTTCTTCAAGTCACTACCACATTCTCTTACTCAACTGAACTAACTAACTCGGGCTGGCTTGCTTTCGCTTTTATATACTCGCCGTACCTTCCCCTCCTTTCTAGAGCGTTCCATTCCAGAACGTTCCAGGACCTTCTTTTACTAGAAGGTTCTGTGAATACAGATCGGTCCCGTGTGTATACAGGGGGATGTGTATACAGGATGATCCAAATGTGGTCACCACTCCTATGTTACACAAGAGGTGTTTCTCGAACTATAAGATCTCTCTGCGTATACAGGGTGTAAGGGTTCTCTGCGTATACAGGGTGTATATACAGGGTGTTCGGAATGTGCAGACCTCAGTTATCCGTTCCGACGGGGCACAAGTTGGTAACTTCGTTATTTCTGGTCCTAGAGGGTTGAGACTTCGCCTGAGGGGGGTCACCCCAGGCACCCCCAGGGGGGTGTGGAGGCGGTGTTGCCAGATTGTGCAAAAATTCCCAGATGTTGGGGAAATTCTGGAGATGTGGCAACACCACACCTCCGTCTATTGAAGTGCTTTGTAACACTATATATATATATATATATATATATATATATATATATATATATATATATATATATATATATATATATATATATATATATCTATATATATATATATATATATATATATATATATATATATATATATATATATATACAGGGTGTTTAAAAAAGATGGGGCAATATTTAAGCGGTTGATTTTCCAGGTCATTTTATGAAAAAAAGTTCCCATAAACATAGATGCTAAAATGCATTCTTTCCAAGATACAAGGTGTTAATTTTTTTTTGTAAGAAAAGGAATTTTTAAATAATTCAAATATCTCCTTACCGATTGTTCTGAAATTTGGCAGCGTTGTTTGCCAAATCGGGTGATTTGGCCCTAATTAGATACAGATTGTTAAGTCCATTAGCGTTGGGGGGTGGTTGGTGTGGGGTGGCACCTCAACAAAATTTAGTGACAAAAAATGTACGCCACTGACTGCAATGTGATTTGTATATTAGTTTGAGATAAAGAAACTAAAATTACAAGTTTTTTGTCTCTTGAAATTTCTCCGTATCTTGAATCGTTTACACGATAAAAAATAAAAACCTTCTTATGGCATGTTTATTTATCATACAGAAAATCACAAACACGAACAATAATTTTTGTTGAGGTCCCCCCCCCTAATGCCAATGGACTTAACAATATTTATCTAATTAGGGTCAAATCAGCCCATTATTACTACAAACAACGCTGCCAAATTTCAAAACAATCGGTGAGGAGATATTTGAATTATTTTTAAAAAATCGTTATTTTACAAAAAATTGAATACCTTGTATCTTGGAAACAATGCATTTTAGCACCTATGTTTATGGGAACTTTTTTTCATAAAATAACCTGGGAAATCGACCCCTAAAATATTGCCCCGTCTTTTTTAAACATCCTGTATATATATATATATATATATATATATATATATATATATATATATATATATATATATATATATATATATATATATATATATATATATATATATATATATATATATATATATATGTATATATATATATATATATATATATATATATATATATATATATATATATATATATATATATATATATATATATATATATGCAATGAAACCTGAGCTATATATATAGGTAACAAACATCCAAATAAATTTTCTTAAAAACGGTGCACGGTAGCAAGGGCTCTCAAATAGTATTTATATAAATAATAATTTTTATGTAAAATATATTACCTAGGCAGTTTTCGTAGAATTTTTCTTGTTTTAGTGAATTTTTATTAAAAAAATTCACTAATTGAGAGGTATCGATGGTGAGACTTTGCAAAAATTCTTTCAAATGAGCGCGAATTAGGACCCCTAGAACCCATATCCGGGGTCAGTTTGAATTTTTATATGCTTATATATATATATATATATATATATATATATATATATATATATATATATATATATATATATATATTTATATATATATATATATATATATATATATATATATATATATATATATATATATATATATATATATATATATATATATATATATATATATATATATATATATATATATATATATATATATATATATATATATATATATATATATATGTATCCGTCTGATAACTCAAAAAATAATTAACCGATTTAGATGAAACTCGGCAAGTGCCTTTCTTTTATTAATGGCTTGGATGAGTTCGTTGGCCAGGAAAATCGAACGGGGTTTTCCGGGAAAATTTTGTGTTTTCTTTCAAAAAAAAATTTTTTTTCCGAAAATTTCGATAAAATTTGGTCTACATATTGCTTTGGGAAATACCTAACTATGTGCCAAAATTCAGCTTTCTAGGGTTACAGAAAATTGAGCTATTCAAATTTGAAACATGTTTAAATCATAAGTATGTGGTTGCTGTTGGTTAGTCAATGCTTTTCTTATTGACTCATGAGATTCATTCATCAACCTTCCATTGACTTCTGCTTCTGCCGCTGTTACAGTCCTTTTATTTAGATCTAGAGTTGTAAAGTTTTTTGTATCATTTGGGATATAATTTGTTTGCTTTTGTTACTGACCAACAAAAGATATGATAAAATTGGACAAAGAAAGGGAATATGATATATTAACAAGGCTATTTTTGGCTCAACAGCATTTATTAGTTTTCGTAATTGTTTTTTTATCGGGTTTTGTTACTTTGACTAGACATATTTTTATTATGATTGGTACTACTAAAAGTAATTAAAGTTTGTCTCATTCAATATTAAATTTATTTTAGTGTTAAAATAGAAGACGATGTGATATGGTCCAAAATCTGATTGATATTTTGTTGGTATTTACTGTAAAAAAGCAAATTGCAGTTCAAAAAATCTAGACGCAGCAAGTGCGTTATGGTAGCCAATTTTCATAAAAACATCTGAAATCTCAAAAAATAACAAATAATAATAATAATTTTTATTGACAAAAGACTGACACTGGACATTGTGGCTGGAAACTGAAACAAAAAGTAGAATAACCCCAAAAACTACAACAATAATAACAGAGTTATGCGCTATCTTTTTTGATACGTATTTCGACAACGAAGTTGTCTTCATCAGTAGCTGTAATTAACCGATTTCGATGAAACTTGGCAACTGCCTGTCTTTTATTAATGGCTTGGATGAGTTCGTTATCCAGAAAAATCAGACGGGGTTTTCCGGAAAAATTTTGAGTTTTCTTTCGAAAAATTTTTTTTTCTCCGAAAGTAACAAAGCTTTTTCAATGAAATTTACTATATATGTTGCCTCAACCTTACTACGTACCAAAATTCAACTTTCTAAGTTTAGAGAAAATTGCGTTACTCAAATTTTAAATTTTCTTTCGAAAAAAATTTTTTTCTCCGAAAATTACAAAGTTATTTTAATGAAATTTTGTATCTTGCCTTAGGAAAAACCTTACTACGTATTGAAATTAAACTCTCTAAGTTTATAGAAAATTGAGTTATTTAAATTTGAAGCATTTAATAAAAATTCACTACCATAACGCACTTGCTGCGTCCCGAGTTTTTTTTTTGCAGAAAGAATTGTTCATCAAATTCTTGTGAAATGCTGGTAACTTATAACAATTTGTTTTTCGGAGTTTCGTGAAGGATATTTGATTAGCGATAATCGCGCTGTGTAAAAAAACTTTTTAGCTAATTTTCATAAAAAGACTTTTATATGAATTTCGTGTAAGATTAGGCCAAGTTTTGTAAAAAAAATGCTAATTTTCGTGTAAGGGATTGTTTGCAAATTTTCACGTAAACATTGTTTTGGAGTTATCAAAAAGCTTGTGTAAATAATTATATACCTATATTGGCAGTTGTAATTTTTGTGTAAACTGCTTGAATTGGTTCATTGGGCAGGAAAATCGGGCTAATTTTCTTTATTTTCTGAAAAATTTTATATTTTTTCACACAATAAAGTTAGTTTGATGAAATATGGTATATGGTTTCTACTATCGATGTTATATTATCTCTCAAATTTTGTGTCTTTTATTAAACAAAAGAAATATTTAGAATTAAACACATTTTATGAAAATCCACTTGCTGCATCCAGACATTTCTTTATTGATTACAGAAACCTTAAAATGGGACACTTGACTCAGATTGAATCAACTTTAGAAACGTTCTCTACATTATCGACACTGTAGAGTCAATGACTTAAAGAATTATTATGAAGATAAATGAAAGATGGTAGAGCGTAGCGCGAGAGCGGAGCAAATGAGAAATGTCATGTCAACAAAATTAGGTACACCGGTAGGTAGTGTTTACGTGTAATGTGTAATCAAAAAATTTCACACTTTTCATCGAATAGAATATGAATACGAAGTAGATTGAAATGCCAATGATAATTTAGTGCTTTCAACCTCAGCATATGTAGTTAGATAAAAGTTGATTTATGCATGATTTTAATTTAAGGTAATACAAAAATTACATTACTTTTGACATTTAAAAATGAGAAAACCAGTTTCATTATTAGAATCTAAATATAAATTTAATTTTTATTCTATTAATTTTAGGTAACAGAAACCACTTAAGTATGGTATTTCTGCGATTACTTTTCGGAAGAAAATCCAAAACTTTAAGATTTGCAGCATGTCTTCTCATACTAATTCCATTGTTCTACTTACTTGCCAAACATAAAAAAAAATCATTTATGTTTAAAGAAGAGCCAGTTGCTGAAAAGTTAACACAAAGGGAAAGGCCTAAATTAGTTTATGGAAAGTTGGGTAATTTCGAGCCAAAAGAATTGGAAGATAGAGACGGCCCTGGTGAAAAGGGCCAGCCTCATCATCTCAGGCCTGATCAACAGAATGATGCAGACCAGTCTGAATCCGAGTATGGAATGAATGTAGCATGTTCTGATGAAATATCCTTAGATCGTAGCATATTAGACACTAGATTAGAAGAATGTAAACACTGGGATTATCCTGAAGGTCTTCCTTCCACTAGCGTTATTATAGTTTTTCACAATGAAGGGTGGTCTGTACTGTTAAGAACTGTACATTCTGTCCTTAACAGATCCCCCAAAAATGTTTTGAAAGAAGTACTCCTGGTCGATGACTTCAGTGACAAAGAAAATCTTAAAACTGATCTAGAGAATTACATTGAACAATTCAATGGAAAGGTCAGGTTGATTCGAAACACACAACGTGAGGGACTGATTCGTACAAGATCTCGAGGAGCTCAAGAAGCTAAAGGTGATGTGATTGTTTTTTTAGATGCACATTGTGAAGTTAATACCAACTGGCTGCCTCCATTACTTGCCCCAATTTACCGTGATCGGACAATACTTACAGTTCCTATTATTGATGGAATTGATCACAAATCTTTTGAATACAGGCCTGTATACAGTGATGACCGCCACTTCAGAGGTATTTTTGAATGGGGTATGTTATATAAAGAGAATGAGGTTCCACAACGTGAATTAGATACAAGGGAACACAACAGTGAACCTTATAAGAGTCCTACACATGCTGGAGGGTTGTTTGCTGTAAATCGTGAATATTTCTTGGAAATTGGAGCATACGATCCAGGCTTGTTAGTATGGGGAGGTGAAAACTTTGAACTGAGTTTTAAAATTTGGCAGTGTGGTGGAAGTATTGAGTGGGTGCCATGTTCAAGAGTTGGTCATGTGTATAGAAGTTTTATGCCTTATAATTTTGGAAAGCTGGCACAGAAAAAGAGGGGGCCGTTGATTACAATAAATTACAAACGTGTTATAGAAACTTGGTTTGATGACAGGTATAAAGAATTCTTCTATACAAGGGAGCCGCTAGCTCGTTTTCTTGATATGGGAGACATATCAGAACAGTTGGAATTAAAGAAACGTTTACAATGTAAGAGCTTCCAATGGTATATGGATAATGTAGCATATGATGTCTTGGACAAATTTCCAGAATTACCTCCTAATGTGCACTATGGTGAACTGAGATCTGTAGCTGTGAATAAATGTATTGATACTCAGGGACAAGGACCTCCAGCACTTATGGCTATACAACACTGTCATGGCTTCGGAAATAACCAGCTGCTAAGGCTGAATGCTAAAGGTCAATTGGGTGTTGGTGAAAGGTGTATTGAAGCTGATACTCAAGGAATCAAGTTAGCGTTTTGTCGATTGGGTACTGTAGATGGTCCATGGGTATATGATGAAAACACTCATACACTGTTGCATAGAGTCCACAAGAAGTGCATGGCACTGCATCCTCAAACTTCCAGGTTATCCTTGATGCCTTGTGATGTCAACAATGCATACCAGCAATGGTTGTTTAAGAAGGTCCATCCCAAGTGGTAAAGCAAAAATTAACAATAAGAGGTTGATCGAAATTTCTGTAGTGATATTTTAAATAGTAATCATATACAATAAGTAAAATAGGGTAATGAAACATGCAATCAGATAATTGGTAAATCACAATTGTATCATATTTTTTTTTATTATTATTATCGTTATTTTTAACTAGTCCTGTTGATTGTATTTTACATTTAATTGGATTCTTAGCAACCTTATTTGAAATTTGAAAAAAGAGAGAAAACTACAGTAGAGTCTCGATATTTCGAGCCCCGGTATTTCAAGACTCCGTATAATCCAAACTGCCCGTGGGAATGTTTTCGGTTTTTCGGCCAATAAAATATACCACCTTAATAAAATCGGACGGTCACTTCCGCGAACTGAGTAACCGGGACTTAGGCCGATTAGATAAAATTATTTTCTCTAATAATGTAGACATGCAAAACATCTGTAGCCCAGGCAGGCCTCTTAGACTTCGCAAGGTCAATCACAACAGTTTTAAAAATCTAAAAATATGACACTAGAACTGCCGCAGAAAGGAGAATTATACGTTCTTTCTTGTTTGTATATTTTAGATCGCCAGGTTAGTTTGTCGTATTTTATTCGTTTAGCTGAATTCTTTCGGGGTACCGCAGAACTGCGAAACATATTTGCTGTAAACGTTTTTATAAAGCTTCTTTTCCCACTGGTGTTACTTTTTAATTTGGTGACTTAGTGGAGTGGTTTTACATTTGTTAAAATGAGCGGAATAAATAAAAGGAAATTTGTTTCTGTGCATACACAACTGGAGGCAATAAAAAGTCTTGATAAAGGATAGACAATTAAGAAATTTGCAGCGGAGTATGGTGCAGGAGAAGTCACTGTTGGAGACTGGTGTCGAAACAAATTGAAAATTGAACAATTCTGTTTTCAGGGTAATGGAAAGATTCGCCTGGAGCAAGAAAATCTATAAAAAAAGCAGAGTATTAAAAAACTATCCAGGCATTGTATCTTTTGTTCTTTGAGCAAAGAGAAAAAGGAAGTCCCATTAGTAAACCTATGCTGCAGGCTGTTATATATGGGTCCTACAACTAAGTTAAGTTGGTTGCATACGTCATGGTCTACACGTTACTAAACATCCAACATTATGAATAATTTCCAGGAGGGGTTCAACGCTATGTACGTATGGTGTAGCCAGCAATGGCGTCTGTAGTCGGTATTACAAATAAAATACTTATTTAAAGGTTTGGGATCTAGACATAACCTGAGGCTTGAATCCGGTTTGTCAACAATAGTTAAGCTATTCACCCATCCGGTTGGATAGGTTACTTCCGAAATGACTCGGCTTAATTTTAAACTATCTAAAGCAGTTTTCAAATGATCCCGTATTGCCAAAGGAACCTTTCTTTCACACTGAATTACAGGTTTTGCATTAGACAAAATAATTTTTACAATGTCCAGGAATTTTACCTAATCCTTTAAATACCATTTTGTATTGTTTATAAACATCTTCTTTAGAATCAAATTTAAAATTTTCTATATTATAGATTCTTTTTATCATACCAAACCTAACACAATCCTCCAAGCCCAATAACGGCATGGAGTCAATATCTACAACTATTAATTTGACATTTTTTTCAATGTTTTTATGTTGATATTTTAACTGAACAGTGGCTAAAGGTTTCACTTTAAAATTACCATACGTTACCATTGTTGTCTTAGTCGGCTGCACATGTTCCATATTCACAAATCTTTGCGGTACGATACTGGATTCTGCCCCTGTGTTGAGCTTGAACTTGATATTTGTTGCACCTACTTTGAGGTTTTCATACCAACCTGACCCTTTGACTCTACATTCACCAATAAAAAATGGTTCTTCATCTTCACTAACCTCAGTTTCTTCTATTTGCTTGACAGACTTTCTAATTTTCTGTGAATGTCTCCCAACTTCATAACGTTTTCTTCCACTACTTCTAGCTTCTTGATAGTTCTAGTCTTGTTTGTTCCCATCATTTTGTTTACAACTTCTTGCAAAAGGACCTCGTTGTTGACATATTTTGCATGATCTCCAAAAAGCAGGCAATTTGTTTTTGGGGTGAGTGTACCCACAGTTGATATGGTTGCTTGCACCTGTACCTCTTACAACATCTACATTCTCTTCAGGATGTAAAGCTCTCGTATGGACCTTACTCAATTCAATGCTGCTGTTATATTCCACAATCTTCTTAAATCTGTCTCTCTCAGCAGCCTCGTTTGAGCTTGTTTGTCATTTAATCCCAATATAAGACGATATTTGATCATTCTTTCTTTATAAGAGCTTTTACATTCATCTTTCAAGCACATAAACTCGCACAACTGAGCTTGTTTTCTTACCTCTGTCAGAAATTCTTCAATTGTCTGACCATCTTTCTGAGTGAGATTATTAAACTTGAATGTCTCTATTGCCAAGTTCTTTTTGGGGAGAAATTGATTATCGTATGCCGCCAGCAAATCAGCGGGAGTTTTCCGTTTGATCTCTTCTAATGTATCGTAAATATCCAGATCTTTGTCACCAATACAGTTTAATAAAATAGCGATTTTGACTTCTTCGTCTGCCTTATCCTTACCAGTTGCCTTCATGAAAATCTGGAATTTCTGTTTCCATTTTTCCCAGTTTACTGTGGAATCAATATCATATTCAAACGGACCCGGCAAGCGAAACTCAATTTTTCTTTTTTCTTTTATTTATTTCCAGGTTAGTTTATCAAGGAACAAGATCACTCACTAAAACAATTCACTGCAGCTCTATACACGTTGAATTACCATTTATACACACCTGACACCATGTTTTATGTGTGAAACACCATATTATAAAATGAAAGAGGTACATAACTTAACAATAAGTATTTTATTTGTAATATCGACTACAGACGCCATTGCTGTCTACACCGTACGTACGTAGCTCTGAACCTAAGGCCATTTTTTATCCGAACATGTTCAAGGATGAAGACAAAGGTTTTACAGCGTGTGATGGGTGGCTAAACCGATGGAAAAAGCGATATGCGGTTAGACAGCTTAGCGGATGAGGTGAAAAACTTTCTGCAAATACCACAGCCGTTTTATCGACTAGTTAAAGGACTTATGGTGAGGGAAAACCTTACTTTAGATCAGGTGTACAGTTGCGATGAGACCAGACTTAATTTTAAAATTATTTCTGAACGTCATGACGTCTGGGTTTGACATGATTAAAGGGAAAAATTAAAAGGCTTTCACTACTAGACAATTGTTTTATACTCAACCCTACGTGTTTCGGCCCATTATTGACCCATCTTCAGGGGTTTATACTGATTCATGTCTTAGTTACAGAAAAGTGCTATATGAAATCTAGCCAAGGTTTGGTTTTTTATCTATTGCCTTCAGGTTTCCAAATGATAACTGCATAGAACAAGAAAGCAGGAACATCACAAGACTTGAAGTAATCAGAGGATGAATATAAATGATGCTTATTTTTTAAATTCTGAATTTTTATCAGACGATGATTGTGGACTTAATTTTAAAATGTTACTGGCAAAAACACTTGCATCTAAAGAGGAAAAGTCTGCACCTGGTCATAAGAAAAGCAAGGAAAGGGTAACGATTCTGGCTTTACCTAATGCAACTGTAAATTACAAATTAAAGCTTGTTTTTGTGGGCAAATCAGCAAAACCCAGGGCTTTTAAAAATATAGTTATGTCAGCTGCAGCATATAAAAACCAAAAGAATGCATGGATGAATAGAGAAATTTTCAAGAGATGGTTCTTTGATAGCTTTGTGCCAGACGTGAAAAAATAGAAAAACGTTGGCCAATCAAAGCCGTTTTACTTTTGGTCGACACTCCTCATCGAAATGAAAAAGAACTGCAATCTGGTGATATTCACGCTTTATTCTTGCCGCCGAATGTTACCAGTCTTATACAATCCACAGATCAGGGAATCCTTCAAAGTTTAAAGAAAAAGTATCGCCGGCTTTTACTCTAGAATCTTCTACTAGCAACTGAAGGGTAAGAATGTGTAATAGGATTCTTTAAAACAGTTACCGCCAAGGACGTCATATACGGGATCGCCGACTCATGGAATGACGTCAAGCCGGAAACGGTTGCTAAATGCTGGCATATACTTTTGTGAAATATCCACGAGTGCATCAGTACAAGTGAAGATTAAGATGAAGACAACATACCCGTTGTGCGGCTCATCAGAAAACTTCCTGGGTGTGTAAATGCCGATACATGGGAGATTAATGAATGCTTCGCTTCAAACCAACAAATCGAGGTTGTCCCCGAAAATATCATTGAAATGATGAACGAGAGGAAAACATTTCGGAAAGGAGGTGACGTAAAAGAAGCTTCATCACAGGAGAACTCGAAAATTGGTCATGGGGCGGCACTGACCGCATTAGAAACTGCTTTGCGATAAGTTGAGCAGCAAGAGGAAGCTACGCCTACCGATGTCATTCTGCTCAAATGCTGGCGGGATATAGCGGTAAAGAAACAAAGTCAATCGCAGAAACAAAAGACCATTAATGATTTTTTCAGTAGCAAGGGTGACGTAGTTTAGTAGGTATGTACATTTTGCACTATATTTTTGTGTAAATACGAGCATATGTATACTGATTTTTTTTTCGTTTTTTTTTTTTCGTTTGGGTGTATTTTGTGGAATTTTAGAAGTCTTATCTATTACAGATATGTACAAGCAATGCGAGCCTCTTACATAATAAATAAACACAAGATTATTTGCATTTGTGCAGAGCGCATTATGTTAATTTCTTCCGTATAATTCGATATTTCGGTAATTCGAAGTGGCATAGCTCCCATCCAGCTCGAATTATCGGGACTCTAGTGCATCTTCTTGTCCATCTCAAATGAAATGTAAATATTTTGTACAAAATTTCGTTATTAACAAATGAGGAACAGGGAGAATCTAAATAATCTTACTTGTGTTTTGATAAGAAAAAAATTAAAAAAGAGCTGATTTTATGTCGTTGGGAAAATCTGTTTCTTTCTGAAGTCTTAGATTTATTGACGATTTTAATGAAAAGCTAAAACTAAAAACTGGGCGTACCTGATTTTATTTAATTGGGAAACTCCGTTTCTTTCTGAAGTCTTAGATTTATTACCCCTGTGGGTCCAGGGACTAACTAAAAGAATAGGCCCAAGGTAACTCCTGCCTGTCGTAAAAGGCGACTAATTGGAATTAAACACTGGCAAGGGTCTTGTCCATGTGGGCCTGGAGGGAGGCGGATATCTCTGGGAGTGATGTACACCCGGATTTTGAGGCCTCCACTCTGGGCTTAGAAATGGATGGTTGCCCGCTCTTGGTTGTTACTCGGGAGCGGGGTTCCGGATGGGTGCCACCTTGGGTTGAGTGCTGGCGGGTGTCGTGTGTCTAGACGACCTGGAGGGGGTTGACAACTCTGATGAGTGGTAAACACCCGGATTTTGGGGCCCCCACTGTGTGCTTCGGAACGGACGGACGGCCTCGCTTGTGCGATGTCGGGAGCGGGGCTCGATGGGATGTCGCCTTGAGTCTAGCACTGGTGGGTGTCAGGTCTAGACGAACCCGGAGGAGAGCTGATATCTTTAGGGGTGGAATAAAACTAAAGGTTGAGACCTCTTCTGTGAGCTTCGAAACGGACAAACAACCTCACTTGGATGCTGCTCGGATGCAGGACTTCATGATATTGCACCGAGCCAAACACTGATGGATATCTGGTCCAGATGAACTCGGTGAGAGGTTATCTCTCTTTGAGCTTTGAGACGGGCAAGCGACTTCGCTCAGATGGCAGTACATCTGTCAAACAAAGTTTCACCTCACAGGTGTCATCTCCTGTCGGAAGCTCGATTTGTTGGGTGAAATTTAAGCTAACGCTGGCAGGTGTTGGACCTGGACGAACCCGGAGGTGGCTGGGGTCTCTAGGGGTGGATTACACCTGGAGACTTGGGCCTACTCTGTGAGCATCGATACAGGCTAACGACCCCGCCTGGATGCTGCTCGAGGGCGGGACTTCATGATACCGCCTCGAGTCAATGAAACACTGGCGGGGGTCTGGTGCAGGTGAGGCTGGGGGGAGGCAGACATCTCTGCGGAGTGATATGCATCCGGGGTTTGGCGCCTTTACTGTGGCCTCAGAGACTGACAATTGGCCTCGCTTGGTTGTTACTCGGGAGCGGGGTTCCAGATGATACCGCCCTGGACTGAGCCCTGGCGTGTGTCGTGTGTCCAGACGTCCCGGGGGGCTCTGATCTCTGATGAGTGGTAAACACCTGGAGTTTGGAGCCCATACTGTGTGCTACGAAACGGACGGACGGCCTCGCTGGGGTGATGCTCGGGAGCGGGACTCGATGGGATGTTGCCTTGAGTCTTAACACTGTTAGGTGTCAGGTTTGGAAGGACCTGAGGGGAGCTGAGATCTCTAGGGGTGGATTACAACTGGAGATTAGATGCTGCTCGAGAGCAGGACACTGACGGATGTCGGGTCCAGACGAACCCTGAGAGAGGTTATCTCTCTTTGAGCTTCGAAACGGGCAAGCGACTTCACTCAGATGGCAGTACACCTGCCAAACAAACTTTCACCCTCAAGAAAAGATCGACTCCCTCAGGGAGCTGGAATTGATGGATGAAATCTAAATAATTAGACGTGAGCCACAATAGACCTAAGGTCGCGGTGGATGGACTGGAATAGCCCACTCACAATAAAATCTAATCTAATCTAATCTAGATTTATTGACGATTTTCATGTGCGTATGTTTCTATTCAAGAGTTGTTTATATTTCTCTCAAAAATATCACCTTAAAAAAAAAAGTTTTGTCTTATGTGATATAAGACAAGTTTCTGACCAAGCTTTATTATCCAACTGTTTGCCCCTGATATTTTGTACAAGCAATATTAGAATAGTGCAGAAATAACTCTGTCAATTGATATCTTTATGTTTTTTTTTTAATTTTTGGTTTTGGTGCAAAAATTTAGACATTCTAGAATATTCATTGATTGTTGTTGCCCTTACCTGGTGAAACTTGTCCATACTACATACAGACTTGGAGACTACTTCTCTGGCTTCACTGTTGGTTTTCGTTTTTGTAGGTGAAGGACGTAGCCAGCGCGTAAGCTAACTGGAGCAAGTGGCCCTTACAAATTCTGGATGTTCTAGGATGTTCTTCAACGTTTCTGTGGCTATAGCTTCGCTGCTTGACAGCATTCTCAGTCTGAGAATGCTGTCAAGGACGTAGCCAGTGCGTAAGCTAACTGGAGTAAGTGGCCCTTACGAATTCTGGATGTTCGAGGATGTTCTTCAACGTTTCTGAAACTATAGTCACATAGCTGTTATAAAAACAAATTTTTTTCTTGTGGTTTAATGCTGTTTTCATCTGTATGAAAAGTTAGCAACAAAATTCTACTTTTTCCTGTTAAAGGAGAAAAACGCTAATGTTTTGTTAGGGTCATGAACGAAGTCTACTATAAAAGGACTGTTTTTCTTGGAGTATTTGTGCTTTATACTTTTTGTATGCTTCTACGATTGTTAACATGTTCTGCAACAGTTTCCCCCTAAATTCAATGAGAAACAAATTTTCCATAGAATGTTGGTTCCATGAATACTTTTACTGATTTTAAGTTCATGTTGATTTGACAGTGGCTCAGTATAATTTATTTTTTATTTTGAAAGTATGCGATCACTGAGATCATAGGTATAAAACTTTTTTTTTATTCACACATTCTTTCAATTCTCAAGCAATACTTATCAAGCTTACTAGGTATATGTACTGAGAAACTGCTAGAAATATTCCGCTGCGGTATAAACTTTGTTGCAAATGTTTATAAAATTGCGTTTCTTATCAATATTTTATTATAAAAATGCAAACCGCTCCCTAACATAATTGAACGATTTTTGTTCATTATTATTCTGAAAATAAACACACCACGTGTTTTTGAACATTACACAGTAGTAGATAAACTGTTGGATTTTAAAACCCTTGCGATGTACAATAATCTAGTATAAACAGAAATGTCTATATGTTTGAACTACTAAAAGTTGTTTTTTATATTGTTTACTTTGTCTAATTTTTTTTATTGCTATATTAAGAATGATCCCCAACTTTTCTTCTTTGAAAACTACTCTCGAAGCGGAAACTTCATCTGTCATGAGTCGAGCTTTCTCATTTAGAAATGGTAATCATAGCACAGGGTTCTTTCGAAGTGTCCAGAAATTTCTAGTGTGGTAATGTGATGTAGGCCATCTCCATCCGTTTTTCCATACACAGTTTTTCCTCGTAATGGTTCATTCTGATCATCAAACATTTTTTTCTCAGTACTTGCTTTAGTCATGTATAAGTTAATAGAATATTGAATTTATGAGTTTGATCTAAATCAAGCAACCACTGACCACTTTTCAGTCGACTGAAGACAACTTTTTTTTAACACATGCTGTGTGCTTTGTAAAGACTGTTATTAGAGCTTCATGATTTTTTTTGTGAAAGGCTGTCATACACAGCTTACAAAATGTTAAACATTTCTCGTTAATTTCTAATTTTAGGTTGTCTTGTAAAGTAGTACAGATGTATCACACCGATAACTCAAAAAATAATGGGCCGATTTTGACAAAATTTAATGAGTACCTTCCTTTTGTAAGTGGCTTGGATAAGTTCGTTAGCCAGGAAAATCGGCCGAGGTTTTCCCAGAAAATTTTGTGTTTTCTTTAGAAACAAATTCATATCTTCGGAAGTAACAAAGTAAGGGCAACTAAATTTGGTACATCGTTTTATATCGCTATAGGTAAATTACCTACCAAAATTTAGCGCTGTATGTCAAAAGAGAAAAAAGTTATGGGCATTTAAAGAAAAATAAATTGGGGTTTTCCTCAAAACGTCAAAGTGACCATTTAAAACGTCAAAATTCGCAACATTTGGGCAAAGAACTTGGATCTAATACGGGCTATGGAAAGAAAATGTCTCAAGAAGAATGTTTTACAAACCCTGAAGTCTTAGTTTCAACCATCATTGTCGTTCATTTTACTAAAATGTTTCCAGAAAATTCATTTCAAATAGACCCTTTCTCTGATGCTTGGCGGTAGTCTTAGCTATAGAGTTGATCGTTTAATGGTATATAACTTTTGTCGAATTTTCCTAAAAAATCAATAAAGCTCAATATATCCGTTATTCTACACGACATGAAAAAAAAAATGGTATACATTAATTATAGGGTGTCTTGAGCTACATCTTAAAAAATATTTCTACGATCACACGCTGGCGCATAAGTCGTTGGTGATACAAATTTTTTTTTTTAAAACGCCTTATGTTTTTGCATTTTCCATCGAAATATAATGCATGTTTGTAAGTCAAGAAATTCTGGACGCAGCAAGTGCGTTATGGTAGCGAATTTTGATTAAATGCTTCATATTTGAAAAGCTCAATTTGCTATTTACCTATAAGGTTGACCAAGAAACGGATTTTTTCGGTTACACTTTCAGTTTACTGTCGGAAATTTTTGTACTTTTTCAAACAATAAAGTTATTTTGATGAAACATGGCACATTGGTTTTACTATATATGTTATACTGGTAATCAAATTTGATGACTGCTTTCTGAGGGAAAAAAAACACATATTTGCTATTAAAAAGATTTTTATGAAAATTCACTACCATAACGCACTTGCTGCGTCCAGAACTTTTTAAACTCAGAAACATATATTGCCTTGACGCTGAAAATGACATATACTTTGGGATTTTGTTAGGCTACAGTAAATAAATGTTCTATAACACTGTCATTGTTTTAAACAGTCAAGATTGTTATCTCGAAGCCACCTTCTTCTCTCTTATTATTTTTTTCATGTTCATCCAAGTATTGTTCTACAGCATTTGCTTAATGGAAATTGTCTGTTTCCAGATTTTTTCAAGTAGGGTGCTCCTTAGTAAACTATTGTTCTGGTCACTGCATCAACCACTAATGGTCATTAGCAGCTGGTTCCTAACAACTAATACAGTAAGCTGTACGTGGTCAGTTAACTCAAGTGTCTTAGAAATTGCACTATCTTTTTTAAGAAACTTACTACTCGTGTTAAGGGCAGCTGTGATGGTGTGCAAAACATAGTTACATTTTCGTGTTTCCTCATATTTTATTTTATCTTGATGGTCACGCAAAAGTAACAAGCTCAAGGAAATTAAATTCATTGTACATGAACTCGAAGAAAAGAGCAAGTCATTATAACAAAATTAAGACTGGGACAAACAAAATATACCCACAAACACATTTTTCAGAACTACACCTGTGTTTGCGTGGGTATATTTTGTATGTCCCAGTCTTAATCTTGTTATAACGACTTGTTCTTTTTTTGAGGTGGGTTCATGTACACTGGGTTTAAAAAAAAGGTAAAGGTAAGATGCTTACTGGCAATTAGACCAATGCTGACCCTTTTTGCTCATCTAAAGTAACCTACCCTCCGCCTTGAGCTCGATCTCAACGACGACAGTGATTTGAAAAATCATCTGCTGCCGGTGAGTCTTGAACCGTCGACCCCCGAGTCTGTATTGGAAAGTCTGAATCGACTTTTACACTGGGTTTAATTTTTTTGAGCTTGTTACTTGTGTGACCATTGCTTCATTCCATCTACCTGTTATGTTTACCTTAATGATAGCTTTAAAGTCAGATCTTGTGTAATCCTGTATACTGTTTTCTGGCATGATAGTAGTATCTTTTGCTAGCTTGTTGACTATTTCATTTCCTATAACTCTGACATGTGATGGGGAATACATTAAGCTAAGTGTCATTTTTTTTTCCTTTGCCAGAACTATTTGATATCTGATTTGCTTGATAACTGGGTATTGTGAATAAAGCGGTTGTAAAGATTGCACATAAGTTAAAGAGTCTGTGCAGGTTACCTAATGTCTGGATTTTGTGTTGTGTAACCTACAACATATTTTATCACCAGAAATTAGGCAGTATATTATAGATGTTATCTTTGACAACCTGTCCGGAAAGTTGCCTATTGCAGTCGTTACAGCAATTCCCACTTTAGTCTCTGTCGGTAAAGCATCAGTGTAAAGCTTATTCTTTTCTTTGTCGTTAGTGATGTGATGGATGGAATACATGTTTAAATATGTGATCGTTTTTTTATTGTGATTGTTTAAACATGTATTCTCGGAATGATTTTCTCTTAGGTCTGTTCTTGTTTGTACTGCCTTCTGTTGCTATATATTTTAAAGGAGGATTCACATATATTTTGAGGAGATGGTTCCAACAAACCAGATTAGTGAAGTATGCTGAGATGTGTTAGACATAAAAAAGTGACTTGTGAAACCAAATTAAAAGTTTTAATACCTATTCAAAGTAGATCTGTTTCAGTCGGCTAGAACAACCATAACCAACAAAGACAATTATTAATTTTCTTAATACCTCAGTGAATCTATTGAAATATTGCATGTTTGAATGTTTTTAATTAGTGCAGCTTGATAAGAATAGCTTGGCGGGTGAAATGTAGGGAACCTCCGCCAGCTTGGAGTACATTCAGTGACAAAAATTTACTGAACGTTAATTAATTATCTCTAACCTTTTCTTACAGACTTCTACATATCCTGATGCTTGGAAGATTTCAAAGTCTAGACGGTTCCCGAAGATGGTGACAAGTCACTTATTTTGAAGTATCGGCAGATTCTTATTGTTATGTTTGGCTTTGGATCATTAAATCCATTATCCATAGACTTTTATTATTTGTAGTGGTTAGTGTACGAAATATAAATGCATCAAGGTTGTATCGCCCCCCATTATAATCTCCTATTTTTTAACATCGGAAGATTGTCATAAGTCTAACTTCGCTAACGTTTTGGAATATGGTATATATGCTCAAGTCTTTCCTTATATTTTACAGAATTTGACCAGCCATCAACATGGATTTGTGAATAATCGTTCAACGTCTACTAACCTTTGCTGTTTCACTCAATATGTCTCTAACATCCTTGATGCAGGTGCCCACGTTAATGCTGTTTACTTTGCTTTTACCAAATAGTTTGACTCAGTCAAACATGGCTTGCTGCGGAATAAACTACATTATTTTGGCATATGTTGATTACCCAGTATCTTTACTTGAGTCCTACTTATACGAAAGGGTGAACTATGTTTCGTATGCTGGATGTTCATCTTATACCTTTCCTATTACTCCAGGTGTACTAGAAGGTTCCTTCACTTTTTAATGTTTTTGTTAATGACCTTGATAATTTGATGGATATTCCACGGCTTTTTTACGCCGATGACCTTAAATATTTGTATTCTGTTGAACCTAATATAGATTGCACAACAATTCAGAAAATATTAACAAAGTTCTCTCTTTGTGAAATTCTAATGAACTGTCTCTTAATGTTAGCAAATGTAAGGTTATGTCATTTACTATTAAGGTTAACTGATGTAACAGACTTATGCTATCGTCGATATGAACTTGGTATGTGTTGAGTTCGTTTCTGATCTCGAAATTTTGTATGATATATCCTCCGTTTATTCTACATGTGACAGAACTGATAACAACTTCAATGAAATCACTAGGATCTATCATTAGAAACTCCTAAGACTTCGTATTCTGTTGAAACTTTAATTGTACTTTATAATACCTCATTCCAGTCTAAACTTGAATTTGTCAGTATATTATGTTGGGTCTGCTTTTACTCATGCTATTTAGTCTTGTTGGAATCAATGCAGTGCACGTTTTTTAGATATCTGGCTAATTTTGAAGATAAACAATATCCTGAGCAAGGCATTCCACAAGATATGCTATTGGATCGCTTCAGTTTTGTATTCCTAGATGACAGAACGAGCACTAGCATTATTCTTATACTCGTATAAGGTTAATCATGAAGAAAGGACTGTCCAGAAATCATTCCCAAGCTGCCATTTCGTGCACCGCTAGACTTTTTTGCCATACACAGCCCCTTCCTATCTCTGAACAAGATTTTTTTTGGTAGGTTAATCAGATGTTCAACTGGTTATTAATCATAATTGCAAGATATTTATAGCTTCTTACAGGTTTTATTTCCTGATTTTTTTAAATTATTTACGTTTTACTTCCTTTATACATTTGCCCTTTTATGCAAAATTATATATATATATATATATATATATATATATATATATATATATATATATATATATATATATATATATATATATATATATATATATATATATATATATAGTTATGTTAATGTTTGACCTTAAATTGTTTCTTAACAGCCGACAATACTACGTCTGCAGGTCGCCTACCATTTCTAATGAATCTTGGCAATAATCAGAATACAGCAGTATCATCCTTGAAGGTTATGCATTATTCGCAGAGCCGACTCTGGAGAAAGTAATGTATAACTGTCCGTGTGCAAAGCAGGGCTCTTATATTTGGCTTTCTGTCTATCCAGTGACACATTTTGCACATATAAAAATTCTGGACGCAGCAAGTGCGTTATGGTAGTGAATTTTCATAAAAATGTTTTTAATAACAAATATGTGTGTTTTTTTAAGAAAGCAGGCATCAAATTTGGTTACCAGTATAATCTATATATTAGAAACAATGTGCCATGTTTCATCAAAATAACTTTATTGTGTGAAAATGTACAAAATTTTCCAAAAGTAAACATAAAGTGTTCCCGAAAAAACACGTTTCTTGGTCAACCTTATAGGTTAATAGCAAATTGAGCTGTTCAAATATGAAACATTTGATCAAATTTCGCTACCATAACGCACTTGCTGCGTTCAGAATTTCTTTTCTTACAAACATGCATTATATTTCGATGGAAAATGCAATAACATAAGGCGTATTTGATTAAAAAAAAAGGAAATTTGTATCACCAACAACTTATGGGCCATCCTGTGATTGTAGAAATATTATTTTAAGATGTAGCTCAAGACCCTATAATTAATATATACAATTTTTTTTCATATCTTATATAATAACGGATATATTGAGCTTTATTGATTTTTTACGAAAATTCGACAAAAATTATATACCATTAAATGATAAACTCTATAGCTAAGGCTACTGCCAAGCATCAGAGAAAGGGTCTATTTGAAATGAATTTTCCGCAAATATTTTAGTAAAATGAAGGACAATGACGGTTGAAACTAAGACTTTAGGGTTTGTAAAACATCCTTCTTGAGACATTTTATTTCTATAGCCCGTATTAGATTCAAGTTACTTGCCTAAATGTTGCCAATTTTGACATTTTAAATTGCCACTTTGACGTTTTGAGGAAAACCCCAATTTATTTTTCTTTAAATGCCTATAACTTTTTTGTCTTTTGAGCTACATAGCTAAATTTTGGTAGGTAACTTACCTATAAGGATATAAACCTGCGCACCAAATTTGGTTGCCCTTTGTTAATTCCGGAGATATAAATTTTTTTCGAAAGGAAACACAAAATTTTCCGGGAAAACCTAGGCAGATTTTCTTGCTTAACGAACTCATCAAAGCCATTTGCAAATGGAATTTTTTCACCAAATTTAATCAAAATCGGCCCATTATTTTTTGAGTTATCGGTGTGATACATATATATATATATATATATATATATATATATATATATATATATATATATATATATATATATATATATATATATATATATATATATATATATATATATATATATATAACATATAAAAATTGAAACTGACCCCGGATATGTTTTCTGGAGGGCCTAATTAGCGCTCATTTGAAGAAATTTTTTCAAAATTCAAAAGTCGGGATCTCCTCATTAGTGAATTTTTTTTAAGAAAATTCACTAATAAATACAACACTGGTCTGAGTACAGATCCTTGAGGAACACAACATATTATTTTATTGGTGACTTTGCTTTAGCCTCTTGCCTTATGAAATGCACTTTGCCTTTAGTTTTCAAAAAGAACTCCATATCGAACATTGTGACTGTTCGAATGTAAATACTTTTGTAACAGATTGTACTGGCCACTTCACACCTAGAGTAGGGACCAATCCATGATACTAAGACTAAACAGATAAGCTCAATCGGCAGACGTATTTCGTATTCTCAGGCGCATGATGTCACTGGGTGACAAAACAGGCGATATCCGCCCTTACTGCCCTGTCATTTACCATTGCCTGTGCGTTTACACAGGTGATTATATTAACTATTACCTGCTTTTATGACTGGGGGAGCGATTTACGTTACTTACGTATTGTGAATTCGCTTTTTTTTTCGTAGAAAAAAATTCACTGATAATAAGGAGATCATGATTTTCGAATTTTGAAAATGTTTTTTAAATGAGCGTTAAAGTATCACACCGATAACTAAAAAAATTATGAGCTGATTTTGATAAAATTTCGGCAGGTATGTTCTTTTTGTAAATGGCTTGGATAAGTTCGTTAACCAGGAAAATTGGCCAGTTTTTTCGGGAAAGTTTTGGTTTATTTTTCGGAAAATTTTTGTTGTGTATCTCCAAAAGTTACAAAGATATGGCAACCAAATTAAGTTCGCAGGTTAAAACTGTAAAAATTAAACTATATACCAAAATTCAGGTCTCTAAGTACCTATACTGGTTACAGGGTGGTACTCTTCTAGCGTAAAGCTCAATATATCCATTATTATTATTATTAAATTTCAAAGCGAGAGAATTAAGTAACCTTCTTATTTCTGACAGCTTGTGACATGAAAATATGAGTATTTTTCCCCTTAGATATTCCTTAGCCCCACGTATTCATGTTTCCGTGAAAAGTTATGAAAATAAGTTTTACATTTTAATGTTTTTTTATTTTAATTGCAAATTAGGTATATAATTTGAATTTCGTGTATTTTTTCCAGCAAGTTTTCATAAAAAAATACTTTGTCAGTTTCCTTAGAATCTTTTTTGGTGTCACTTTTTTATTTGTGTGAAAAAATGTGAATAAGTATATATAACAGGTTTTTTGGGAACATTTTAATTTTAATGTTTGATAATTTTTGATACTTTTTGAAACTAAGATAATTTTCATAAAACATGGTGCATTGTTTTTACTATATAGGTTATATTGGTAACCAAATTTGATGCCCGCTTTCATTAAAAAAATACATATTTCCATTAAAAATATGAAATAATCGAATCACCAAACGCACCGCAGACGTAAACTCTGTGAATCCGCAACAAGTTTTGTCATGGACTGACGTCACTGCTAGAAACGGGCAGGCAATAAACCTGCGCTTGAGCACATCTCTGAAGTCCTAGTATCATGGGGCCAATCCACCCACCAAGTTATCTTGTCAAGCTGTAGTATATTTACAGTATTTAAAATATTTCTCATAAAAGTAGGATCTTCCTATTTTAAAGTAAAGTACCACTTACTGTGAGTTGCATTCATTTTATTTGTTCCAAAAACAAATGTAAGAATCCAAGTAAATGTAAAATCTTGAAATAAATTATATATACCATTATCTTTTAAAAATCACAGAATTTTATTGTAATTGCTTTAAGATTAATTGCTGTTATAACGATAAGTTATGTGATTTGACGTTTTAACATATCAACTGATTATACGAAGTCATTCCATTTAGTAATGCTATTGAAAAATGTCTATAAGAAGTACTTATTGCAGCTATGTGTTGTTTTGTTAATTTAAATAACCCACTGTGCCTTTGTAATGTGTAATCAACAAGTACAATTTGATTCTTTTAACGAGAGAAGTTAAACAACCTGTTTTTCTTTATCTTTAAAAGTTGTTAAAGCATACACAAACACTTGTTAAAAAAATTAAAAATTATAAAAAATATAACTAGCATAATTCAATCCCACCAAATATAATAGCTTTTAAGTACTGTGCAATTTTAATGATTGTTTAACTTTTCTCTTAAATAATTGGCTTGTCAAAGATACTGTAAAAATCCAGTATTATGTTTGATATATAGTTATTATTTATTAATTTTTTAGTTTACTTACAGTGTAATACTATTATATATAATACTGAATAGTTACAGTCGTCTCACTTTACTCTGTAAATAAGTTTATGACATTTTTATATTTAAATGTTGCATTGTTACAGAGATGGAATATGCTAAGGGTGCAATTTTTTATTTTGAACGGGTAATAAGCCGATTACCCGGCATTGCCTGTGACTAATGATTGGGGTTGTCTTACCCCCACAGTATTTTTAAATGGCATCAGGAATCACCATTTATCTCAGCAATCCCGAAAACTATAGAATCAACCTTAAGCTTTTTTTACATGACTCCCTTCCCTCCACACTCCTAGGGGTGCCCACTTCCACAGTATTCTTTTCAGATGGTAGGTTAGGTTAGGTTAGGTTTGAATGTGAGTGGGCCATACCGATCCCTCCACCGCGACCATAAGGTCTATTGTGGCTCAAGCCTAATGGTCTATATTTCACCCAACAAAGCCAGCCTCCTGCAGAGGTCGATAATCTTTGTGGGCGAAAGTTGATCCAGATCTTCCAGAGCAAGCTTTGTCTTGCCAAATAGCAGGTATATAGTCCTGCCCGTCGCCGGACAGGAACACAGTACGTGCTCTGCTGTCTCGTCACTCTCCATACACAGCCGGCACTCAGTTTCGTGACAGAGTCCAATTCGGTGCATGTGGTGATGCAAGCGGCAGTGTCCTGTATACAGGCCGACTACAGTACTCAGTTGTTGTCTGTTTAGCTCTAGAAGTTTTTTAGCACTTGACTCAGACAGGCCATGTATGAAGGCCTTAGAGGGAGCTAATCCTGGCAGATTTTGCCATTGCTGAATTGTCATTCTTTCTGTCCAGGTCTTTAAGGTGTGTTTTGCTGTGCATGCTGTTATCCCCAGCACCGGTTCTGGTCGGATAAAGTCCCTCTGGGCACCACTTCTGGCAAGCATGTCGGCCGCAACATTGCCATCATGGTCCGAGTGACCTGGTATCCATACCAGCGACACCTCATAATAGCTGCCCAGTTCGTTGAGGGCAGATTTACAACTCCAGATGGTAACTCATAACGTATAATGGAACAATAGTGAAACTTCGATAAAACCTCACAAACACTTCAATATTCAGGGTTTTCAGTATATTTTATTAAACAGAGCCAATGGCAAAGTGAGAATTTGTATATACGATATTAATTTTGTCAAGAATAAATATAAGTACACTTGCAGAAACCATGAATTATTCATCCTCTTATGACGCCAACTTGGTTAGTGAAACAATTATCAGGTTTTTTCTAATGTGTTTTGGTGATTTGGGTTCTCCAAGTGTGCTTATCAGTGCTCATCAGATGTTGCAATCTTCACTTAAAGAATAATCATATTATTAATCTTACTAGCAGTCTCTAATCTCATTGTGTGTATCTCACAGATTTAATGTTGGTTCTGAATATAAACTTTCAAATCTTAATGTCACGGGCAATGGCTGGGAAACTGTTTTCTTGAAGTTTTTGAGGTCATTGACGTGTAGGGATTATAATAGTTCTGACTTTTGTTGGGGGTCGCCAGTTATCAATACTGCTGGGCAGTGTCTCGTTGATGCTTTGGATGCGTCTAACTTGGTGATCTTAAAGGATGGAAGCCCAACTAGAATCTCTACATCTAACTGTGGTCCAAACATCTATCGATTTGTCTCTGGTTCCTGTGAACATTGTCAGCGAGTGCGAGTGGAGCATATTGGATAACCCTTCAGGGGCTAGCCATTATATAATTTGAATAGACAATTTCCATGGGTTTTCCATTAAATGAATTTAACATTTACCTAATAGTTTTTCATATGTAGAACATTATTACATGCATGAAAATATCCAAAACACCTGTCCCCGTCCCACGCTCCCGCCGGATACGTCCGGGAACCAGACGAGCGCGTCCCGTGGTATGCCCGGCGTCTCCTTCCGCCATGCCTCGCGGTCGGGGATTTCCACTGTAAAGTTGTTTTCCCTGCACATTCGCGGGCTCGCGAAGTCTGACCTCATTGCAAGCATGGGCTCCTTCACGATCTCCTGAATTTTGCAGTGGCCCCTGAAGCCTGGGTTAATCTTCAGTCTACCATTGCAGGCTAGTCTGTATAGTCCTAGCCTGGCCTCCCCCATAATAACTAAGTGTAGGGGGGGCAGATCCAGCAACACCTCCATGGCGGATGTTGGGGTTGAAGACATGGCCCCTGTGGTGCCTAGGCAAGCCATCCTTTGGATCTTGCCTAGTTTTTGTTTGGCACTGGATTGTGTCACCTTAGGCCACCAGACCAGTGCCGCATATGTTAACGATGGTCTGACCACCCTTGTGTACAGCCAGTCCCCACGTTTTTCCATATAGCCGCCTAGTGACGGCTAAGGTCATGACTGCCTTACGCAGTATTTTTCCAATGTGACCATTCCAGGTTAGCTTAGAGTGCAATACGACCCCAAGATATTTTACCTTCCTGGCCATTGGAACGCTCCTACCGTATAGAGTGAGAGTTCTGTGGCTGTCGCACTTCCTCCTCCTCGCAAACGGCACAACGGTTGCTTTCTCGGGGCTCACCCCGAGCCCTTGATCAACCGTCCACCCTTCCACCAGTTTCAGTGCAGTCTGCATGCGCTCCCACACTGCCTGTGTGGCCTTTCCTCGGACTATGATGACAATGTCGTCCGCATAGCCCTGTACCTCATACACCCCTCCTGAGAGCCTCCCCAGCAGGCCATCCACGACTAGGCACCAGAGCAAGGGAGACAGAACGCTCCCCTGCGGACACCCCGCCAGCAGAGTCCCTCCCGCGAGTGAGGTGAACACCGACCTGTCCCTGAGCATGGAACCGATCCACCTGCAGCAGGTCTCTATTCTACGCTCCCGGACAGCTGCCAGAACCGATCCGAACGAGGTGTTGCTAAAGGCACCCTCTATGTCTAGGAAGGCCCCCAGCACCACCTCCCTGTTCTCCAGCGTATTCTCCAGTTTCAGCAACAGTTGGTGCAGTGCTGTTTCTGTTGAGAATCGTGCTCTGATAACACAATTTGTTAAATTAACTGGTAACCATTGCATTTTTAAGGCAAAAAAAAAATCACTGTACCTACATAAAATTGAGTGCTAATTAAATTAATATCCTCAATTAAAGCGAATTGCCTTTGTAACAAAACATTTATTGCCATTGTGGTAATTTAATATGTGGCATATCTTGGTTTCTCTTTTCTGTTCAACTAAAATTTTACTGATACTTACCAGGTGCAGCGCAGATAAAGACCCGTTATTTTGCAACAAGCTTTCCATCTCTGCATTGTTTGTATTTGTTTACTGGAGAAAAAAAAACTAAAATGAGATTGTCCATATATGTACTGTAATAAGTAACTTGACGTAATTGTAAACTTTTTATTATGTGTTTTATAATTGTTTAATAAAACTTTTAAGAATCTGTAACGTGTATATTTTCGTATCTATTTTCATTGATGTGTATATTCCGCATTTATGATTTTCCTTTTATTTTGTTGTGGCAGATTTAATTTTCTTTCAGAAAATGGTGTTGTTTATTAGAACTGATACAAGCACTTACGGGCTGAGCCATTAGTGTGACAAATTAGATTGTTTAATGAATCGTACAGGCCAATTTTGGACTCTCAGCACTGCTACCCCAATGGGTTTTTGTGCATGACTCTTTTATAACAGTCCCAAAAAAAAACAGACTTTTTGTGTAGTCTACTATCTTATCTTACCTATTTCCTGAGTGTGTTAAGGTCACATCTCCAAGTTATTTGAACCTTTTTCAGAACTGAGCAAGTCACATAACAAATGTTCTGTTGTTTCTGCTGCTAGTGCAGTATTTACAGTTTTCACTGTCCACCTTACCCATCTGAATAAGGTGATGCCTTACTGGGGAGTGTCCTGTGAAAAATCCTGTGATTATTCTCTCAATTTAAGAAGCAATTCAAAGCAGGCACCCTCTATGCCACTGAGAACTACTTCTTTGGCCAATTTTTTTTATAATACCCCTCACTAAACAATGTGACAAATTAAGACACATCTTAGTTTTATATTCTGGAAATATGAGAAAACCACTTTCTATATCTACCATGAAGTTAAGTAATAGGTAAAATAAAACTTGGTTCCTTTCCCGAGCTTCCTGTTTCATTCTATCGAGAATTCATTATGTAAACATTTTATATAATCTTTTCTCCCACAAATGGGCGGACAAAAATAAAACTTTATCTTTTGGTAAGCGTCCCATTATGCTCTCTTGCGTAATGGTAGTTTCAAGAAAATAGTACACTTGTTCCCAGAGCCAGGTCACAACTTTTGTTCTGTAACAACTGCCTTGGTGTTGCGAAAAAAAGTAAAGTTTGGCGCATTTATTTGCCAGAGGAATACATCCATCAGTATCAAAAAACTTTCAGAAAATTCAATATAAGTAAGGTGTTTCGGGGTAACTGGGTCGTGATTTTACAACATGACCTTGGCTTACTAATAGAAAATCTTATTTAGGACAAGCAATTATAAATATTTTCACTACAAACATATTACATACTATTTAGTAAAAAAAAACAGGCTTTAATATTAAATATTACTTGAAAAAAATTTTCAACTATTTATATTTAAAAAATAATAATTTTATCACTTTTGTCATACTGTCCCAGTTGCCCCGTGACTTTGGGGTGACTGGACCACCCCTGGGTGTATTCTATAAGAACATTGAAACAAATGACTGGGGTATCTCGACCTATTGTTGGGTATTCTATTGATGTATAAAAAATATTGGTATGCTCAATTTTTTATTTTATATCAACATCATGACTGTTGTAACAGGACTCGTATGAGGGCTTAAGAAGGAAAAATCAAAGAAAGAAGCAAATAAGAAGGAAAAACAATGTATATGTACAAATATTTAATGTATGTTAGTTAAATCACTAAGGTCTGCTGAAAAACCAATCATGTTACTGAAACGAGCAGAACTACTGGTTACTGGTTGAGGCAGTTTCCACACGATGCCACTTCCTTAAACTTCATTGTTTGACAATATCTTTTATAAAAGAACTGTGTAGCCTTCATCCTCTTTTTCCAATACCTTTGCAACATATAATCTAAAAGAATCCTTAGTTTTCCCAAAAACTTTTGCAATGCAAAACTCATCAGATTCAGGTATGAGTTCTTCCTTCTCAGTCTCTGAGAAGCTTTCATGATAATCTTCATCGCTGCCTCGTATAGAGTAATCATCGCAATCATTTTCATCAGTAGACGAGTCGCAATTAGTTTCTTGGGACTTAGATTTAACTTTTACTGTCTTTGATTGTTTTTCAGATTTTTTTTGTTTCCTTCCTTTAGCATTTTCCTTTCTTTTTTTACGTTTTTCTTGCTTTTCAATCGAAGCTTTTTCTTTATATTTCTCTTCTTTTTCTTTAATCTCAAGATATTTTGCTGTAGTTATTATTTCACAATTGTTTTTTTTTCTTTTCTTTGTTTTTTCTGGGTTTTTGTCCCATTTTACAAGGTCCAGTAGAACCTTTCAAAAGTATTTCTTTTTAATGATGATGAATGCTCGGATGTTGCTCATATTCAGCTGGCTGAGTCTCATTGGGCTCCATCACAAGTGACTGCTCATATATCCAGCTGTTGAAGGCTGCCCCGAAACGACGCTCAGTGACTGCTGTTGTCTGGATGTTGAAGGCTGCTCAGGATCGATTTGTATAGGTTTCTGAAGCCCAGAAAATCAACGCTGCTCATATTCAGCTGCAAGAGGCTGCTTGGGTTCAACTATCAAATGCAGCGCATGTCCACCTGTTGTAGATTGCTGAGGTACAACTTGCATAGGCTGCTGAAGCTTGGCTGATGAAGGCTGCTAATACTCAGCTGTCTGTGGCTGCTCAAGATCCACTATTGTAGGACCCTCAAGCTCGGCTATTGAGGGTCCTGCCTTCAGGTTTTCTTGTGTATGAACAACATTCGGGAGAAAACTTGTATTGTATTTTTGAAGGTGTCTTGGAGAAAAGATTGACTCATGAATCGCTTGTCTGTTAGGTCCTTGAATTTTTGGATCAGGATCATAAATGCCGGTGGCCCTAAATCCGTTTATGATACTAGAGGAAGAAACCTCCTGGGTGGTTTTTGACAGAAGAGCTATAAAGTCTGGTTTAGGGATTTTCATTCGTGGGTTCTGTCTTTGCTATTTACAAAGCTCCTTATCCCATTTCTGTTTTAGGACCCCGAATACTGCCACATCTAATGGCTGCAAAACATGCGTTGTGTGAGGTGGTATAGTTTCATAATACTGACATTATTTTGTTGTGCCAAACGTATGAGCTTTGTTGAAATGTGTGTTGTATGCCCATCATAAAGTAGAAGCACTTGTCTCTCTGTGCCTATGTTACTTAAGAACACATCTCTGAACCAATTAAAAACAGTGTAGTCTCCATCCATCCTCTTTCACGGGAAGACACAGGTGTTTGTGTAGGCACTTCTTGATGTACACAATTTTCCATCACGAATTTCCCCTTAAAAACGCAAAAGCAAAGGCAGAAACACACATCAATGTCGTAGTATTTTCTCTTCCAAAAGCACTTATTTTGTGTTAGCTCTTCTCATAATAGCTCCTACAACCCTAGTTTTTGAGGGATCATGGCAGAAAGATGTATCATTACAGTTGTAGACTTGACTAGGCTTTCCATTCAGTCCGAGGTCTTTAAAAACCTGTGTTAGTTTATCAAAAAATCATAAATTACCCAAGGATTCGTTTGGTTGCAGCCAACATGTTCCATGCTTTAATTGATAGCCGATTCCCTTTTCTAAATAAATGAAACCAATCTTTTCCCGGCCGGTTATTTTTGAATTGAGCTTCTAGCTTGTTTTGGACTATGTAACAATGGACTATATACAACACCTCTTCACGAGTGAGACCAAATGCATTTTGCTCCATAATTCTAATTCCATTAGCAAGCTCGTTTTCATCTGCAGAAGAAAGGCACGACTTTACACCCCCGCCACATTTATTTGGACCTTCAGAGGTGTTTCCCTTTCCACGAGTTCCTAAAACATAATGTTTTAGAGTGCTCCTTGGAATGTTGTAAAACATCGCTGCTCCTCGAGTAGTTTTATTTCCATTGTTCACATCGCTGAAGGCTTTTTCGAGGTCTTTAGGTGAATACGTTGACCTAGCACCCTTCTCAGTTTTCCTTTTGTAGTTCCGCACCATTACCTGCAACAAAGCAAAAATGATAAAATAGTGTAACATCAATTTTATGTCCGTTAAACCAAAACAATTTATTTTGTAAATTTTCGGGGTAACTGCGTCCAGGGGGACCCAGTTACCCCGATCTCATGGCCCAGTTACCCCATTCCAAAAACTTTTTAGGGGTAACTGGAACTGGACCACCTCTGCCAAACAAACAACAAGAAACCTAGGAACGGTAATAGCCATATTTATAGATAGAATCATTCATTATGTTTATGCCTAACTAGTAAACAATACACAGGTACTTACCTTCTAATGCTGGATGGCCATATATAATGTAGAAACACAACGTTCTTAATGAAAATTTCTTCTCCTAAATGGCACAACTTGTCAAGGTAACAAAATGACTCCAAATGAGCTTACGGCTGTTGTTTGAGAAATAAAACAAGAGGATGCAGATGTGCCAACCGTCTAAAGTTATAATTCCCACATATAAGACTATGATTTACACATGGCCCAATTGCTCCATGGGCCCAGAAACCCCGGAGCATCTTAGATTTTGTTCGACAGGAAATGATTTAAGCGGGAGGAATATATCTAGCACTTACCGATGCAGCAAAAAGCAATGCAAAGCCTTATTACCACTCGTATAAGCAAGAAAAATGAAATATCTTTTAACTCTCTACAACAGTAAACTACATAGTTCAAAACTTTTGTATCACATAGAGTACATGAAGATCTATCCTCCTTACGCTTATTAACTCTGCCAGAATTCTTTCCAACAACATTTATACCAGCTTCACCATGGATACAATCAAGAATTATAACAACCCTGACTGTATTTAACAAACACTACAGTTATAAGTTGATTGTACAAAACCAAAACCAACTCTTAGAGACTGACAAAAGTCATACACAGGTAGGTATATACAGATGCCTCAAACTCAGCTGGTGTAGTAGGAGCAGTGGTAGTTACTAGCACATTAACAGAAAATATACATTTCTTCCCCGCAGTAGCATTTGCACAGCCGAACTTTATGCATTGTACCGTGTAGTATGTTGATGATCAATTGTTCGAAGAACAACAAGTATGTAATATTAACTGACCCTCTAAGTTCTTTACAAAGTATTAAAGAATAATATTAAAAAATAGCATCGCAATGAAAATCAAGAAAGAATTGCATAAGTCACAAGGTGCATAGGTAAAGAGGTAATTTTTGTCTGGGTCCCGTCACATATCGAAATTCATGGAAAATAAAAAGCTGATTACCAAACCCGTCAAGTGATCAGTGCGAAGGATGCTACTAAAGTGAATCAACTCTTAATAGATAACGCGAAACACTTAGTTAAACAAACAGTATTAAGTGCGTAGCAAACCCGGTGGCTAAACTCAACATCAAAATTCAGTTAATCAATGAAGCCTTGGCTAACAACACCGAATAACTGAAAAAGCCAAGGCCTTATTACACGTCTCATACTAGGTCACACAAAACCTACTAATAGACACCTTCTAGAAACCCGCACCAAAATATGTTACCAGTGATGTAAACCAAACTGTCAGACCTTTTATAATATAGGTTACACTCTTTAACCAAGAGAGACTTACCCAATGGAATTGCCTTTACAATTGAACAAGCTCTTGGACCTAAATGTTCATTTAATAATAACAATATAGTAGTGTACCTTAGATTAATCCATATGGCACCTACATCTTTGAAAATGAGTGTAATAATTATTTGTAATGTTGTAATTTTTTGTAACGTAGATATTTTGTTGTAAATAATACCTCTTGCTAAATAACTTTTGGGTTGAAGAGGATTTTTATTAATAAAAAAAATCAAATACGTCCATTGGTACCATAGAAAGTTTTTGTTTCATAAAATGAAGAGAACTGGATTAGATTGGAGGAATATACTTAAGTGCATTATTATTCTCAATCTATACAAGAAATAAAGTAGCAATAATATGCATATTCACGCATATAAAATTGAAGCCAAAATAAAGGAAAAGACAACCGGAATCAACATAAGTGGACCATGGTTCAATTGCATAAAGTACGTAGATGACATATAGCGCTAATAGGATAAACGTAAAAAAATTACAAAGGATGCTATAAGTGTGCTAGATATAGTGTCATAAAATAATAAAACTTAAAATCAATATAACAAAAACAAAAGTGTAATGAAGATTAGAGGGAACGGGACTGTGATAAAAGATATGAAACTAAACACCAAGGCTTGAATACATTGCGAGTATTATTGCGGATCATGGAAGCAAGCTGTCAATAGAAAAGCGTACCCTTCTCATGATGATCATTTTAACTTTGACTTAAGGAAGAGGTTCATCAAGTCATACGTATGAACTGTTATAATATATGCGGAGGAAAGCTGTACTTTAACTAAACTAAAAGACATAAAAATAATAGGAGCTCTGGAAATGTGGACATGGAGAAAAATTACGACGCAAACAAGGTACACCAATAGAAAGACAAATAAAATTATAGTGTAGGTACTGGGAAAGGCGAGGGAAAAAAGATCATCGTTGAAAAAAATAAATAATAATAAAACCTATCAGACCTAGTAACTTTCTGTCAACTCCTATATTTAAAGAACACATTACTTTAATCTACAAGGCGAAAGAGGTAGGCCAAGACGGAAACTTTTGGAAAACCTGTCTGAATTGATGACGTGCCTAAGCTACGAAATGAAATGAGCTGCCAGGGACAGAGAGTCATGATTGCCATGACAAGGCGACATATTGCTCATAAACTATGATGATGATGAACCAAACCATAAATTTTCGCACGCCAAATACGAAAGCAGTGTTTGGTTTCTCCTATAAAGTTAGATAACTTGGAGAAACACTGTACTTGCAGCAGGGTCTTCAATTGTTCGTTAACCAAGTGCAAATACTATACGTTTATATTTAAAGTAGGTACATATAAGTAACGATTCGTAAACTGCACGTGTAATTGCTGTAACGTGGGTGGCCTATATAAAAGCTATAACTTGACATAATATTTAGATTGTAATGTTGAATAAGTATTTGGACTACTCTGATTTATTTATTTATTTATACAAATTATATGTCCTACAAGAGTAATTAATGACGTGATCAGTTTGAAAAATTCGAAACACAAATCAAAACCGAAAAACTATAGTTAATACTAGATATACATATATAACATGAACACTATAACTACTTCCTACTACTAATACTACCATCTATCACGCAATTCCCATAAAGGGGTAGGCACACCATAAAGCCTATATGCTATTTATTAACAATGTTTCTGCAAGCACTTCTGTCCTGACAAGCTATTTTCACTTCTTTTACATTAATACATCTTCGGATACACACTCTTTAACTACGTAAACTTCTGGGTCCCTTTCTTCTTTAACATGGCGCTCAAAGCATCAGACGAAGATTTCCTGGGTCTTTCAAGTTTTCTCTTAATCTACAGCATGCTTACTCTTCTATCTTGAAAAGCTATTTTCGCTTCTTCTGCATTCATACGTCTTCGCATACACACTCTTCAATTAGGTCGTGAACTTCTGACCTCTTTCTTCTTTAATATATCGCCCATAACATCCGGCCAAACTTTCCTGGGTCTTCCAAGTTTTCTCTCTTTATTTACAGGCTCTCTATAAATTCTACTTGGTATTATATATCATTATCCATTCCTTCAAAGTGTCGAAACCGTCTAACCACACTGCTCTCATACCTACTTACCTTTAGTTGACTTTTCTACATTCCATTCGCTAAGAACCCGTTCATTTCTAACTCTGTCTTCTTTGATTTACTGGGTACTCGTCTCCAGGTAGTTCATTCCTACAACATTCAATTTTCTTACGTGCTTTGTCTGACACCTAACTTTCAGACCCATATAGAACAGTCGATACCAGTACTTTGTTATTTACCGCCAATTTGTCCTATTAGTGAATTTTCTTTAAAAAAATTCACCAATGAGGAAATCCCGACTTTTGAATTTTGAAAAAATTGTTTCAAATGAGCGCTAATTAGGTCCCCCCGAATACATATCCAGGGTAAGTTGGAATTTTTATATGTTTATATAGATATATATATATATATATATATATATATATATATATATATATATATATATATATATATATATATCACACCAATAACCCAAAAAATAATGGCCCCATTTTGATTAAATTTGGTGAGTACCTTCCTTTTGCAAATGGCTTGGATAAGTTCGTTAGCCAGGAAAATCGGCTCAGGTTTTCCCGGAAAATTTTGTGTTTTCTTTGGAAAAAAAATTATATCTCCCGAATTAACAAAGTAAGGGCAACCAAATTTCGTGCGCTGGTTTATATCATTATATGTAAGTTACATACCAAAATTTAGCTCTGTGAGTCAAAAGATAACAAAGTTGTAGGCATTTATATATATATATATATATATATATATATATATATATATATATATATATATATATATATATATATATATATATATATATCTGTGTGTGTGTGTGTGTGTGTGTGTGTGTGTGTGTGTGTGTGTGTGTGTGTGTGTGTGTGTGTGTGTGTGTGTGTGTGTGTGTGTGTGTATCACACCGATAACTCAAAAAATAATGGGCCGATTTTGATTAAATTTGGTTAATAAATTCCTTTTGCAAATAGCTTGGATAAGTTCGTCAGCTAGGAAAATCTACCCAGGTTTTCTCGGAAAATTTTGTGTTTTCTTTCGAAGAAAATTTATATCTCCGGAATTACCAAAGTAAGGGTAACTAACTTTGGTACGTGGGTTCATATTCTTATAGGTAAGTTACCTTCCAAAATTTAGCTATGTAGGTCGAAAGACAAAAAAGTTATAGGCATTTAAAATAAATAAATTGGGGCTTTCCTCAAAACGTCAAAGTTGCGATTTAAAACGTCAAAATCGGCAACATTTAGGCAAATACCTTAAATCTAATACGCGCTATGGAAATCAAATATCTCAAGAAGGGTGTTTTACAAACCCTGAAGTCTTAGTTTCAACCGTCATTGTCCTTCATTTTACTAAAATGTTTCCATAAAATTCATTTCAAATATACCCTTTCTCTGATGCTTGACAGTAGCCTTAGCTATAGAGTTTATCGTTTAATGGTATATAATCTTTGTCAAATTTTAGTAAAAAATCAATAAAGCTTAATATATCCGTTATTATACAAGATATGAAAAAAATTGTTTACATTAATTATAGGGTGTCTTGAGCTACATCTTAAAAAAATATTTCTACAATCACAGGTGGCCCATAAGTCGTTGGTGATACAATTTTTTTTAAATCAAACACGCCTTATGTTATTGCATTTTTGCATTTTCTATCGAAATATAATGCATGTTTGTAAGAAAAGAAAATCTGGGTGCAGCAAGTGCGTTATGGTAGCGAATTTTGATCAAATGCATATTTGAATAGCCCAATTTGCTATGAACCTATAAGTTTGACCACGAAACGAGTTTTTCCGGGAACACTTTAAGTTTACTTTTGGAAATTTTTGTATATTTTCATACAATAAAGTTATTTTTATGAAACATAGCACATTGTTTTTACTATATAGGTTATACTGGTAACTAAAATTGATGCCTGCTTTCTTAAAAAGAAAATATCAATAAAATCATTTTAATGAAACTTCACTACCATAACGCACTTGCTGTGTCCAGAGTTTTTAGATATGTATTCACTCTTAGCTACAGTGGTCATAGCTCCCGCAGCATCTTTCTGCCTGCATTGCCCTCGCACTTTGTGTATCATCATCTATTCTTCCATCGTTTGAAAACCGTCTTCTTGAATATCTAAATTCCCTTACTTTCCCTACTAAATTACCACATATCAAGAGACTGTGTAATTACTCGTTCCACCCTCGCACGTAGATTTATTTTATTTGTCAGCGTCAACACCCGCTGCATGATCTTTCTTCAGATTCACTAAGTAGTGAATATCATCAGCGTACAGTAACACGTCTACCTCAGAAGGATTCATTTTTATTCCTTCTGTGTCTGAGCAAACTTCTCTTATATATTTGTCCATAAATATGTTGAATAACTACGGAGACATCACACATTTTTGTTTGGCACCCTGTTTAATTCCAAAATAGTCACTGCACATTCCAGTAGTTTTCACATACACTCTACTGCTGCCATCATAAAGAGACAAATACTTCAAATTAGCCAATCATCTACACCATATTCTTTCAAAATACTCTACAGCTTTTGTACATCTACAGTATCATATGCAGTTTCAATTTTTATATGTTTGTATATATATATATATATATATATATATATATATATATATATATATATATATATATATATATATATATATATATATATATATATATATATATATATATATATATATATATATATATAAGGGAAGCAATTCTCAGAAGCTTACCTATTTGTAGTGTAACTCAATTCTTCTGTCGTTTTTGGCAAATTTTAATAATGTCATAAAACTGTTGATTCTGGGACATTTACTGGACGAGTTTATTTTCGACTGACAAAATTGAAATTTGGGAAAGTCTTTCCTGTCCTGTTGAATTCCTAACAAAACTCTTGATACGTTTCAATGTAAAAAAAATTCGTTCTAAAGATGCACGAGTAGCAGGAATTGTTAATACTAATTTACATAATTTAAACACTTCAGAATATGCATTTTCCAATTTTGATTGTTTTAAGAAAGTTAAAAGTTCACTCGCGTTAGTTTTTGTGCCTATAACATCGGTTTCATGAATCACTGTAAGTTCTGATCGTAATAAGGCTTTGTCAAAAGAATGTCCATGGTGGTGAAATAATGATTTGAATGAATCTTCTGGAAAAGGTATCCTTTAAATCCTCCAAAATTACACAATTCAAGAAATTTCAGGTCACTAAGATGATCAAATCTGCAGTTAATTTGCTGCTGAATTTGATCTATGATTTCGTAGAAAAGGCGGCGGTAAGAAGTTTGAAGGTCTCCCACATTAACAGTGCGCAGACGCTTTCTTCGTGGCTCCACTTCTCCTAATTCAATTGTTTTTTCCCAGAACTTATCAAATTCATTTTACTTAAGGTAGCAAAATATACTTTACAATCTTTAATATGATATATAGATTGGGATAAAATTAAATTAAATTTATGAGCACAACAGTGTACAAATAGAGCACTGGAGAACGTTTCCCGCACTTTAGCTTGAAGACCTCTTAAATGTCCGGCCATAACATCGGCCCTATCATAGCTTTGGGCAATTAATTTATTATCAGCCTCCTCAATATGTTTCATAATATTAAGCACAATTTTATATAGAGTGTTTGCAGTACGATCTTCTGTCACATTTTTAAAGCCTAAAAATCTTTATTGTACACTCCCATCCATTTTTACGTAACGTATTACTACAGCTGGTTGACTTAAATTAGTTACATCGGTTGTTTCATCTAGATCAATAACAAGAAACGAGTATGTTTAATTTCAGATTTAATTCTGTTCAAAATAATAGTGGCAGCAGCCGAAATTAAGTCATTCTGAATGCGATTTTATGTCCCGCGAAAAACGTTAGATTGTTCCAAGTGATTTTATAAATAAATATCGTATTTGGCTATTAAAGAAACTAGATCTTGAAAGTTTCCTCTATTTGAAGATGTAGTTGTTTCCTTATAACCCCGGAAGCCCAATTCATGCTGACCAAGAAAACACACAACATCAATAAGTCATTTTAATATGTTTCTGTTTTTATCAACCAGTTCATTGTGGTGGCGATGACTAATTTCTATCTGCTTGTCAACGGCGTATTCAATTCGCGTTTTTCCAAAGACACTTAATTTTAAAATGGTCTGTAAATGCGCTTTAGACATAACATGTCTTTTTACTACTTTATGTAGATTATTCAAGTCGGAAAACCCACTTTTATTCCATACTCCCTTTTCAGTCACAAATAGACTACCAGGCCAACAAAACAGTTTATTCCTGTTTTCACAACCCGTTAACAATTCATATTGTTTATAAGTTTTTTCCGCGTTGAAATGTCGAGTACATGTTTTAATTCTTGGATTTAAGTTTTTTACAGCAGGTTTCGGCCTACCTTTATTAACAATAGCAAGTTTTTAAGCAAACGGTGAAGCTGAAAATCCTTTGGTTATCAAAAAACACACAAGACAAGCACAGTTATTATTACCACTTGTTTGTAAAGTTTGTAAATTCCCACCCCCACCGACGCCACTGTTAAAAGCTGATCTACTTGCAGCCATATTAATAATCATAAAATGCTAATGTATTTAACTTAGTCAACTGCTTATATCTACGAAATAATCAGCGACATTCACTTTGTGCGTGCACCGGGTCTTCCTAGTACAACACGTTCTAAAAATACGCGTACATCCGTCGAGCTAGGGTTTCTTATAAAGTTGCCTGCTGACTACGTGTATTTAACCGAAGTCATTGCAACCCAACCACTCGTGCTGTACGCTGGCGCATTTACTGGGACGACGTCTTTGCTAGGAGCGTATATACTGCGGTTTTAAGGGAAGCAATGCTTCCCTTGCTTCCATGGACCGCACGCCACTAGGCCTAGAAGAGAATTGAAACATTGTTTTGTCGCTTTAAGTCTACCATGTCGGATATTATACGCCTGGGCCTCAATATACCAAAAATTACGCTGATATTTATGTATCTTTGTGTGTTATGTGATTTTTTTTTAATTGCCTCCATCTTGTGGTGAATCTACCTAACGATTTATTTTGAAACAATTACATTTTTGTTAATTTTGTTATATGAGGCGATATTACTGTATCTGCACTCTTTCATTGCAGATATATTCATTATGCCAAGAAATTATGTAAGTAAAGTTGGGTGCAGAAGGTACAAAGACTACACAGAAGATGACTTGGGTAAAGCTGTTCAAGCTGTGAAACGAGGTCTATCCTATCAAGAGGCCGCGGACAATTTTCGTGTTCCGAAAAAAAAAACGGTTTGGAATAAGCATCGACAGAAACATATGGGATTCGTCGGTGGAGAAACAGCGTTCACGGAAATTGAGGAACGTCATTTTGTCGATTTATTAACTGAGTTCGGAGCACCTCTAACCAAATTTAATTTGAAAATGATCGTTAAAAGTTATTTGAGAAAGCAAGGCAAACGCATAAAACAGTTTCAATACGCTATTACACCAGGAAACCATTGATGCTATTCCTTTATCAACAGACACAGCACTAGACTATCACAGCGTGCGTGCCAAAATATTAAGTATGTCCGTGCTCAAAAAAGTGAGGAGGAACTTAGAACCTACTTCCAAAATCTTTCTGACAGTATCGCTGATGTTCCGCCTGAGAATAGCCTTAATTATGACGAAACTAACCTCACAGACGATCCTGGGGCTAGGAAGTGCATTTTTAGTCGTGGGATGAAGTATCCAGAACGGATGATGAATTTTTCTAAGTCATCAGTTTCCATTATGTTTTGTGCGACAGGTGCTGGTGAAATGCTTCCTCTATATGTCGTGTACGAAGCTGAACGGTTGTATGACCGATGGTTAATTGGTAGTCCAAAAGGTACTAAATTCAACAGAACAAAGTCGGGTTGGTTTGACTCTGTTTGTTTTTTGGACTGGTTTGAGAAGGTATCGATTCCATGGAGTCATACAAGGTTAGGTCCCAAAGTTATTATAGGGGATAATTAATATTTCAAAATCGGCGAGGATCGTTAGAATAGCCAGCAAGCTTATCCGATCGTACGCTATTAGACCTATTCTTATGAAGATATGTGAAAAGAACGGTATATAGAACTTAGGCACGCGATTTAACTGACTTAGGAAGAAGTCTAACCATTGCGGTTAGGTCGGTCACGCATCACATATTGATTAACGTTAGAAGACATTTTTATGTACGATTAGGGCGCTGCCAAGACGTTTAATGTCCCCATTTAAAACACCCCCAGATTAAGACTAATGTATTTATTATTCTTTTCGCGATATAATATACACAATAATGGATATACTGAATGTGGTCCATTTGATTGTCAACATTGTACCTAAAAGTACCTAAAATATTAAAATTGGGGCCGCGGTTCTAGTTGAGTTGGATAGATTTATCGAAAATCGCTAGGAAATGGAATATAAATCTAGTTAATGTAAAAACATATTTTATTTTCAAACATTTCGAACGTTTTTTATATAGATATTTATATTGGAAACTTATATATCCTATATTGACAAGAAATGCGTGTATGTACGATATATTGGATAATTTGGTTCCAAAATTTAAAAAAAGTTCTATTCTTTTACTATTTACCTTTATTTTAATGAATTTTAGTGCCTTCTATATTTCGTGTGTATTTTTTCACTATTAACCATAATTATTCCTTCAAGTGATTAGATAACTACTACTATTAGATAACTGTCTTTTTTAAAACAAACTTTTTTGGTGATTTTGTAAAAGTCACCAAAACTCAATTTAATTTACCAACGATGCCAAATCTCTACATGTTTTAGTGAATTTTCTTTAAAAAATTTCACTAATGAGGAGATCCCGACTTTTGAATTTCGAAAAAATTTCTTCAAATGAGCGCTAATTAGGCCTTCACAGAACACATATCCGGGGTCAGTATATGTATCACACCGATAACTCAAAAAAATAATGGGCCGATTTTGATTAAATTTGCTGAATACCTTCCTTTTGCCAATGGCTTGGATAAGTTCGTTATCCAGGAAAACCCGCCCAGGTTTTTCCGAAAAATTTTGTGTTTTCTTTCGAAAAAAAATATTATATCTCCGAAATTAACAAAGTTATGGAAACCAAATTTGGTACGTGGGTTTACATCCTTATAGGTAAGTTACCTAGCAAAACTTAGCTCTGTAGGTCAAAAGACAAAAAAGTTATAGGCATTTAAAGGAGTTTTCTTCAAAACGTTGCGATTTAAAACGTCAAAATTGGCAACATGTAGGCAAAGAACTTGAATCTAATACGGGCTATGGAAATAAAATGTCTCAAGAAGAATGTTTTACAAACCCTGAAGTCTTAGTTTCAACCGTCATTGTCCTTCATTTAAATAAAATATTTACAGAAAATTCATTTCAAATAGACCCTTTCTCTGATGCTTGGCAGTAGTCTTAGCTATAGAGTTTATCGTTTAATGGTACATAATTTTTGTAGAATTTTCGTAAAAAAACAATAAAGCTCAATATATCCGTTATTATACAAGATATGAAAAAAAATTGTATATATTAATTATAGGGTGTCCTGAGCTACATCTTAAAAAAAATATTTCTACAATCACAGGCTGGCCCATAAGTCGTTGGTCATACAAATTTTCTATTTTTTTTAATCAAACACGCCTTATGTTATTGTATTTTTCATTGAAATATAATGCATGTTTGTAAGAAAAGAAAACCTGGACGCAGCAAGTGCGTTATGATAGCGAATTTTAAATAGATCAATTTGCTATTAACCTATAAGGTTGACCAAGAAACGAGTTTTTTCGGGAACACTTTAAGTTGTTTTACTTTCGGAAATTTTTGTACATTTTCAAACAATAAAGTTATTTTGATGAAACATGGCACATTGTTTTTACTATATAGGTTATACTGGTAACCAAATTTGATGCCTGCTTTCTTTAAAAAAAAAACACACATATTTGCTATTAAAAACATTTTTATATCTCCGGAAATAACAAGTGAGAAGTAATGGCAACCAAATTTGGTCCGCGTGTTGGTATTATAAAAAGCTCACCATGTAACAAATATTAGGTCTGTTTGAATAGCTCAATTTGCTATTAACCAATAAGGTTGAGCAAGAAATCAGTTTTTTTCGGGAACACTTTAAGTTTACCTTCGGAAATGTTTGTACATTTTCAAACAATAGTGTTATTTTGATGAAATATGGCATATTGTTTCTACTATATAGGTTATACTGCTAACCAAATCTGATGCCTGCTTTAAAAAAACACACATATTTGCTATTAAAAAATATTTTTATGAAAATTCACTACCATAACGCACTTGCTGCGTCCAGAGTTTTTGTTATTAATATTATCAAAAATTATTACTTAATTTGTGTTATATTTTGCCTTAGGAAGGTGGACAAAAAAGCGACAAAATCCCGATTCACTATCTTCTCCAACAAATCTTTTAATTTAATTGCCTCTTGAAAGGATACCAGACACCTACACAAAAAGTTGGCTTCTAGCTTCCCGAATCTATAAGAATTTGAGTGGCCTAGCTGTTGATAATGCCGAAAGCAATAAAGTAGAAAGGACCATCTTAATAATATATTCAAAATCTGAAGTGTCAGTAGAACCCGTAAACATAGAAATCATTCCACCTTTATTACTATTGTCCGGGATATCTTTGCTTTTATGACACTTCCGGCCTTCACTTGAAGAAGAAAATATAGTAGAGTCGAGTGTTCCTTCAATGACGCCGTTTTGACGCCAAGCGGGGACTGTGTCGTAGTCGTATAAATTCCTTCTCCACCGCGTGGATATATTTATGAATGGCTGTAATATTTCACAGGTAAGTGGCACCTTACAAATCAAAACTCATAGTAGACATAGATAATAAAATTGTTTTGAAAGCAGAAATAGATTAGTCGAGATGGTGGCATTTGTAGTGACTTTTCCAAGTAAATAGGAAGTGCTTTATGAACATAATCAGACACAGTCACGATAACAATGCGTGGCAGCTTCAAAAATGATAACGACGCAGTAAAATGTTTTTGTAAAACAAACCCGCAATCCTGTTGAGGGTGCTACACAAGAATATTTAACCACTTAGAACAATTATTTGATTTCTTTTAGACACGTGCTAAAAGTACAACGCCATTCAAGGCTTCTCAGATAGATTAATATACCTAATTGAAATTGAAACAAGATTTTAAGTCGAAATACTTTGAAGTAAAATCCATTTTATAACAACTAAAGTTGAAATGCTTTATGCAACATGTTATCCCCTGATTCAATGAAGTGATACGTATAAAAAACATGATTGTCCTAAATTGCATTTTATCAGAGCACGATTTAGTGCTCCCCATAGGTTCCCAATTTCTCACTGTAAATACCTTTGTTAAATTCTAAGTTCTATTGTGTTGTCCCAACTAACATATTATTGTAAGGGTGCAGAGGTAAGTATATTTATTCACATTATAGCGTCGAGATTAAGGTCCAGTGAAATTTATTAAAATAAAAAAGTTTAGACACAGCAAGTGCGTTATGGTAGTTAATTTTTATTAAAAGGTTTTTAATAGCAAATATGTGTGTTTTCTTTTAAGAAAGCAGGCATCAAATTTGGTTACCAGTATAACCTATATAGTAAAAACAATGTGCCATGTTTAATTAAAATAACTTTATTGTTTGAAAATGTACAAAAATTTCCAAAAGTAAACTTAAAGTGTTCCCGAAAAAAACCATTTCTTGGTCAACCTTATGGGTTAATAGCAAATTGAACTATTCAAATATGAAGCATTTGATAAAAATTCGCTACCATAACGCACTTCCTGCGTCCAGAACTTCTTTTCTAACAAACATGCTTTATATTTCGATGGAAAATGCAAAAATGCAATAACATAAGACGTGTTTGATTAAAAGAAAAAGAGAATTTGTATCACCAACCATTAATGGGCCAGCCTGTGATTGTAGAAATATTTTTTTAAGATGTAGCTCAAGACACCCTATAATTAATGTATACAAATTTTTTTTCATATCTTGTATAATAACGGATATATTAAGCTTTATTGATTTTTTACGAAAATTCGACAAAGATTATATATCATTAAACGATAAACCCTATAGCTAAGGCTACTGTCAAGCATCAGAGAAAGGGTCTATTTGAAATGAATTTTCTGGAAATATTTTAGTAAAATGAAAGACAATGACGGTTGAAACTAAGACAGGGTTTGTAAAACATTCTTCTTGAGACATTTTCCTTCCATAGCCCGTATTAAATTCAAATTATTTGCCTAAATGTTGCCAATTTTGACGTTTTACATCGCAACTTTGACGTTTTGATGAAAACCCCAATTAATTTTTATTTAAATGCCTATAACTTTGTTATCTTTTGACCCACAGAACTAAATTTTGGTAGGTGACTTAAATATAATAATATAAACCAGCGCACGAAATTTGGTTGCCCTTACTTTGTTAGTTCGGGAGATATAATTATTTTTCGAAAGAAAACACAAAATTTCCCAGGAAAACCTGGGCCGATTTTCCTGGATAACGAACTTGTCCAGGCCATTTGCAAAAGGAAGGTACTCACCAAATTTAATGAAAATGGGCCCATTATTTTTTGACTTATTGGTGTGATATATATATATATATATATATATATATATATATATATATATATATATATATATATATATATATATATATAAACATATAAAAATTGAAACTGACCCCGGATATGTGTTCTGGGGGGCCTAATTAGCGCTCATTTGAAAAAAAAATTTTCAAAATTCAAAAGTCGGGATCTCCTCATTAGAGAATTTATTGAAAGAAAATTCACTAAAACAGGATTGTCCTGAATTGCGTTTTATCAGCGAACGATTTAGTGCTCACCATAGGTCCCAAATTTCTCACTGTAAATACCTTTCTCAAATTATTGTGCTCTCCTAACTAATATATTAATGTAGGGGTGCAGAGGAACATGCGCAATAAGCCAAAGGCTGCACTGTTATCGGAGCGGCTAAGCCCGGAACGAGTCCGGAGGAGAAAAAAAAGGGTGCAGGGGTAAGTGTGTATATATATATATATATATATATATATATATATATATATATATATATATATATATATATATTTCAACAACACACCACGAGGACTTACAGCCTAAATACGCTATTACCGCGGGTGTCGACAATGAGGAAAGAGACAACTTGTAAATTCTCTACTTGAAGGTTCGGAGGAGAAGGAAAAACATGTGCCGACAAGGAATTCCACAACTTGGAAGTCCTCGGGACAAAAGAGCGGGCATAACAAGGTGTTCTATGTCTGGTGACCTGGACAGTAAAAGGGTGCATTCGCTCTGTTCCCCTGGTAGACCTGTTGGGGGCAGCAGGTGGAGGAACTATGGAAGAAAGCTCCTCTGAGCAGTGCCCGTGCAGATGCCTATAAAAGAGAGAGAGGTCACCAACAGCACGTCGGTGGGCAAGGGATGGCAGCCTTTGGGTGACGGTAGGATCCTCTCTTCTGAATGGAGTCCAGGATAGTGAGTGGAGAAGCGGCAGCGGCACCCCAGATGTGGGAGCAGTATTCGAGGTTTGGCCTTATTTGTGAAGTATATAAGGTATAGAGTTTAGCTGGTGAAAAGTATTTGCGAGCCCGGACGAGGAAACCTAATTTCTTAGCAGCCGCTTCTGCAATTGATGTGACATGTTGGTGCCAATTGAGATTTCGATCCACAGAAATGCCAACAAGTGAAAAGGACTCATTACTTTGAATAACTTGGTTGTTCACTGTGATGGGTATAGAGCTGGTGTATCTCTTATTGATAGAAAGTAAGACTGAGATTTGGTGGAGTTGAATTGTACAATATTTTTACTTCCCCAGTCTAATATTTTTTGGAGATCCACAGAGACAGAACCCTCCATGAGTCTGCGATCCTCACGTTATAACGTCGAGATAGAGGTACAGTGAAATTTATTAACATTAAAAAAATGCTGGACGCAGCAAGTGTGTTGTGGTAGCGAATTTTAATAGAACTGTTTTAAATGGTAAATGTTTTTTTAAGAAAGACATCAAATTTGGTAGATAGTATAACCTTTATAACAGAAACGTACCATATTTAATCAAACTCAAATTGGTTTGAAAAAGTACAAAAATTCCCCGAACATAAATCTAAAATCTTCCCAAAAAAACTGGTCTGTCTTCTGTCTTTTCTGGCCAACGAACCTATCACAGCAATTTACACAAAAACTACACCAGCCAAGATATAATTATTCACAGAAATCTTTTTGACACAAATAAAGAAAATGCTTGAATGAAAATTTGCAAACGATTTGTTTCTAGAAAATACGCCTTTTTTTTACAAAAATTGGCTTATTAACCTTATAGAAAAATTACATCAAAAACATTTTTACGAAAAATTAAAAAAAAATACACGAAAATTCGAAAACATATTTTCACGTGAATTCGCACTTTTTATAAGCAAATTTTCTGAAAAAATACGTAAAACTGAAATGCACCTAATCTGTCATTAAAATTGGAAAAAAAGAAAGACCTTTGCACCTAATCTGTCATTAAAATTGAAAAAAAAGAAAGAACTTTGCACCAGTGGACGTAAAGAAAGATAAAAGCGGAAAAATGTCAATTTAATGGCTATTTGATAGTTAGCCTTATCCTTGTAAAGTGGGTCTGTGAATAAAGGCGATTACTATTACTATTATTATTAGTATTATTATTATTAAATACTCATATTTTCATATCACAAGCTGTCAGAACTAATAACGTTATTTAAGTATGTCACTTTAAAGTATCATTTGACATTTGTGAAAACAATTTACCAAGTATACATATACTAAGATGTTATGAAAATGTAAATATAGATAATCACATTAATTATGTATTACCTTTTTTGTGCCAAAGTTTACTTAAACATTTAAATGTTTTTCTTAGGAAATTCACGAAATAATCACAATTTGATTGGTTATTAGAATTGAATAAAAAACTGATCAAAAAATTAAAACTGATCGCTACATCATGGTATGAGATTATAAATGTAAATATTTAAAAAACTAGGGTCGTTAGGCATATGAAGTATTATACAAGAGTTGAAGCAAGCGGAGGACATGCCGTTCATTTCTAACACATAAAATACAGGCCGTTACATTTAAAAAATGTGAGTTACGGCAATTCGAATTTCTTCAAATTCAGCCACTATTTGAGAGCTTTCTGTATATGGCACCTCGATTTTTTTGACGAATAATATAAACAAAAATCTTCCTAAATGCTTCACTTTCATGGGACTCCCATTTATATTGGTAAAAATGCTGTATCACAATTTTTTATGTGCCAAAAATGTAAACGGTTGCAAAACAATTGAAATACAGTATACTCTCGATTATCCGGCTAATGGGGGGATCAGCAACACGGATAATTGAAAAACTTGGATAATACGAACATATATATATATATATATATATATATATATATATATATATATATATATATATATATATATATATATATATATATATACAGGATCGCTGATAAGTCTGGAAACGGTCGATTATCCGGGAAAATATACAAGGTGTCGAAAAAAGTTTTATACAAAAGTTTTTGGGTTCTTCAATGTCTACTAGGCGGTGATAATTTTATTTATACAGGGTTGGTCATACAGGCGTGGCACACCAATATTAATTTTTTTTTAATGGAACACCCTATATATTATTCGATATTTCAATCCTTCTCTTAATTTTGAGCAACATTTATAAGAAGCATAATGTACCTAAACTCAATCGTTTCCGGGTAAAAAAATAAATAAAAATAAACGCTACTGTTTTTAAAATCTATTGGATGAAGAACAAAAATAAATGAAAAGTAGAATATCTCTTGAAAACAATCTGTGAGTGTGAAAAGAACCGGTTGCGATGTTTTTAACATTGTTTGGAATCCCAAGATAAGATAAGATGCCCATAAGAAACGCAGTATTATTCTTTTGTTTTAAAATGTTTCCAGGACAACGAATGTCAAACATTCATTCAGTGTCAACAGTTTTGAAACATTAGTAATTTAGTGTCAACAGTTTTTGTGCAAAATGGCAAGTTTAAGTGAAACCGAACGTATCGAAATTTTAATGATGATAGGGTACGGTGATAGAACACGAAGTTTTGCTCAAGTGGTGATTATGTTCAATGAGTTGCATCCTGAGCGGGAATCGATCTCCAAATCCACAGTTTCGAAAACTTTGCATCGTTTTCACGAAACTGGCGGTATCAAGGATAAACCTAGAACTGGAAGGCCAGTAACCGTTACAAATGAAGAAAATTCTTTGAATGTAATATTGGATGTGGTGGAAAATCCGAAAACTTCGGCACAGCAATTGGCTTTAAATCACAATATGAGTCGATATTCAATTCAAAAGATTACGAAGCGGGAAAAGTTCCGTCCATATAAAATTCATTTATTGCAAGAACTGAGTGAAGACGATTTTGATCGCAGAATCGAGTTCTGTGAACTTATTATGGAGAAGTTACGCCAAAATTTTAACTTTGCCAACCACATTTTGTTTTCCGACGAATCTACATTTTGTTTGAATGGACAAGTCAACCGACACAACTGTAGGTACTGGTCAGACGAAAACCCACATTGGATGGAACAAATTCACACCCAAAGACCGCAAAAAGTAAATGTTTGGTGTGCTATTATTGGTGGACATATCATAGGACCTTATTTTGTACACGGTAATTTGAACTCTGCTCGATATTTGACACTTTTGCGAGAATCAATTGTTCCAGACGTAAGTCGATTATTTCCGAACAATAACGACCCAAATCTACCAGCGGAAGAAATATGGTTTCAGCAGGATGGGGCACCCCCTCATTTTGGAATTGAGGTACGGGAATATCTGAATCAAACCTTTCCTGGCAGATGGATAGGGCGCAGGGGAACTATTGAATGGCCAGCTAGGTCTCCCGACATGACGCCGCTTGACTTTTTTTTTGTGGGGTCATGTAAAAAATCTAATTTACCAAAATAGACCGCAGAATATTGAAGAGTTGCAAGCAAGGATTGTGCATGAAATTAATAACATTCCTCAAAACGCTCTTGTAAATGCAGTGCAATGTTTTGTTAAGCGAATTCATTATTGTCAGGAGGTCAATGGAGAACACTTTGAACATCTTATAAAATAGGATTCCAAACAATGTTAAAAACATCGCAACCGGTTCTTTTCACACTCACAGATTGTTTTCAAGAGATATTCTACTTTTCATTTATTTTTGTTCTTCATCCAATAGATTTTAAAAACAATAGCGTTTATTTTTATTTATTTTTTTACCCGGAAACGATTGAGTTTATGTACATCATGCTTCTGATAAATGTTGCTCAAAATTAAGAGAAGGATTGAAATATCGAATAATATATAGGGTGTTCCATTAAAAAAAATTAATATTGGTGTGCCACGCCTGTATGACCAACCCTGTATAAATGAAATTATCACCGCCTAGTAGACATTGAAGAACCCAAAAACTTTTGTATAAAACTTTTTTCGACACCTTGTATATTTTCCCGGATAATCGACCGTTTCCAGACTTATCAGCCACCCTGTATATATATATATATATATATATATATATATATATATATATATATATATATATATATATATATATATATATATATATATATATATATATATATATATATATATATATATATATATATATATATATATATGGGCCCACAATCGCACACACACCAACATAATCGAAGTTCAATGAAAAAATTACAGTAGATCAGATTATGATGATTCATGTTTTTGTTTCATAGTTAAAACGTGTCCTTTTCGTTTCAGGACATGCTGTATGTATACGGAATGTACTAGAAAATAGACTGCGAGCACACAAACACGCTTTGTAATTGAAAATCAACTGACGAACTAAGTAATTTTGGTAGCCTTCATAAATTCAAAAGAAAGTGCATACAACTGTGTTTTTCTCAAGAAAAGTTTATTTTGTTCCCTTCTGCCCTGCCGCCCATGGAACCATGAATGAAATCAAATTTAAAAAAAGATAGGGGCAATTAAAATGTATAAACATTTCTGGATATAAATCTTTTTGGACGTTCCTATTGTAGTGACAGTGACACGTTCGGAGATAAATGGAAATTAACCACAACAAAATAAGCAATCTGTGACAGTTTATTCTGCTTATACATATACTACTACACTACCTACAGGCAGACCCGACTTAGATGGTCGTTGGTTTTTATTCTGGATATTTATTATATTAGTGTGAGAGGAAACAAAAAAAAAATGAAATTTCAACTTCTCAGCACGGATAATCCGCAAACCGGATAATCCGCACACGGATAACCGAGAATATACTGTAACTCGAAAACGATGAACGATATATTTTTTTTTCCTTACAAGCGCATTACGATTCGATGAAAACTGCAATAATGCAATAATAGAAGGGGCGTTCCATTTAAGAAAGAAAACTTGTATAACCAGCGGCTTATGGCCCACCCTGTGGTTGTGAAAATAATTTTATAAGATGCGCTTAAAACACCCTATAATTAATTGTTAAAATATTTTCTCGTATCTCGTGTAATAACGGATATATTGAGCTTTGCCCTGAAAATACGCTACACTGTACATATGTAAACATGTAAAAACTGAAATGACCCCAAATATTTCTTCCAGGATGTCTAGCTCGCGCTCATTTGAAGAAATCTTTAAAATTAAAATGTCGTGGTCTTCTCAATAACGAATTTTTTCTAGGAAAATTCGCTTAAAAGTGTAGACTATTAAACCACAAACTCTATAACAGAAACTATTGCCAAAGCATAAGAGGAGAGGTTTATTTGAATTGTATTTTCTGCAAATATTCTAGTAAAATAGAGGACAAGGATGGTTGAAGCTGTAACTTAAGGCTTTTAAAACACACTTTTTACGATATTTCTTCTACCCAACAGTATTCGTTTCAGGTTTCTCGTCTGAAAAATACAATTTTGACGTTTTAAAAAGAAAAACTATAAAATTTTCAAAGTAATTTTTCTGCTATTTCTTGACCATTTTCTGTTAAGAAAACTTAATATTTGTCTATAATATACAGGATCTTGTTATCCACACAAAATATTTCGGTTTTCTGCGTTTCTCTGGTCTGTGGCACCAAAAAAAATTTTAAATGCCTTTAATTTTTTTCCGTTTAAGTTAGAAATCTGTGGTAAGTTTGGTAGTGTAAACTCGAGTGTCGTAGCTTTGTTATTTTCGCACATACGAACATTTTCAACAAACCTATGCAAGCCACTTACAAAAGGAAGGTACCTACCAAATTTTATCAAAATTGGCCTATTATTTTTTGGGTTAGCGGTACGATATGAACATAAATAGGTATAAATATATAGAGTGTGACCCATTTATTTAAGATGGAAGCACGCCCTGTAACTTTTGTATTTATAATTTGATGTTGATGAACAAAGTATTAGAAGATATAAGATAAAAAGTCTATGATTCATGTGAAAATTTTTCTCTATGTCACCTGACCAAGGCCTACTAAAGCAGTTTTTCTATGTCAAAAAATGAAGAAAAGGCTTAGGGCCATCTTTAGGAAGATAATTAGTAAGCCACTGCATTCGGCATTCCTTAAAATAGATATATACCAAATTTGATGAAAAAAGAAAAATTATTAACCACTTCACACAAGTTTATTTGAGTAATCCTTCTAATATGGAAACACCCCTGTAACTTTTGTATTTATAATGCGATTTCTTTAACTATATCTTAAAATATAGAAAATGAAGAAGTCTATAGGTCCTGTAAAAATTGTATTCATGCCATTCGATTACGGACTACTGAATTTATTTTCATATGTCAAAGCTTATAAAATAAAGGTTGAGGGTTAGTTTTAGAAAAAAAAAAGTACGTAAATCCTGGAAGACATCCTATAAGCAGTATCACTGTTAGCATTTTCCTAAAAAAGTTCAGTAATGGGGAGATCCCGACTTTTGTATATTGAAAAAATTCTTGAAATGAGCGCCAACTGACACCCCCCCCCTAGAACCCATATCCGGAGTCATATATATATATATATATATATATATATATATATATATATATATATATATATATATATATATATATATATATATATATATATATATATATATATATATATAGTGTCCCAAACTGGATGGGAATGTATTGCTATCTCCGTTATTATTAGAGATAGAGAGACGGTTAAATTAGCAATGTTTTGTAGAATTTCATGCTTTTTCCAAATATTACTTGTATTTTGCCCTGCCTCTTTTCGGTTTTCAGTTATTTTGAAGAAAAAAAAAATTGTCGATTTTTTTTCCTTCAATCTCATTACGGACAATTATGTTAAAAGTAGAAGTATATTGTTAGACTCCATGGCCTACTCCTTTTTGAATACTTTTTTTTTGTCATTTGTTTTCCAGTATTGCATTCATAGCCTACTATCCTCGAAACGGTTTTTCTTAAAATTGTCAGTGCAATTACAAGATTTCTCAAGCATGTTGTACGTCATTGAAAAGATCTTTTCACAGGCTATCACATGAGCAAAAAATCCAATATAGCTGCCATAATAAAAAGAAACGTTGATACCTGTAGCTCAAAAACAAATGACAATCCAAAATTGAGAATAGCACTCTGTAAAAAGTGTCCAGATAATGTGCAAGTCTTAGACATGTCAGATCAACGCCTACTTAGATACTGAAGAAAAAAGAAATAACTCGAAAACGAAAATAGGCAGGCCAAAATACAAGTCATGTTAGGAACGAGCATGAAAATCTACAAAACATTGCTAATTTAACCGTCTCCCTGTCTCTAATAATAATGGAGATAGCAATACATTCCCATCCAGTTTGGGACACTATATATATATATATATATATATATATATATATATATATATATATATATATATATATATATATATATATATATATATATATTTGTATATATCACACCAATAACTCAAAAAATAATGTGCCGATTTTGCTGAAATTTGGCAGGTGTCTTTCCTTTGTGAGTGCCGTGGATAAGTTCGTTAGCCAGCAAAATCCGACCAGATTTTCCTAAAAAATTTAAAAAGTAAACCACACACAAAGGTTAGATATCTATGTTATAAGAAAAAGAAGTTATAAGCATTTACTAAAAAAATGTTTCTTGGAAAATTCACTACCATAACGCACTTGCTGCGTCCAGACTTTTTTAATAAACCAATAGACACTTTAATTAGACCGGTATTTTTTTCTTGATGGGTCGTTAGTGCATTTGAAAGTGTTTTACCTTGTATAATAGGCATGAAACAAATAGGTACATACCAAATTTCATCACAAAATTAAAATTAGCTATACAAAGATTTTTATTGTATTCTTATAAATAGAGATTTAAAGAAAACAACAGAGTCGGGTACTGCAAAATAAAAGAAGCAAACTGAACCTTAGAAGCTTCCACTAGGTCGCCATTTAATTAGATACATTTTTCATGTCTTCTCAATATGTTCTTTTGAACATTCCTCAGGTGCTGTGGTGTTATATCCATACTCGCGTTACGTATACAGGCTCAAAAATCCTTAATATTTTGAGTGCGCGACTCTTACACTTTATTTTCAATTGTCCTCCGCAGAAAAAATTTAGACAGGTGAGGTCAGGAGTCCTAGGAGGTCATTCGATTAATGGACTGTTTCTACCTATCCATTTATTTTCAAAATCTGAATTCAACCATTGACTCACCCAAGCAAAATTATGTATTAGGCTACTGTCTAATTGTAAATAGGGGTTACCAGAGCAAACAACGTCTTGTTGAAGAAGTTCCAGAAAATTTTGACCATTCAGATTTCTATTCAAAAAGAAAGGTCTCATGATACTGTTATTCAAAGTACAGCACCACACGTTTACTTTTTGTGAGTAATGGCTTCTACAGTTGATAATCCATTCTGGATCATCTACAGTCCAGCGCCTAAGGTTCTGCTGTATATATATATATATATATATATATATATATATATATATATATATATATATATATATATATATTTATATTTATATTTATATTTATATTTATATTTATATTTATATTTATATTTATATTTATATTTATATTTATATTTATATTTATATTTATATTTATATTTATATTTATATTTATATTTATATTTATATTTATATTTATATTTATATTTATATTTATATTTATATTTATATAAGCACAGATCTCCCCATTAGTCAATTTTTCGTTCTACTAAAAAGTCGCTAAAAATAGACATCACTATAATTGTAAAATTTTATATACACCCTGACCCACGTATGAGTAGGTACGTTATCTCAGGTTAGAGCTATAGTGTTGCTAAGGACAATGATACCACATATTTGCCTCTAACTCAAAAACTAACATAGTTTTGTTTGTGCATGCTCCATCCGCCATATTTCATGCGTTAGTTTCTGCAAAAAAACAAAATAGCGGACTTTATCATTTCGACAGATCAGAATAAAAATCATTTAAAATTTTAGATTCTTAGTTTCAAATCAAAATCCGCCAGCTTGGATTACGTCATATAAGATTAGACCTCTGGTGATCCAATATTCAAACGCCAGGTTTGTTTTGTCATCGTGACGTCACCGGTCCTTGTGCTGCGTATGTGCAGACGGGAGGAGGAAGAGATTCCAAAACTGCTCATCTATACCAACTAGCAAGTGTAGAGTATCTTCGGAGGGCCATCCCCCTGCTGCAGACCTGAACATCAACCCTCAGAGCATTGGAGGAGAAAGAGGTCCCAGTGCTTTTTACATGCACCGTCTACCTCCCAGACGAATACAGAAAAAGACTGGAGGTCAATAGAATGCAGACTAGATAAGGAGTGTATGGACAGCAGTAGGAACAGCTCCAGCTGATATGGAATAGCTGCTCATTTTTTACCAAGACAAAAAGATCCTAGCAACGGTGCAGTGGTGTCCTTTCTCCAAAGGCTGAACACAACGCGTATGTCTCTCTGTCTAAGCTGCGGACTCTAATAAGGGAGATGGAGATAAAGCCGGAGAGAGTACTTTCTAAATTCTAAATGGGAACACTGCAATATATCTGAAAGGTTGCGGTAAACATTTAATAACATCCCCCCCCCCCAATCTAAATCTCACCTATGATAACGCATGTATTTTATTAGATATATATTTCCTGTTATTCAATATTGTGGATTATAATTTAACACTTTATAATGGTTCGAGTTTTTCTGAAAAGCAACTGAAAACAGTAAACATAGTAATCAAGGTCATAGTTACGACGTCGCCTTTAGACTGTAATAACGATGACAAATTAACCTATAATAGTCGGAATATCGAAACATTGTTTTTTTATTGCGGAATTGTCCAACTGGTTGTCACTCTACTTTCGGCAAGTGCCTATTTTGCGGAGGTGGGGTTATATATATATATATATATATATATATATATATATATATATATATATATATATATATATATATATATATATATATATATATAGCCTTATTTTGTTAAATTAGTTTATGAAAGGCGTCGGGTTGTATTTGTTTTGAATAATGTTGTACCCATTTGCTTGTAATATTTTTAATGTGCCAAAAAGTATCCGAGCTTATCATCAACGCCTTTATACCGTATTGAGTACTGCGATTTCTGTTTTATGTTTGGCGAAATTTGATTTATGTTTATTATTATTTCTACGTACAGACTATGAAATATGTTTTCGTAGTGCGCGCTACAATTTCTGAAAGTCGCCTAAATCATAAATAATGTGTATGCTCTTCTATGTTTACAAATAAATCTAATTAAGTTTAAAAAACATGATTTGGTGAACCAGTCGCATTTAGAGCAGTGATTTTGTAGTTCCGTTTTAGTTACAAATTAATGCTTTCAGGTGAAAAAATATGGTCAATAAATAACGAAATGTCAAATCTCAATGTCGAACCGTTTTTGCGTAATCCCATTTAGTGCAATACTATTTATGCACCCTGTATATAATAAAAAAGTTCGAGATGCAGCAAGTGCGTTATGGTACTGAATTTTCATAAAGGTGTCAAGTTTGAATAACTGTTCTGTAAACCTATAAAGTTGAATTTTGGTGTGTAGTAAGGCCTTTCTCAAGGCAACATGTCCACCATATTTCGTTAAAATAGCTTTGTATTTTCGGAGACACAAATTTTTTTCGAAAAAAAAAAAAAACGGAAAATTTTCCCGGAAATTCTTCTCCGATTTTCCTGGCTAACGAACTCGTTCAAGCCATTAATAAAAGAAAGGTACATGTCGAGTTTCATGAAAATCGGTTAATATCTTTTTGAGTTATCGTGCGGATACTGTAGCCCATATACCCCATATCCGGGGTCAGTTTAAATTTATATATATATATATATATATATATATATATATATATATATATATATATATATATATATATATATATATATATACTGATATAGACCCCGGATATGGGTTCTAGGGGTCCTAGTTTGCGCTCATTTGAAAAAAAATTTCAAAGTCTCACCATTGATACCTTTTCTATTAGTGAAATTTTTATATAAAAATTTACTAAAAACATGGTTTTCATCAAAATTCCCCAAAATTAAACCTTTAAGGGAGTAAACAAGTGTAGAACTTTAAATGGGAAAATATTTTTTCTCGGATTTACTTGAGAAGTAACATAAATACTATACAATACATACAAATGATTTTTTGACATACAACCGCTAAGAGCGCAAAGGGGTGGGTAAAAGCTTCCATGGAAAAAATGTTTTGTCGAATTCACTAGAAACTTAGCACGAAGACTTTACAAAACATATAATAAAACACTTATTCCTGAATTTCCCAAAATGCAACCCCCAATGGGGCAAAAGATTGTGTAAAGGTAAATAGGAAATAATTTTTTTTAGCGGATTTGCTTCAAACCTATTTAATTTTTGTAAGTAAATATACAAGCTTTTTTTAACAAAAATATTTAGCTCTGAAAACAGGAAAAAGTCTGGACGCAGCAAGTGCGTTATATTAGTGAATTTTCATAGAAATGATCAGGCACCAAATAATTTTTTATAACTTTTTCCTTTCAACATAGAAATATACATTTTGGTATATAGTTTCCTTTTAATATCGTTAACTTACGTACCAAATTTGTCTACCAAAGCTTTGTTATTTTTTGATATAAAATAAATTTCCGAAATTTTTTTTTCTCCGAAAAACCCGGTTTGATTTTCCTGGCTAACGAACTGATCCAAGCCATTTACAAAACGAAGGTACATGCTAAATTTTATCAAAATCGGGCCATTATTTTTTGAGTTATCGGTGTGATACACACACACACACACACGCATATATATATATATATATATATATATATATATATATATATATATATATATATATATATATATATATATATATATATATAATTTCGAATTAGATTATGATATTCTGGGAATCGCTCCTGCTTTGTCTTAAACTGAGATGTTGAGAAAATGAACAAAATCAATTAATATACAGGGTGGTTTATAACTGAGGTAATGAAATGTATTAAGAGTAAACTACCTTCGTTTATGAAGATACCGCAAAAAGTTATTAACAAAAATTGTTTAGAACTAAAATGTATGACAGGCTATCAATTTTCAAACAGATCAGCCTACTATGAATTTTTTTAGCTGAGACTTTATTTAAATGACGTTCGACGGCTTCTGTGATTAGGTGTACTTTAAAAAATACTTGAAACTGTATTAAAAAAGTCTTTACGATAATTAAACTTGAGGTAGGTTTGCTTTCATCTCAACCAATAAAAAAAGTAAAGTAAACGCACAATTGGACATTCGAAGCGATAATTGGCGAGTTGCATGGCTACTTGAGCTCTGCCTTGTTTGTTTCCCGGGATACTACTCATTTGGAAAATTGAAACGTCAATTTTATTTGTCACGTACGGCACGCTTCTGTATTTAAAAATGTTAACAACAGAACAAAAAGTGTTTATTGTGCAGTGCTATGGTTTGGGTGAAGAACATTCTTATCAGGGAGTGATAAGAAAATTCCTTGAATGCTGGCCAAATTATTCGGTTTCCGCTACTGGTGTAAAAAAAGTTGTAACAAAATTTATGCGTACTGGGGGTGTTCTAAATGTTAAGAAGGCAAAATCCGACCTAAATTAAGAAGACAATGCTGCAGCTGCATTAGCTATGGATTCTGTTAGGCGTTTTCCGAAATTATCATTAAGAAGAAGGGCATTAGAAATTGGCAATATTAGCAAATCGCATTTGCAACAAACTTATCGTACCAACAAGGTGAAACCTTTCAAAGCAAAACTTATACACATTTTGAAAGAAAATGACGAGTCAAAACGATTAGATTTTTGTTTATGGTATGGCGACCAATATCTACAAAATCACAGTTTTGGCAGAAGTATTGTTTTTTCGGACGAATCCACTTTCACCACTAATGGGGTGGTAAATTCCCAAAATGCACGGCATTGGTCTATGGAGAATCCAAATTATAGAGTTAATTGCAGAAGACAATGCCATAAAAAAGTAAATGTGTGGTGTGCTGTTTCTTACACTGGGATAATTGTGCCATATTTCTTTGAGAGGAATATGAACCAATACAGTTATCTGGAAATGCTGGAAAATATTCTTCAAGACCATTTGCATAACATGTCACTAGAAGATAGACAAACAGCATACTTTCAGCGTGACGGCCACCCAGCACATGCAACAGGAATCTTTCGAGAATAGTTAGATCGCGAATTTCCTGGGCGGTGGATTGGTCGATATGGGCCAATACCTTGGCCTTCCAGAAGTCCCGATCTTACCTTAATGGACTTTTATTTATGGTGCTATCTCAAACAGAAAATTAAACAACGATCTTGATTTGTTGAAACCGAGATTAAGACATGCAATTGACGGTATTCCAATTCAACATATTCAAAATGCCTACAAAGCATTTACTAAACGGGCTGAGTTATGTGTATCGGTTGGTGGCAGCACATTTGCATAATTTCTTTATTCTTCGTTGTTCGTTTTGATTTTTGTTAGCAATAAGCGTTTTGTTTTTTACTAATAAATTATTATTTAGCATTGCATGGTTACTTACTTTGCGCACCTGCGTTCAGAAAACCACAGGTAAAAAGCTCCATGTTGATAGGGAAAAAATGTTAATAATTTACTTGTAAATTCAAAGTAGGGTGATCGGGCTGAAAATTCAGAGCCTATCATAAATTTTAATTCTAAACTAGTTTTGTTAATAACTTTTTGTGGTTTGTGGTATCTTTATAAACGAAGGTAGTTTACTCTTAACACATTTAATTAAATCAGTTCTAAACCACCCTGTATATTAATTTATTTTGTTCATTTCCTCAACATCTTAGTTTTAAACAAAGCAGAAGCGATTCCCAGAATAGCATAATCTAAATCAAAAATTTTTTGTCACTTATACCTTACCCACACTCAATCCGTGGACACACTGTATATATATATATATATATATATATATATATATATATATATATATATATATATATATATATATAAATTGAAACTGACCCCGGATATGGGTTCTAGGGATCCTTAATCGCGCTCGTTTGAAGAAATTTTTTCAAAATTCAAAAGTTGGGATGCTGAATCGGTCAATCATCTATACCAAATTCCTAAATACTACTCCACAACTTCTGTCTTTCGAAATGTTATATGCTTTTAGTGAATTTTTATTTTAAAAAATTCACTAATAGATAGGTATCGATGGTGAGACTTTGCAAAAAATTTTTCAAATGAGCGAGAATTTGGGCCCCTAGAACCCATATCCGGGGTCGGTTTCGATTTATGTATATATATATATATATATATATATATATATATATATATATATATATATATATATATATATATATATATATATATATATATATCCAACCGATAACTCAAAAAATAATTAACCATTAGTGAATTTTTAAGAAAATTCATTAAAAATCTATTTTGATAAACATTAAATGGATAATTAGCTCATTTGATTTTATAGATGCTACGCCATTACATCAAAATTGAAACTTTTAGGGTAATGAAAAGCAGAGTAATTAACAATAATTTTTTTATCAAAATAAGCCACTATAACGCACTTGTTGCGTTAGAAGCTCTTTATAAAATTTCCAGTATAATCATCTAGGCGTTATATTTTTATCGAATATTTGAGACTCACCTGAATTCTATAACCTGTAAAGAGTGGTAGATTTGGATACGCCTCTAAGTTAAAACAAAGTTTAGCATAATATGTCGTGTCTGACTCATTTGGTTAAATTTCAAAATATGGATTTATGTATCGTCAACGTAGATAATGTAAGTCTTTCACACTATATTACAGTGCTAAAGTAGTCTCATAGCTCTCCAGGGAAAATTGCATATTGAAGTATTTTATTTTTGCAATATTGTCTGTCTTTCGCACTATACTACAGTGCTTAAATGTCAAGCCAGGGTAGTCTCATAGCTCTTCCGGAGATATTCCATATTTAAATATTTTACATTTTGCAATCTTTTAGATTTGTGCCGACCACAAATCAGATTTCAGACGCATTTTTTTACGGTATCTTGGCGTACACTTCAACGTTTGTTCTGGCAACATATTTCACACAACAATACAAGATACTCAATTAGTGTCTTCTCGCCTACTCTGAGTGCTTTTGAGAATCAGTAATCCGGAAGTCAAGTGCCGTCTTCCTGTAACTGTTTTAAACGCCGCACGGCGTTACCTTGAATCCGCGTAAACTTGCAAATGGCCACAAAAGGGTGTTTAAACTTTAGCCAGAACTGGGTTGAAGAGCGATTTCCGCCTTCAGTTCATTAAACCGCATCATTGATTCCATAAATTAGCATTATGCGTTGGAAGAGAATAAATTAGGCTATAGCTTCTGTTTTGGATATTATTTTATCTATTGTTTATCGTACTTCAAAAATTGTTCTTAATTCGACGAAGAATGTGTTTATTTTTTTAAGGGCATGTTTACTCATTGGTCCGCACTACATTAACTGAACTCAATAGCCTTGACTTCTTATTTTCAGTACAGTCGTCTTGCAATAAGTAGCTTATTATTTTTATATAGGGTTATTTTTAATTATCGGCCAAAAGCATATAGAAGTAGGGTTTAAAAAATAAATCAACTTTGCTCAAAATATTCATTAACTGCGAGATCTCCACTTTTGAATTTTGAAAAAGTTTCTGTAGATGGAACCGATATGCGAGTGTTAGACTTTATATATATATATATATATATATATATATATATATATATATATATATATATATATATATATATATAGGCTGTCCCGTAAATAGTGAGCAAACTCCCGGGTGCAATAGTGTGGTTCATGACCCATCAGAAAAAAGTATATTTAGTAAAAGTGTACAGTTTTCAAGTAATCCGGACTTGAATGATTTTTTTTTTAAAATCACTAATAGAGACTGCAAATTTTTTTTCAAATAAGCTAGGACCCCTAGAACCTATATCCGGGGTCAGTTTCAATTTTTTACGTTTATATATATATATATATATATATATATATATATATATATATATATATATATATATATATATAAATAAATAAATATATATATATATATATATATATATATATACACACATATATATATATATATATATATATATATATATATATATATATATATATATATATATACATATATGTATGTATGTATCCAATTGAAAACTCAAAAATCTCTGGACGCAGGAAGGGCGTTATGGTAGTGAATTTTCATAAAAATATTTTTAATAAGAAATATAATTTTTTTTAAGAAAGCTTGCATCAAATTTGGTTACCAGTATAACCTATATAGGAGAAACAGGGTACCATATTTCATCAAAATAAGTTTATTGTTTGACAATATACAAAAATCTCCCGAAAATAAACCTAAAATGTGCCCAAAAAACTGGGTTCCTGGTCAACGAACCTTAGGTTAATAGTAAATTAAGCTATCGAAAGAAACATTTTATGAAAAGTCGCCACCATAACGCAGTTGCTGAGTCCCGAATTTATTTTCTTACAAACATGCATTATCTTTCGATGGAAAATGCAAACACTGTAATACTATAAGGCGTGTTCGATTAGGAAAAAAAATTGCATCAACAGCGACTTATGGGCCACCTGTGACTGTAAAAATATTTTTATAAGATGCAGCTCCAGACATCGTATAATTAACATATATTTTTTTTATCATATCTTGTATAATAATGGATATTTTGAGCTTTACCCTAGAAATGCGTCACCCTGTATATATGGAAACAGATAAAAACTGAAACTAACCCGGATATTGGTTCTATGGGGGCTACTTCGTGCTCATTTAAAGAAATCTATTCAAAATTCAAAATCACTAAAATTGTATCCAACTCTATGAGTAAAATTGTGATGGCCAAAAATAAATATGATTGTAAGAAGAAGAGCATGTCTACATTTGTATTACAAATGTCAGAAAACAAAATACTTATTTACATGTCACTTTGAAAGTAGATCTGACATTTATCAAAATAATTTGTCAGTTGAATATGATATGTACTGCCCTATTGTATTACGCCTTATAAGAATCTTGTTGTGTTTTTTTTTTTGAATACGAAAGCTTATTTTACTGTAAAAACATTTTTCCATCCCTTGAGCTGAAATGGTTTTTGTTTCATTTAACGTTGTTTCCTTATAGCGTCACAGTAGGTTTTAGAATCTAGAAATTATTCTATGTTGTGTGAATTTTTTCGTTGCATACCTAGTACACATTGTATTTTCCTTTAAGTATAAATGATAATTTTAGGTTAATTCCTATATGTTCTGTGCCCAACGTGTTGAACGGATGCGAAACGGGAGAAGGAAATTTCATTTAAAGTTAAAATGACGAAGCGAACTTTATTCCCGACACGAGCGTTGTTTCCATTTTTTTTAATATTAATAACATTTATAGGTAAATTAGCAGATTAGCGTATTGATCGTTTTTTGTAAAAAAATTCAGAAACATGCTTACAGGAACCCCTTTATGCATTAACCATCGGACAAATGCTGTGATCTCAACTCCACAATACAGTTAAGAGACCTAAAGTCAATTTGAGGTTCTGTGCAAGGTAAACATTCTACAACGGAGCTAAAAATGCAAACTGTAAAAAACTAACCTTGCAGAAGTCCATAGAAAGGAGAAACTACTTACCAACACCGTTTCTCCATAAAAAACTTCCACATTGTACAATTGAAAAAAAATCTAGATAATAAGCGTAATCTGATTCCTTAAAATTAAATAAATAATTGAAACTGTTACCTAATCATCACATAAAGGATCAATTTTAAATTAATTTTCTGCAAATAATTTAATAAAATAAAGAACAACGAAGACTGTAGCTGAAACTTAAGGCTTTTTAACTTATTTTATGACATTTACGCTGTATAGCCATTCATGTAAGTTCTCTATGTGGAACATGTCAATTTTGACGTTTAGAATCGCGACTTTTTTGACGTTTTAAGATTAAAAACTTAAAAGCTTATAACTTTGTTTTATTCTAACGTAGAGATTCAAATTTGGTGCATGGTTTTTTTTATATGATATAAACCTTCGCACCCAATATGGTTGCCCTAACTTTGTTATTTCCGGAGATACAAAAATTTTCCGAAAGATAACGCAAATTTTTTCGGGAAAAACTAGTCCGATTTTCCTGGCTAACGAACTTATCCAAGCCACTTGCGAAAGGAAGGTACTCACCAAATTTTATCAAAATCGTCATATATATATATATATATATATATATATATATATATATATATATATATATATATATATATATATATATATATATATATATATATATATATATATATATATATAACATATAAAGTCTAAAACCGACCTCAGATTTGGGTTCCAGGGGTCCCAAATAGCGCTCATTTGAAGAAATTTTTTCAAAATTCAAAAGTCGAGATCTCCTCATTAGTTAATTTTTTTAAGAAGAAAATTCACTAAAAGTAATTAACCGATTTTGATGAAACTCGTCAAACTCCTTTCTTTTATTAATGGCTTGGATGAGTTCGTTAGTCAGGAAAATCGGACAAGGTTTTCCGGGAAAATTTTAAGTTTTCTTTCGAAAAAAATTTTCATCTCCGAAAATTACAAAGCCATTCAATGAATATTTATGGATACGTTGCCTTGAGAAAACAGCTTACTACATACCAAAATCAAACTTTCTAGGTTTATAGAAAATTCAGTTATTTAAATTTGAAGCATTTAATGAAAATTCGCTACCATAACGTACTTGCTGCGTCCCAAACTTTTTTTTATGGAATTGACTAGGGTCTCTATCTTCAAACAAAGTTTTTGCTGTCATTTCTACAAATTTTTTTTTGAAAATACTCTACATTAGTTGCCGCATCAAATGCATTTAACACATTTTTCAAAATAATTAAACAACTCCCTGTTTCATGCGGTTTACCAAGTAAGCACGGTACATTTTTGCCAACGCTGAACTTAAAAATTGACTGATTAAATTTCAATTTGGTGGAAAATTTGAAAAAATGCCTTATACCTGGGTGTTGTTGAATTATTTTGCAAAATATGTTAAATGCATTCCATACGGCAACTAATGTAGAGTAATTATTTAAAAAAAATTGCCAATTTTAAATTTGTAGAAATGACAGCAGAAACGTTATTGGTACAAGTGAAAGACTAGGCAATTTCAGAAAAGGTCATGAACGAAGCTATCAGCTCGCGGAAGTTGTCGCACTATTTACGGGATAGCCTTTATACAGGGTGGTGATAAAGTTCAGAATAATAGGAATATCTGTATACAGGTGAACTTAAAAGTAACACGCTCGCACAAGCTAATTTTTATTTTTAATTCTGCATTTTTTAGTAAATACTAGTATATACAGGGTGTTGCATGAATGAAATATTACGTTAACGTCACCTTTTTCAAATAGAAACCCCTGTACATTATCGTATTTTTGGATTCTTTGAAAATTCTAGATATGATTCATGTATGATGTCCCACACCTATCTTCAACTGTTATTGACAATTAAAAATTATACATTTTCAATGAAAATAAAAATAAAATTCGAATTATCGAGCGGTTTAAAAAAAGTTAATATCTTCACAGATATCCCTATTATCCCAGACTGTTATTTCATTTATACAGGTGTTTCAAAAAATCAGTATCAATGAAAAGGTTGTTCCTTTAAATGAAATGACCCGGTTTTTTGCCAACCCGAGTTCAAGTGAAAATTCTACATGCGTGGATTTAATGTAATCTATCACATACATACCTAAAACCTATCTATATTTAAATACAAGGAAAATAAAATTTAGAACATTAAACTTATTTTACTGAACGAAAATTATGTTGTATAGAAGAATATGCCTGCCTATTTGAATAAATGATGTTGGAAGGGATATCCATTCACAGATCTACAATGGCCCAATTTGTCCACAAATTCTTTGGGGTAATTTGGATTATCATTGCTCTTATTTTTACTTTCAAGTCTCCTAAATGTTGTGGTTAATTATTTTTGTATACTCTCTCTTTAACGTAGCCCCATAAGAGAAAGTCAAGCGGAGGCGAATCTGGTGACTTTACTGGCCACTAAATTTCGCCATGCCGGCCTATGACACGATAAGGAAACGTATTGTCTAAATATCTTCGACACTCAAACGACACTCTGCGACGATTCGTTCTCGAAGCATTTGAAGAGATCCAGGTGGCGTAGCATAATATTTTATGAATATTTCTGGCGTTACTCTATTTGGGAAGCGCTCTTAAACTAATCGCACAGCTTCTGGTGCTTTGCCATCAGCGAGACCACAAATAAAATAGATATCTGCAAACTCCGCATTGGTGAAATTAGCCATTTTGTTTTCAAGATAACAACGTGAGACGTGAAACAGATCTTTTAATAATGAACTTCAGATTCACTTCAAGATACAAAACCGAAATGGTCATAAATGATGCATATGTAAGAGTTTAAGCACAAAGGAGATATTCTTTAACTTTGTTTAAAGTCACAGCCAAATAGATGATTTTAAAATCCTGCTTTTAATTTAGGAAATTCTAGGTTTTTCCATGTTTGCGTTTTTTCATGAAAACGGTTAGTTACGAAAAATTTCAAGAAATCCTTTTTTTTTTGCAAAAATAAGTAGTAATGTGAAAGTGACTTTCATTTTTAGAAAAAGCATCGGCGTATCATACTTTCTAATTAAAATATTTAGGATCACATCAATGGGGGCGCCACTAGTTAAATTTAAAAATTCGTTTTTCCCTTCAAAGGTGTGCCTCTACACCTGTATCCCAAGTCCCATAATAAAAGAGACACAGGGTGTCAAAGTGACAAATATAAAATAGTTTTTCCTTAATAATTTCTAAAGTTTTAGTCAGACATGTTTTAAATTTTATAGCGGAAAATATTTCCAGGTTTTGAAAAATAATATAATAATCATTGATCTTAAGTACACTTGGAAACCAAAATCAACACAGCAATCTTTTTAACGACCTGACGATCATTTCACTAACAAGGTTAGCGTCATCAGGGGATGAAAAATAATTTTCCACTTAGTAAATAATTTATGGATGTCGCTTACAAGGCGCTCTCTACAGGCAGTGTTATGCATTAAACATGAATTAACTTTTTTCTCAGTCCTCGGAAAAATCTTTTAGTAACAAAATATGAAATATTGGATTTTCTTGAACAGAAAAGGTATACTCATTGAAAGTGGTTTAAGTCAACCATTGGGGAGATATTTTGTGACTTTTGACACCCTGTCTCTCTTTTGTTGTGTCTTTTGGGAGGTAAGTTAAGTTAAATCAACTTATATTCACCAAAGAAATCTCTGGTATCATTTCTAACCCTTTATTTCAATACACCTGTATATAAACATATAAAAATTAAAACTGTTTTGGGAGGTAAGTTAAGTTAAATCAACTTAAGTTCACCAAAGAAATCTCTGGTGTCATTTCTGCCCCTTCATTTCAATACACCTGTATATAAACATATAAAAATTAAATTGACTCCGGATATGGGTTTTAGTGGGCCTAGTTCGCGCTGATTTAAAGAAATTTTTTTAAACTTCAAAAGTGGCAATCTCCGCATTAGCGAACTGTTTCTATAAAAATGTCTTAAAAATAATAGATTATTTAACTACAAACTTAGCCTACTGTCAAGAGAAATGGTCAAATTAAAAAGAATGTTTTGCAAATATTTTAGTAAACTGAAAAACAATGACAGTTGAAGTAAACAATTAAGGCTTTGTAAAATATACTTCTTGCAAAATTTGCCGATTTTGCGACTTAGGCGTTGTAAGTAACATAAATAAAATAAAAAGTTCAAAGTAATTTTTCTAGTATTTCTTGAGTTTTTAGGGCCAGGAAAACTGAATCCTTATCTGTATTCGATAGATATAGTTAACCACACAACATATTTTGGTTTTGTGCAATTATCTGATCACCAGTGGCACCCAATTTTATTTAAATGGCTAACATTTTTGTCTTTTAACTTAGAGACCTAAATTTTGGTACATAGTACTCTTCTTATAGTATGAGCGTGCGTAGCTAATTTGGTTGCCATAGCTTTATCATTTTAGGAGATATAAAGATGTTTCGAGAGAAAACCCAAAATTTTCCCGGAAAAACTGGTCCGATTTATCAGACTAACGAAGCTATCCAATCCACTCACAAACATTTCGGGACGCAGCAAGTACATTATAGTACCGAGTTTTCATAAGAATTGTACACTATTATTATATGGCATATTAGTAAAGTTAATACTTTAAACTTGTACAGACCTTTAAGATCGATTTTAGAGGTCCCAGTAAGCGCACTTTTGAAGAATTCTTTCGAAAAGGTTACCGATCGATATCTCTCTATTAACAAAAAAATCTTACGTTCTAACTCCTTTTGAGAAAAATGCCCAATACTCAATTTTCTATGAAACTAAAGAATTTTGCTATATCTGGAGATAGTGTAAGTCTCTTAAAAAGAAACTTGTCTTACAAATCTCATTAAAGTTATACAAAAGATTTCCAGAAGGAAACTTAATTCATATTTAGAAAAGTAAAGTATCTGCGGAATTATAAACGTAGCAGTTATTTTTCCTTATTAATCGGCAGTATGATTTCGTTTTAGTCAACCTAATCAAACCGGTTGTTTCAATATCAACAATAACAAAACTATAATTTCAGACTCAAAGGTGACAAACTTATTCAGGCGTTTTAAACAGAAATCAAATTTTGTTCAAAACGTATGAAATCTGTACACTATTGTTTCTCCAAATGTTAAAATAAAACATAAAAAACATACATTCATCGAGCTGGATTCGACTGCGTAACCTTCTGCCTAGAAGACAACGACGCTGTCTCTGCGTCATGTAAGCACAAGTTAGTTAACGTTTTGTTTACATGTTACTCCAGATCGTCTTCATGCCCAAACATTTCCGTTATACTGATATACGAACTCGTCCGCGGTCTTAATACAGTGAAGTTATGTGCCAAGTTTCGTTCAGATCAGTTAAGTATTTTTTGAGTTATCGCTCAGATATATGTATATATACAAAGTGTGGCGCCAAGACCTTTAGTTAGCCGTTTCTCAATAACTACTCCGGTTTGAAAATTTACACACATATGATTGAGACAAATTCCAGTTCAGTGAAAATAGTTTACTTTATGTCAGACTTTCTGTTTAACCGGAAGTGACCATCAACTTGCTTACTTTAAATCCAACATGGCAATTTTCATTACATTTTCGAATTCTACATTGAATTTTAGATAAATTATTACTAACATGCTATATGTGAAAATCAACCGTTTTAGAAAATTTTCGATTTTTTTGAAAATTCTCGCGAAAACCAAGGTGAACGTTGCACGCTATCTCTCTGTGGAAATACAACTGAGAAGACTCAGTTTTTGTACAGATGACCCTCAGATTGGCACCTAAACGACACGTTTGACAGCGTTTCTTTTAAATATACAGGGTGATGAGAATTAGCCGTGTTATTTGGTAAAATAGAAATCACAAGTACTCGCTTATTTTAAATAGAACACCCTATATTTTATGAGTTATTTCGCTTTGCATCCGGTTTCCCCATCAGCGTGTATTAGCATTCCCTATACCCAAATACCACCGTTCCCCGAATATTTCAATTTGATTGGATTCACTTTATTCAAATTGTCACAATAGATTTTAAGTAGGCTTTGAAACCTGATAATATGCTTGCTGACGTCTACATATCAAAAGAGCGTCAAGCTAAGCTTATTGTCATAAAAATCTAGATACTATCAGTCAATGCGGTGCAAGAATATCAAATTTGCAGTACACAAACGACGATTTTTTGGAGTTTCTAATTATTTATAGTGAATGCCAACAATTTGTGGGCCAAACATGTCATGTATTTGCAGAAAAGTACCCGAATAAGCGGAAACCCAGCCACGACATGATAAAGAGGTTGCTGCAAAATTATTCACAGCATGAAGGTTTTCACCCAAAAGTACAGAAGCGTAAGCCACTCGTCGATTACGAGGTAAACGAAGTGAACGTATTGGCATTTTTTGTTGCTGACCCCAAGGCATCCATCAGGGATTGCGAAAAATAATTACGCTTGTCAACGAGAAAGATTCACAGAATTTCCAAGAAGCATAATTGGATACCCTCTTCTTACCACCCGATACATGGTTTGCAACCAAACGATCTTCCTAGACGTGTGGAGTTCTGTGAATGGTTCCTATTCAAAACACAAGAAGATGAGAATTTCTGCAAGAAAATTATTTAGCGGGATGAGGCGAAATTCTCCAAAAATGGCATGCACAATCACCACAATAGTCACTTCTGGTCAGATGAGAATCCCCATGTTACCAGGATCAACTATTTCCAAGGCAGGTGGTCATTCAATGTGTTTTGTGCGCTGAAGAACGATAAGATATTTGGGATTAAAATATACAATGAAAATGTCACTGGTGTGAGTTATAATGATATTTTGCACGAAGTGATTCTAGTGTCTGTCAACAAATTAAGTTTAGAAGAAGTTAGAACAAGCTGGTATCAGCTAGACGGAGCACCGCCCCACAATTTTCGTCTAGCTCATGATTTTATGCACCAACATTTTGAAGACATGTGGATTACCAATAACGGCCCACGCAGATGGCCACCACGGTCCCCTGATTTTACCCCTCTGAATGCAAGCATCTGGGGCTTCATCAAAAATAAAGTTTACCACGAACCTGCCACCACAAAAGAAGACATGGTGGGTAGAATTTTAGTTGCCTTCAATTCACTGAATTCGAGACAAATCAGAAAGACTACGAACATTATGAGACGAATAACAAAATGCCTCCATGTCATTGGGGGTAATTTTAAGCATTTGTTATAAGTTCCACAGTTGTTTTATATGTTTTTGTGTTTTAGTTTTTCACTAGCTATTAGTTAAGTTCTGTACTCATTTATAATAAATAACTACCTACCTTGTTGACTTGTATTTTGATTTTACAAGTTAGTTGACAACACATTGATTTAACAGAACTAAATAATGGAAATGCAGCGATTTGGATTCAAATACAAAGTGTTCTTTTTTTGCGCGAGAAGGCCCAGCAAATGTTATGTTTGCATTTGAAATAGGCGAGACTTGACGTGTAGACGTCAACAAGCATATTATCAGGTTCAAAAGCCTGCTTCAAATATATTGTGACAATTTGAATTAAGTGAATCCAATAAAATTGAAATATTCGAGAAACGGTTGTATTTGGGTATAGGGAATGCTAATACACTCTGAAAGGGAAACCGGATGCGAACCGAAATAGCACATAAAATATAGGGTGTTCCATTTAAAATAAGCGAGTACTTGTGATTTCTATTTTACCAAACAACACGGCTAATTCTCATCACCCTGTATATTTAAAAGAAACGCTATCAAACGTGTCGCTTAGGTGCCAATCTGAGGGTCATCTGTATAAAAACTGAGTCTTCTCAGTTGTATTTCCACAGAGAGATAGCGTGCAACGTTCACCTTTGTTTTCGCGAGAATTTTCAAAAAAAGCGAAAAATTTCGAAAACGGTTGATCTTTCACATATGGTATATTAGTAATAATTTATCTCAAATTCAATGTAGAATTCGAAAATATAATGAAAATCACCATGTTGTATTTAAAATAAGCAAGTTGATGGTCACTTCCGGTTAAACTGACATAAAGTAGACTATTTTCACTGAACTGGAATTTGTCTCAATCGTATGTGTGTACATTTTCAAATCGGAGTAGTTATTAAGAAACGGATACCTAAATGTCTTGGTATAAACATATACAAATTTTAACGGACCTTGGTTTTGGGTTCTAGGGACCCAAATTCGCGCTTATCAGAAGAATTTTTTTCAAAAGCTTTTCATCGTAACTAGTGCTGGGAATTTATCCGTTTGTGTATTCGAATATTCGTTCCGAAAGCTTCACGACTATTCGAATTATTCGAGTATTCGAATATTCGTGGAGTATTCGAATATTCGAATATTAGTGGAGTATTCGAATATTCGAATATTCGTGGAGTATTAGAATATTCATCGAGTATTCTAATATTCGAATATTCGTCGAGTATTCGAATATTCGTCGAGTATTCGAATATTCGCAGAGTATTCGAATATTCGCACAGTAATAAACACTCCCCTAAGCCCATGAATGTGTCTCGTTGCCATTTTTTGAATCTGCCTCTGTTTCCTAGAAAATTAGCTATTTAATTCTTAACTGTCAAATAATTCCGGAAATTATTCATTGTTTATTTTAGAAAAATTAATGACGATTATAATGTCGGTTTCATTGTGCTTATCGCAACAGCAGTTAGGTTTTTAGTCATATTTACGTTATTTGCAAGTACATATATAAATAAATCTGCATCCCGTGTATTTGCGTTTTAAGCTGATAATGTGCTTAGTTAGAAAAATATGGCTAATTTATATATTATAGTAGATGGTGTACATATTACATATTAGTAATTTATGATGCCAATAACGACATTCCATTCGCCGCAGTTATCGACATAAATTTTATATTTTTTAACAGAACATTCTGTATATTGTTACCTATTTGAATGCAACATTTCCTTCCGAGTTCAACGGTATAGCACAACTGATACTTAAAAATCATGCGTTGCTGAGTTATTAACCATTTTACCCAAGACCCAAAAGCATTCGCACGATTACACATAGACAGGACAGAACTGACAATATTGGTGCCGGTGCTTTTGGTTGCGACACCTTCCGCTTAGTAATCCGACATATGCTGTTTCTCTGCAGATTTTTATTGGCTCATGAAGGCGTTAAGAAACGGAAAGATTCATTGAAATACTCGACAAAATTATATGGTTCTTAGAGATATTTAGTTGAAACCAAGCAAAGAGAGCCTATACAGTGCAAAGCTAACGAATTATTCATTCCAATATACTCTCGTTGACATAACTCGTATTCGAATACTCGAATATTCGAACTATTCGTATTCGATTCCCAGCCCTAATCGTAACCTCTCTGTTTCTATTTTTCTTAATGAAAATTCGCTAAAAGGAATGTATCTACCAAATTTTATTAAAATCAGCCCATTATCTTTTGAGTTATCGGTATGATACCGACCTATATAAATATTTATATTAACATACAAACATTGAAACTGACCCAGAAAATGTTTTCCAGGGGGCCTAGTTCGCGCTCATCTTAAGTTTTTTTTTTCAAAATTCAAATGTGGCGAGATCATCATTGGCGATTTTTTTCTACGAAAATTCACTAGCCTTTACTGACACGATATAATACAAAACCACTAAGTAAAATAGCTTACTTCATCAAACAGTTAACATAAACCATAGACTAATTTCGTATTACGTACTTTCAAGTTTGTGTATATTAGCATGTTTCAGTTTGGAATTTGGGTATAGCATTGGCGCCAACAGCACACATTTTAACATTTGTGTATTTGGCATCCGTTAAGCTAGTTTTATCTTTTTAGCACTTTTCGAAGACGGTTCCACTTTCTTTTCAAGCTATTATTTGCAATCAGTAATCAGATCAGTGTATATACTAAAAGTGTTCTCCACCATTACTTATATTAATTTTTAACGGGTCCAACTTCTTACAATAGTACTCACTAATTGGTCGGTCAATTAGCTGAGTATTTTACACAGTCTAACGTACAGTTAACAAAATTTTACGCACTCAGATGTGTGTACTTTTTAGATAATCATAAGAGTACCATCAATATCTTCGCTATCTGACTCCTCCCTCTTTAAAAATTAATATTCAAATATGCAACCAATGCGATAACTGAAACATTTTTTCTGACAAATAGTTGGAATTGTTTCTTCGGTTCCTCTGGCAAATGTTACTAGTATTTATTTTGTCTGAGAGTGGAGAAAGAGATGTTGTTGGGTCGAGAGATTCCGTTACTCTTACCGTATACACCTATGTGAAATGATTTTACTGGTCCTTGACACCATTCCTTGCAATGTTACATCGACACTTCTACATATATCTACATATATACACACACACGCACACACATGCATACGCATACATATATTGCTTTTCATAATAATCCGAACATCCAAAAATAATACATACACTATTGTTAGTACATTAAAAACAGAGTATATATAGCCTATTAATCCTTTAATATTAACAAAAATAATACCTAGGGGTAAATATTAAGTGAGAAAATATTGTTTTAAAACACAAAACATAAATACATTTTTTTTAAGTAAAACGATTTTATTTTCATGAAAATTGAATTTGAAATATTTCAAACTGTCGTAACTCAATGTTTTCAAATAGAACATGATGCATTTCATGTTTTACAAGTGAACGGCATGCCCTCTGCTCCAGCTCTTGTATAATACTCCCTATACTTAAAGATTCTAGTTTTGGAAATATTTACATTTATAATCGCATACCATGATTCATGTAGGGATCAGTTTCAAACATTCTTTTTCCAGTTTTTCTATTAACCCATCGGATTGCGGGATTATTTGGCGAATTTTGGACAAACAATAGTTAAATATTTAAATTAACTTCGGTGCAAAAAAGGTACCAAATAATTAATCTGATTTTCTACATTTACATTTTAGTGAATTTTCGTAGAAAAAATTCACTAATGGGGAGATCCCGACTTTTGAATTTTGAAAACATTTTTGCAAATGAGCGCGATCTAGGACCCCTAGAACCCATATCCGGGGTCAGTTTCAATTTTTATATGTTTATATATATATATATATATATATATATATATATATATATATATATATATATATATATATATATATATATATATATATATATATATATATATATATATATATATATATATATATATATATATATATATATATATATATATATATGTGTGTGTGTGTGTGTGTGTGTGTGTATGTATGTATGTATCACACCGATAACTCAAAAAATAATAGGCCGATTTTGATAAAATTTGGCATGCACCTTTCTTTTGTAAATGGCTTGGATAAGTTCGTTAGTCAGGAAAATCGGATGAGGTTTTCCGGGAAAATTTTGAGTTTTCATTTGAAAAAAATTCTTATCTCAAAAAGTAATAAGCCGATTTTAATAAAATTTGGCACGTACCTTCCTTTTGTAAATGACTTTGACAAGCTCGTTAGTCAGGAAAATCGGATGAGGTTTTCCGGGAAAATTTTGAGTTTTCATTTGAAAAAAATTCTTATCTCAAAAAATAATGGGCCGATTTTAATAAAGTTTGGCATGTACCTTCCCTTTGTAAATGGCTTTGACAAGTTTGTTAGTCAGGAAAATCTGACGAGGTTTTCCGGGAAAATTTTGAGTTTTTATTCGAAAAAATTTTTTATCTCAAAGAATAATGGGGCGATTTTGACGAAATTTGGCATGTACCTTCCCGTTGTGAATGGCTTTGATAAGTTCGTTAATCGAAAAAATCGGAGGAGTTTTTCCGGAAAAATTTTGAGTTTTCATTTGAAAAAAATTTTTATCTTAAAAAATATAACATCTATGATAACCAAATTTGGTAGGTAGGTTTACGATATAAAAAGTAAACTATATACAAAAATTTAGATTTCTATGTTACAAGAAAAGAAGTTATAATAAAATATTTTGTGCCAGATAATTTCTATGAAAATTCACTACCATAACGCACTTGCTGCGTCCAGGCTTTTTATAATATATAAGTAGGTAGTTGATAAATTGTTTGATGTCTGATGACAAACAGTTAGTTTGTTGAAATAAGGTACATTGTATCCACTATAAAGGTTACACTATCTACAACATTTCAGGTCTTTCTTAAAAAAAGATCTCAAGACGCAACGAGGGCGTTATGGTAGTGAATTTTTATTAAATGCTTCAAATTTGAATAACTCAATTTTCTATAAACTTAGAAAGTTTAATTTTGGTATGTGGTAAGGTCTTTCCTAGGGCAAAATATCCACCAAATTTCATTTAAATAACTTTGTAATTTTCGGAGAAAAAAATTTTTTCGAAAAAAAAATTAAAATTTGAATAACTCAATTTTCTATAAACCTAGAAAGTTAAATTTTGGTTCGTAGTAAGGTCTCTCGCAAGGCAACATATATAGTAAATTTCATTAAAGCAGCTTTGTTATTTTCGGAGTTTTTGTTTAAAGAAAACTCAAAATTTCCCCGGAAAACCTCGTCCGATTCTCCTGGCTAACGAACTCAGCCAAGCCATTAATAAAATAAAGGCACTTGCCGAGTTTCATTAAAAACTGAAACTGACCCCGGATATGGGTTCTAGGGGTCCTAGTTCGCGCTCATTTGAAAAAAATTTTGCAAAGTCTCACCATCGATACCTCTCTATTAGTGAATCTTTATTTAAAAAAAAACACATTTAACGTTAAAAGCATTTGTATGAAAATTCGATACCATAATGCACTTGCTGGGTCCAGACTTTTAGCGAATTAAAAAAAAATCACTAATGAGGAGATATGTGTTTTCTTTCTTAATAAGTTTATATCTCCGGAAATAACCAAGTAAGGGCAACCAAATTTGGTACGCGTGTTTGTATTATAAACTTATGGGCAGTTGAATAAACAAAGTTTGGAGTTTTCCTCAAAACGTCAAACTCGCAATTTGAAACGTCAAATTTGGTAATATTTAGGTAAATAACCTGAAACAAATACGGATTGTGAAAAGAAAATGTTGCAAGAAGAGTGTTCTGCGAACCCTTAAGTTTCAGATTCAACCGTCACAGCCCTTCATTTTACTAAAATATTTAAGAAAATTCATTTCAAATAGATGCTTTCTCTGATGCTATCGCTGTAGGTTTAGTTAAGTTTAACGTTCTATAATTTTTAGCTAATTTTCGTAGAACAAATTCGTTAATGCATTTTTGCATTTTTTTTATCGAAATATGATGCATGTTTGTGTGAAAAAAATCGGGACGCAGTATGTGCGTTTTGGTCGCGAATTTTCATTAAATCCTTCAAGTTTCAATAAACCAACTTGCTATTAACGGAAATTTTGTTGGTTAGGAAACCAACATTTAACTTTATTTTCGGTTTTTTTTATATTTTCAAACAATAAGTAATTTTGATAAAATATAGTACATTGTTTCTACTACATAGGCTATACCGGTAATCAGATTGATGCCTGCTCGCATTTGCTATTAAAAACATTTTAATGGAAATTCACATCCATAATACACTTGCTGCATCCAGACTTTTGAAAAATGTTTATATATTTTCAAACAATAAAGTTACTTCGATGAAATATGGTACATTGTTGCTACTATATAGGCAACCAAGTTTGATTCCTGCTTTCATCAAAGAAAGACATTTGCTATTAAAAATATTTTAAAGAAAATTCGTAATCATAACGCACTAGCTGCGTCCCGAACCTTTTTCTTAATGTTTTTGTCTTGTTTATTGTCGTGTTGCAATCAACAGTTATCTCGTTGATTATTTCAGAAAACTTAGAAACTTCAAATTTGATATGTACAGTCGTTTCTATAAAATCAACTTGTGCAACAAATTTCATTGGACTAACTTTGTTATTTTTGGAGACACAAGGATGCTTCTCGGAAAATTGTGTAATTTTTGTTTATTGTCTTGATTATATTCTTATTATCAAATATTAGTGAGGATTTCATTACCTGCTATTTGAACGTGGTCGGATTCTTATGAGAAACAGTTTACATACAAGCCGACAAACTGTCCATGGCACTGGTCAAATTTTATTATTTTTAATCATTTGCATGAAGAGAACAAGATGTAACTAAGTTTGTGTATACATTGATGTATGTATGTTTACACATCTGTGCTGATGTTTATTTGACCACAGGGTAACAAGTAGGTAGAGAGTATTAAGCCGGAATAGAAATGTTGAAGCTTTGATTGTAAATTGTTTAAACTTCGTTTGTTTATTGGCCATGTGTGAAACGGGATTAAGTTTATTTTAACACAGATTTTCGGATTTCCCCATCGTAAGTTGCATGTAATTATAATATTTACAAAATGTCTTAAACATATCCGGTGTTAATATGTATGTTTTGTAAACTGATAATTCTTATATCGCAATTTGCAAGAGTACGTATCGATCACTTAAATTTTGTTCCTTATATCTCAGTATCTCATTTTATATGTATATCATCATCGCAATCTACAAGTGATGTCGCATTGGCGTCGCGATGATGACTCTGGGTCCAGAAATTACTTTTTATTTTAATGTAGCTGGCTCACTAATCAACTGGGCTAAGTTTTACGAAAGTTTTCTTCTTGATTTGCCTTTTAGTGAAGTTTCTTTTAAAAATTCACTAATGGGGAGATCCCGACTTTCCAATTTTGAAAAAAGTTCTTCAAATGAGGGTAAAGTAGGTTCCCTAGAATCCATATCCAGGGTCAGTTTCAATTTATCTCTCTCTCTCTCTCTCTCTCTCTCTCTGTGTGTGTGTGTGTGTGCGTGTGCGTGCGTGCGAGTGTGAGCAAGTGTGTGTGTGAGTGTCTGTGTGTGTCACACTGAGAAAGCAAAAAAGAATGGCCCGATTTTGACCAACTATGGAGAGTACCTTTCTTTTGCAAGTGCCTTGGACAAGTTTCTTATCCAGGACAATCGGGCCAGTTTTTCCCGGAGAATGTTGTGTTTTTTTTCGAACATTTTTTTTATTTTCAGTAATAACACAGTTAAGGCAAACAGGTAAACCATTTGCCAAAATTTAGATCTGTAAGTTAAAAGACAAAAAAGTTATAGGCATTAAAAAAAAAGGGATTTTCCTCTTAAAACATCAGTCAAGATTTGAATGGTCAAAATTGGCAACATTTAGGCAAAGAACCTGTAACGAATACGGGTTGTGTAGCGAAAATGTAGCAAGAAGGGTGTTTTACCAACACTTAAATTTCAATTTCAACCGTTATTGCCCTTCGTTAAACTAAAATATTTCCAGAAAATTCATTTCATTCGTTTCTTGGTGACTTCAATGTCCATAATAAGGAATGGCTAGGATCTTCAAAAACCGATCCTCAAGGGAGAGCAGAGGAGGCCTTTGCAATCAGCAATTCTTTAGCCAATATGGTTCAGCAACCTACTTACTTTCCTCGTATCCCAACACACAGCTCAAATCGCTTGGATCTCCTTCTTACTACAAAACCTGAATGCTATAACATATCAGTCACCGCCCCCCTTGGTCGCTCAGACCACGGCATGGTCACTGCTTCCTGCGCAATGCAACCCGAGGTCACACAGTCATCACACCCACGTATCGTTTGGCACTACAACTCCGCAAACTGGGACGAAATGCGGGATTACTTTTCCTCATTTTCATGGGCGTCTGTCACAAAACGTCACCGAAATTATCCAATCCGGCATGCAATTATTTATTTCAGGTACACAGAAAACCTCTTCAGCCACTCAAAAGCCCTGGTTCTCTAAATCCTGTGACAAGGCCAGACTTGAAAAGATCAAAGCTCACAAAACGCTTCTACACAATTCCAGTCAAGAAAATCGTCAAGCATTTAACGACGCAAGAAACCGCTATGTCCGCATTCTTTCTGAGGCAAAAAACTCGTTTAATAACCACATCAAAAACAAAGTCCTCTCAAGCTCCAACGGCAGCAAACCCTATTGGACTCTTGCTAAATCTATTGGGAATAATTTCTGCAAAAGCACGTTTTCACCTCTTGTCTCAGGGGATGAAATTGTTTCTACCGCCCTGGGCAAGGCTGAACTTTTTGCTTCGTTGTTCGCTGGCAATTCTACTCACAACCCACCTCCAGGTGTTCAACCACCAACAGTCCCCAATGTCGCTGATAAAATGACGGATATCATTTTCAAAACTAAAAAGGTACGAAAGATGCTCTCTTCTCTTAATACCAGGAAAGCCTCTGGCCTTGACGAGATCCCAGCAATTGTTCTCAAAAATTGCGCACCAGAACTTGCTCCTGTCCTGACTCGTCTGTTTCAGATATTTTACAATAATGGCATATTCCCTAGTAATTGGAAAAGTGCTCGAGTACAACCCATCCCCAAGAAAGGATCCAAAGCGCTTCCTAGCAACTACAGGCTTATTTCTCTCCTTTCAGTTCTTCCTTTTAAAGTGATGGAAAAGTATTTAAACACCGAATTACTAAAATTTCTTGAAAATCACAGTCTAATCCACGACAGGCAGTATGGATTCCGTCAGCGCAGATCGACTGCTGACCTCCTTTCCTTTGTCAGCTATTCTTGGAACAGGTCTATGGAACTACACGGTGAATCTCAGATTGTTGCTCTAGACATATCCAAAGCATTCGACCAGGTCTGGCACGCAGTACTGCTTAATAAACTTTCGGCCTATGGCTTACCACCAAAACTTTGTACCTGGACAGCAAGTTTCCTCTCCAACAGGAGGATTTCTATTGTCGTGGATGGCCATTTCTCTAAACTGTATCCAATTAATGCAGGAGTTCCTCAAGGTTCAGCTTTAGCCCCTACTTTGTTTCTTCTCCACATCAATGACCTCCTCTCTAGCACACCCAACCCAGTTCACACTTACGCGGACGACAGCACCCTCCACTCAAATATACAATATTCTAAGCCAGTTTCTTTAGCCCAATTAGATGAGGATCCCAGACTCATGGAGGGTTCTGTCTCCGTATATCTCCAAATAATATTAGACTGGGGAAGTAGAAATCTTGTACAATTCAACCCCACCAAATCTCAGTCTTGCTTTCTTTCTCAAAGAGATACACCAGCCCTAGACCCATCACAATGAACAACCAAGTTATTCAAAGTAATCAGTCCTTTTCTCTTGTTGGCATTTCTGTGGAGCGAAATCTTAATTGGCACCAACATGTCACATCAATTGCTGAAGCGGCTGCTAAGAAATTAGGTTTCCTCTTCCGGACTCGCAAATACTTTTCACCAGCTAATCTCTATACCTTATATACTTCACAAATAAGGCCAAACCTCGAATACTGCTCCCACATCTGGGGTGCAGCTGCCGCTTCTACACTCGCTATCCTGGACTCAATTCAAAAGAGAGCTATACGTCTCATAGGTGACCCTACCTTCACCCAAAGGCTGCTATCCCTTGCCCACCGACGTGCCGTTGATGAGATATCTGCACGGGCACTGCTCAGAGGAGCTTTCCTCCATAGTTCCTCCACCTGCTGCCCCCAACAGATCTACCAGGGGAACAGAGCGAATGCACCCTTTTACTGTCCAGGGCACCAGACATAGAACATCTTGTTATGCCCGCTCTTTTGTCCCGAGGACTTCAAAGTTGTGGAATTCCTTGCCGGCACATGTTTTTCCTTCTCCTCCGAACCTCCAAACCTTCAAGTCCAGAATTAACAAGTTGCTTCTTTCCTCCTTGTCAACACCCACGGTACGATAGTCTTTAGGCTGTAAGCCCTCGTGGTGTGTTGTTAAAAAAATAATCAAATATACCCTTTCTCTGATGCTTTGGCAGTCATTTTAGTTATAAAGTTTATCGTTTAATTATCTATATATTTTGCCGAATTTTCGTTATAAAAATGCGAGACAGCCACTTTTTTATTTTGAAAAGAGTGTTTCAAAAAAGCGCGAACTACGTCCCCTAGAGCCCATATACGGAGCTTTTTTTAGTTTTTACCTGTTTCTATATATACAGGCGAACGCAATTTTAAGGTACACCTCAATGTATCCGTTATTATACAAGATACGAGAAAAACAAAATATATCTTAATTATAGGGTCTCTTGAGAGGCATCTTATAAAATGATTCTTATAATCACATGCTGGCCCATAAGTCGTTGGTGATACAAATTTAGTTTTTTTTTTAACACGCCTTATATTATTGCATTTTGCATAAAGCATGGACATATAATAGATGTTTGTAAGAAAAAAATCGGGATGCAGCAGGTGCGCTATGATAGCGAACTTTCATTAAATGCTTCAAATTTTAGTGGCTCAATTTGCTATCAACCTATAGGTTCGTTGGCCGGGAAACCCGTTTTTTTGGAAACATATTTAGTTTATTTTCGGAAAATTTCTGTACATTTTCAAAAAATGAAGTTACTTTGATGAAATATGGTACATTATTTCCAGTATATACAGTGGTGGATTACCGCACAGGCAAATTAGGCGCGTGTCTGGGGCCTCGGCAGTGCGGGGATAAATTAAATATATCTTCTAAAACTAACAGTCATTAATCAATGACAATTCTAACAAGGAATAAATGGTAAATTAAACAAAAAAGATAGCCAAGATGGTTTTAAATCACTAAAATATGCAACCCTGATGCATGCCTATATATACTTGATTGTGCTCATAATGGCAACAGTGCGATGTATTCGTCGTCTGCGATTTAATAAGGGATATATGAGACACGTTTGAATATATTGAGAAGGAAGTAAATTTATTAACAGATAATTTTATTAAAACGGAAACTATAGAGATACTGATGGCAGAATAAAAAAGGTTCGTGACGTAAGTGCGTTATGGTAGCGACTTTCCATTAAATGCTGTTACCAATCTTCCGTTCTGCTGTAATAGCCTAATAAAAAAATAACAACAGAACAATCTAAAAGTGAAGTTAATGTGAATCCTGAATAAATAGCAGGCAACGCTTATACTCCGGCAATTTCAGGGTGGTTCGGGTTTAACGTTTTTCTTTCAACTCTAGTTGTATATTTCTGGAAGGAGCATTAATTCAATAAATAATTTATAAGGGCGCCATCAGTATTAGACGCCCGCAGTCGCCTGCAAACTCTAGACGGTCAGTGTTTATTCACGACACGGCTGAATTAGGAAAAAATGATATGCTAGGTAATGTTTGGCCTAAAAGTAATTGTTACAATAACATCAATGGAAGGATGAAAAGCAAGACGGATCACGTCATAGGTACGTCCAGTATACTTGCCTAAGTTTTAAATGAGGAGACCAAAGTTTATAGGACCTGTAGAACATGTAGGAAAACATTGACCAAAACAATTCACTGACTAAATTAAAGTTTTAGTTTTTCTTTATTAGAAAATAATAAAATAGATAATATACCTATATAAATATAATACGTGACAAAATAAACATGTAAGTTTATAAATATTTAAGTTACTGGGTAGAAATTAAAATATAGATATTGTATGATAATATTTTGATAAGGTATCGATCTTTAAATCTGGTCAATTTAAAACAAATGTATTATATCTGATAGGTTAACGGTGTGTTGAGAATTATTAACTTCGTCAATTTGGAACATCAATAGGTATTATAAGACGCAGCAAGTGCGTTATGGTAGTGAATTTTCATTGAAATGATCTGGCACAAAATATTTTATAACTTTTTTTCTTGTAACATAAAAATCTAAATTTTGGTGTATAGTTTGCTTTTTATATCGTAAACTTACCAACCAAATTTGGTTATCATAGATTTTTTATTTTCTAAGATAAAATTTTTTTTCAAACGAAAACTCAAAATTTTCCCAGAAAACCTCGTCCGATTTTTTTTATTAACGAACTTATCAAAGCCTTTTACAAAAGGAAGGTACGTGCCAAATTTTATCAAAATCGGCCTATTATTCTTTGAGATAATAAAATTTTTCGAATGAAAACTCAAAATGTTCCCGGAAAACCTCGTCCGATTTTCCTGACTAACAAACTTATCAAATATATTTACAAAAGAAAGGTACATGCCAAATTTTATTAAAATCGGCTAATTACTTTTTGAGATAAGAATTTTTTTCGAATGAAAACACAACATTTTCCCGGAAAACCTCGTCCGATTTTCCTGACTAACGAACTTATCCAAGCTATTTACAAAAGAAAAGTACATGCCAAATTTTATCAAAATCGGCCTATTATTTTTTGAGTTATCGGTGTGATACATATATATATATATATATATATATATATATATATATATATATATATATATATATATATATATATATATATATATATATATATATATATATATATATATATATATATATAAACATATAAAAATTGAAACTGACCCCGGATATGGGTTCTAGGGGTCCTAGATCGCGCTCATTTGAAGAAATTTTTTCAAAATTCAAAAGTCGAGATCTCCTCATTAGTGAATTTTTTTTAAGAAAATTCACTAATAATCTGCGTTAAAGGAAAGCATCGAACAGTATTATCTTTCCCGTAATTGGCTGCCAAGAACGTTCACCAAAATTATTACACAAGAGCTAGAAGAAAATGGTACGGATTAAATAAACAAAAACTACCTAATATTTAATAAATTTTATGCGGAGGTTCACATTGAACCCGTGACGTATCTCCGAATAGTCAACATGTTGTTGTTGTTGTTCGCGCTTTTCTTGGCTGCGGATAATTATCCATTAGCCCATTGTCCGATTTATTTTTCGAGCGTTAGGTACGTATTTTTCTATACAATGGTCCATCGTGGCTCCAACCATTATGTAGTGTTTATTATTACTACCCTTATTTTTAATATAATTAACTAGGCTAAGTACAACAATATTCTTACTATTTAACATATTCATTTTTTTTCTTTTTTTTTCTTTTTTTTTTCTTTCTTTTTTTTTCCTTATTTTCTTTTTTTTCATTCTTTTTTTTTTCATTTTTTTATAATTGGTCTTTTTTTCCTTTTTCCCAGTTTTTTTCTAATTGGTCTTTTTTTCCCTTTTTTCAGTTTTTTTTTAATTTTTTTTTTTTCTTTTTTATATATATTTTTTTCATCTCAGTCGGGAATATACGGGGAGACGAATCGCCTAGGGACCCTTCAAGGCTCACAAAACACACACAGACTGGGCCACGGTTTGAAAAAAGGTATAAACAAATGGGAGATACAAAGGATCTTAAAACTAAGCTTTACAAATGTTTCTTTACAATATTTACTTAAATGACTAACAAATGATTATTACACATATACTGTTCACATCGTAAAATCAAATTATTGTTAATTTATATAGTATGTCTTATCTCTCAACTATATATACCCATACATATATATTTACACACACACACTTACATCTATAACCGACCCATATATTCAAATACTTAAATATCCAAACATATTTTATACGACTACTATTTCTATGCCTATCTTTACAGATACCGCGTGTTTTCATCACGTTAAGGTTCTAGCTTAATTTTTTTTTATGTGTTTTAACAACCAATCGTATATGTTTTTCTGCTTTGTTTGTAGCAACTGTGGCAAGCTAAAGGGGCAATCAACACCCGCCCAAGCATGCACTTGATTACAGAATTCATTTATTTCATGTTTTTTTAAACTGCACTCCAGTAGCATGTGTTGAGTGCTCCCCAGCTCTCCACACTGACAAAGTGGGTCGTTCCTTAAGGCTATTTTATGCATGTAAACAGGTACAATATGATTAAAGCGTAATCTGCACATAATGGAAATTTCCCTTTTTTTATAATTTAATTTAGCAAACCATGGCTTCACCGGTAGTGTTGGTTGTATTTGCTTATAACATAATCCTTTTGTATTTTGTTGGTATTCCTCTTCCCATTTTTGATGTGATTGTTTGCTGAGATACACCCAGCACTGGGATTTTGTATGTTTCGGTAATTCCGTCGTTTGTCGCTTGCTTGGCCAGATTATCCACTATTTCGTTTCCCTGTATGCCAGAATGTGCTTTTGTCCACACCAGTACAATATTTTTACCCTGTGCTCTTGAATGTTTTATGGCATTTATTGTTTGCGTTATGAGATAATTGTTTTTGCTTCTTTTGTGGGAACCGCTATAAATGGCTTGAAGAACACTTTTGCTTTTATAAATGATTAGTATCTCACTGTTTTCTATTGTATCAGTATACTGGACTGCTTTATGAATTACTATAATTTCTGAGGTAAATATGGTAAATATGGGATTACACTTTTCTGCAATTTGCTTCTGTGGATCATAAAAAGCACATCCAGTTCCCTCTTCGCTTTTCGACGCGTCAGTGTATGTGGTACGACTTATTCAGTATCTGATTTAAATCGTATTTGAACATGGTGTTTCTTATCGGTGCGGGAAAGTTTGTATAATCTTCAGTATAAGCAACCTGTACCCCGATGTTGGAAGGTTCTATCTGATAGTATGGATCTACTTTATTTGACCATATATCGTTTCTGAAAGGGATAAGATGTTCATAGCTGTCTATCATTAGTGGTTTTTTTCTTTTTCCAGAAGCTGTAGGTCAATGTCATTAAGAATAGCTGATGGAGTTTTGTTACGATATGACTGTCTTTTGATAAAAGTTTCGTTACAAATTTTGATGTTAAGTATTCTCTTCTTCTTTGCAGAGGTGGTTCGCATGCTTCCGCCAGTAAGTTGTTTGTAGGTGTGCTTCTTAATACTCCGAGACTAATTTTGAGCGCTTTATTCTGTAAAACATTAAGCTTGTTTAAATGCACTTGACTTGCTTGGTTATATAGGCAACACCCATAGTCTATAATTGACCTTATATATGATCTGTACAGTAAAAGAGACGTTTCTGGGTCTGCGCCCCATTTGCTATGGCAAACGGATCTCAATATATTCATTGCTTTTTCTGTTTTACATCTTATTTTTTCAATGTGTTCTTTCCATAGAAGTTTGGTGTCCATCAGCATCCCTAAATAATTTATTACAGGTACTACTTCAAGTTTCATATCAGGGAGAGTTATGGTCTTAGGTAATGGTCTTCTCTTTCTGGTGAAGATACACACTTTTGATTTGGACTCAGATAAGTCCAATCCGTTATTATTTGTAGGTAGACTGACTTTTAAAAATGTAATACTGTGATGTTTAAAAATACCTGATTAATGGCTTATTCACTAATCAACATGAATGGTGTATTTAATTAATTAGCACATTAGTCCACAAAACGATTCTCATTACTTCTAATAATCCCATTAAATTCCGGGACAACGTAGTCGATATTAAATAGGAAGGTACTTATCTTAGAAACCAATCCTGGACAGTGCCGGGGAGGCCACGGGGTCCAAATAGCATCTGCTAGCTAATTGATGGACGGGAAGATCTCTGGGCCAAAGGTCCTCACGCTAATACCTGGGGATGAATGGTTGAGGTGAAATCTCGTAACATGCTGTCAATTGGGATTTGGATGACTCAGATGTCGATGGTAATCTGGACCAAATGAATAGTAGTGATGAGGAAGAGTTACTGCCAGGTAATAATGATAATGTTCAATTTCCTGTCGACACACAAAGTAACGATGAATATGACCCATCAGATGATGAGCCACTTTCTAACCTTCTACCAGCATCTAGAAAAAAGTGGATACACGTTCTATAAATTTTTATCCAATTGATGCCGATACTAATTTCAATGATGGTATTAATGAACCTGTCAAAGATCCAATCGATTATTTCCGCAAATATATTGATGAAACGTATTACACAAACGTGGCTCTCTACACTAACAGGATGAGAGTTGAGAAAACTGGCCGTTCCATGAATACTTCCGCCAAAGAAATAAGACAATTGTTTGGTTGCTCAATGCTAATTGGTATTTAGGGTTTATCACGTATTAGAACGTTTTGGGCACTAGACACAAAAGTTCCAATAGTTTCCGACAATATTAGTAGAAACCGTTTCTTTCGTCTGCGGTCTAGTCTAAAGCTTGTTGATGATAGTGACATTACTGCAAAAAGAAGAAGCCTTGACAGGTTTTGGAAAATACGGCCACTCCTAAACATGGTTCACAAAGGTTGTCTCGAAAATAAAAGAACAATACACATTTCAATCGACGAACAAATGATACCATTTCACAGCAAAGTTTTAATGAGGCAGATTGTTCGAACGAAGCCCAATCCAGTTGGACTGAAAATTTTCGTGATGACTACTCCTTCTGGCATACCACTAGATTTTCACTTGTAGGAAGGTAAAGGCGCTTCCGTGGAGTCGGAAATATTTCCAACACTGGAAAAACTTGATGTTTGAGGAAGGATGGTATTGAAAGTCGTTGCTACCCTGTAGGAGTCTCAGTATTTACAGACGAGTACTTTACTTCCATTCCCTTAATTGAAAGACTTTCGTCTAGATCAATTACATTAAGTGGAACAATTATGGAAAACAGACTTCCTAAGGATGCAAATTTTGTTAGAGATAATGTTTTAAAGAATAAAGGAAGAAAGAGGTTCTCATGATCAACTAGTCAGAGAATATTCAAAAGTAACTATGGTAAAATGGTTTGATTCTAGACCTATACATTTTGCCTCTTCATTTTGCGGTGTTCTTACAGAAGGAATATGTCGAAGGTGGTTAAAAGTGGATTGTAAGTACGTAAGTACATTGATGTCAAGCAGCCGCTGGTTGTTAGAGAATACAACACCAACATGGGTAGGGTCGATCTTTTAGATATAGTTATTGGAAAATACCCCATGAGAAATAGGACAAACAAATGGACTATTCGTTCAGTATTCATTTCATAGACTTCGCTGCAGCTGCTGCCTTGCTGGAATACCGAGAAGATGCCGGTAATGAACATTTACCAAAAAAGAAAATATGGATTATTTAGATTTTAAGTTTTCCTTGGCAAAATCACTGACTTTTCAAATTGATGAAATTGACAATGATCCATATATATTAGGTGACATATCAGATGAAGAAGTTCCCTCGCTTCAAAAGAAAAGACGTGTCGACCCTGTTCCAGACAAGAGAAACAGGTTGGTCGGTAACAAACATTTGCCGGACTTTATGAAAAGTGCTCAGCCGTCTAAATGCCGTTATCCACAATGTGGTGTTCCCGTGTTGCTCTGTTCAAAGAAATTGTTTAAAAAAAATTCCAGAAATAAAAATAAATTTTTGACGACTTAATTTGTGTATTGGTACAAACCCAAAGTATCATATATAATAACCCACTTTTTTCAAAAAGTATTGCAAAATTTCATAAAATTGTATGTTTTTGTGGTCATTGAAGCAGAGATAACACAAAAAATACACAATAGTGATTAATTTATAGTTCCGTTGGCTCTTGGGTCCGAAGAGGATATACTGATAACCAAATTTTATGCCGGCTTTCTTAAAAAAAAGACATATTTGCTATGAAAAACAGTTTAATGAAAATTCAGTACCATAACGCACTTGCAGACTTTTTTCTTTTTTTCAAGTATGTGTCCTCCAGACAGGGGCGGCTCCCCAATATGTGCGCCCGTGCGCGCGCACTGCCGCCTGCCGTGGAAAAAATAATATTTTTGCTATGCTATATTTTAATAAATTTATATTTATACATCCATATCCATATAAAGCAGTCGGGCGGCGGTGTATATTTTTCGGCGCTCTCAGGAAATGCGATGCGAAATGATCGCCGAATCTTGATGATCTTCGTCGAAAACGACCGAATTAGCAATATGTTGTGCGCTATAAAATTACACACTCCAGTTTGTAGTGGACTTTTGGCAGAGTGTGTGTACCTACTACCTAGTAATTTTCGTCTTCGCGTCGGATTGATTTTTAATTAGATCATTTCGTTGTTGTTTACATGTTCTAACAAGACAATTATTATTATTATGATGGTTACTACTTGGGATTGCTTAATAAGTGGACAAAATAATTGTGATACAGTGATTAATTCAGTGGATATTTTAAATTTAAAGGTTAACTTTTTAAGGGACTTTTTATCTACTATAACGTATAACTAACTAGAGGAAAACTTGGTAAGTAGTTAATAATTATTAAGTTTAGTAAATAGGTTTCTTTATAATACATTTTCGGGGAAAAAAATAGGCGAGCCCTTCATTTTTAGTGAATTTTTATTTTAAAAAATTCACTAATAAAGAGGTATCGATGGAGAGACTTTGCAAACATTTTTTCAAATGAGCGCGAACTAGGACCCCTAGAACCTATAGCCGGGGTCAGTTTCAATTTTTATATGTATATATATATATATATATATATATATATATATATATATATATATATATATATATATATATATATATATTATATATATAATATATATATATATATATATATATATATATATATATATATATATATATATATATATATATATATATATATATATATATATGTATCCAACCTTTTACTCAAAAAAGAAGCAACTGATTTCGATGAAACTCGGCAAGTGCCTTTCTTTTATTAATGGCTTGGATCAGTTCGTTAGTCAGGAAAATCGGATAACGTTTTCCGTAAAAATTTTGAGTTTTGTTTCTCCGAAAATTTCAAAGGTATTTTAATGAAATTTTTTGGATATATTGCCTTGTAAAATACCTTACTAGACACTAAAATTCAACTTTCTACATTTTTAGAAAATTGAGATATTCAAATTTTAAATTTTCTTTTAAAAAAAATTTTTTCTCCGAAAATTACAAGGATATTTTGATGAAATTTGGTTGATATGTTTCCCTGGTTAAGACCCTGCTATATGCCAAAATTCAACTTTCTAGGTTTGTAAAAACTCGAGTTATTCAAATTTGAAGCATTTAATAAAAATTTACTACCATAACGCACTTGCTGCGTCCCGAACTTTTTTTTCTTGCGCACCCCCAATGCATTAAGGCACGAGCCGCTACTGCATCCACATGTTGTTCAAGACGAATTATTATGTCTAATGATAGGTCCAACCGATGTTGCCTCCATCTCTCATTATTTTTCAGGAAGCTTTTTTCTTGTCTTGTCTTTTATTAGAAATAATATAGACTATTTAAATATAAAATTGAAGACGTGTTTAGTTTTACTGTAATTACATCATTAGACCTATTTTAATATTAGAGTGCACTTTGAAAATAGTTTGAGTTATGATTGTGTTATTTCTATCAATGTTCTATGAAACAGAAAAATTAAACCGTTGAATATAATTTCACACTATTATGATTCTAAGAAGTCCCTGAACCTGAAAACTGAATAGGCGGCAAGGAAAACTAATCCTCAGACTCGAAGCAGAGTAGCTATGATTGATGCGATAAGGGTTGTTTCGAGTAGCAGTTATGGCTTCAGAACTTTTCGGTGTTCTGAAAAAGCACACTCCAGAGAAGGGCGAACGGCAAAAACAAAAAAAGTCTGGACGCAGCAAGTGCGTTATAGTAGCGAATTTTCATACAACTAATTTTAATGATAAATATGTTTTTTCAAGAAAGAAATAAAATTTAGTAGAAATTAACCTTTACAGTAGAAATAATGTACCGCATTTCATCAAACTAACTGTTTCTTTGAAAAAGTATAAAAATTTGACGAACGCAAATTAAAAACATTCCTAAAAAAATTGGTCTGACTTTCCTGGCCAAAGAACATATCTAAGCAATTTACACAGAAACTACAGCAACCAAGATACAATTACAGAAAGTTTTTGACTGAAATAAAAAAAATGTTTACTTAAAAATTTGCAAATGGTTTCAAGAAACAACGCCATTTTTTACAAAAATTGGCTAAGTAATCTTACACAAAAAAAGAAAAAAAAATGTCTGAAAATTTCTGAAAAAAGATTTACACACAAATCCGAAAATATTTTTTCACGTGAATTCGCAAAGATTTTTTTACAATAATTTTCTATACAAAAATTTGCCCAAAAAATATAAAACTGAAATTGTACACCTAATCTGTAATTAAAATTAAAAAAATATTTGAACAAGTGGAAGTAAAGAAAAATATAAGCGGAAAAGTGTCAATTGATACAGTTTACTTTATATTTGTAAAGTCGGTCTGTGTGGGTAGATGCAAGTATTACCGCCTTCTGCATAAACTTATAAAGGTGCTCCTAAGACCCAGTCTCTTAATGTTCTCTCGAAGATTCTTAGGAACCACACCAGTTAACGACATGACGGAATCACTCGGACACTATCTGTCCTCCACTGTCTCTTTACTTGCATCTCGAGGTCCCTGTACATAATGATCTTCTCGTTGTACTTTCTCTCTTTTTCTTCTAAGGACGCCGTCTCCCTACGAAGGTTGGAGATCCAACTGGCTATAATGGTGCGTGATACCGCACCTTTGAAAACCTCCACAGATGTCCGTCCGAACCATCGACGCAGATCTTTCAGCCATGAGTTCTGCCGTCTGCCCAGAGATCGTTTGCCCTCGATCTTTTCTTTGATGAGGAGTCGGAGGAGCTTGTACCGCTCCCCCCTCATAATGTGCCAGAAGTATTGGAGTATTGGAGCTTTCGTTCTTTAATGGTTGTCAGCAGTTCTTTGCATTTAACTATTCTCCTTAGCACTTCCCCGTTATTTATCCTGTCTATCCAGGATATACGCAGTATATGGCGATACATGCTACCCAGGATATACGCAGTATACGGCGATACAAGTACATCTCAAAGGCGTCAATGCGGCTCTCAATTGATTGGCAGAATGTCCAGCTCTCGGAGCCATAGAGTAGAACTGGGAAGATATAACAGCGCAGTATACGTATGCGGAGTTGTAGGTTTAGGTCTCTACTGGTGAAGAGGTTCTTCATGGAGATGACTGTCCTTCTGGCCTGTTCTATCCTTGATCTCATTTCCATTTTAGGGTCACTGTTCTCGTTGACGAGGGCTCCAAGGTATTTAACGAATGGCACCTGTTCCACAACCTGGTTGTTAATTTGAAGGATCGTCCGTCGTGGTGTCCCGGAGAACACCACCACCTTGGTCTTGGCAACGTTTATGTGTAAACCATACTGTGTGCTATGTTCAACGACGTGGTCCATCATATTCTGGAGATGTGGTAGGCTGTCGGCGACCACGACCGTATCGTCGGCGAATCGTATATTATTAATAAGGGTGCCGTTGATTTTAACGCCCTCTTTCCCATTCTCCAGTGCCTCCCAGAACACCGCCTCCGAGTATATGTTAAAGAGTAGAAGCGACAGGACACATCATTGTCTAACACCCCTTCTGATTTTTGTTTCTCCGGATGTTATGCCCTCTATCCTAATTTCCGCAGTCTGATGCTAGTACAGCTGCGTGATGATGTTCATATCTCCCGCATCGACTCCGGTGTATTTTAGGATCTCAATGAGCTTCTGGTGCGAAAGACGAAAGATTTTCGGTAGTCTATAAAGCAGGCGTATATATCAACATTCATGTCTCTGCATCGCTGTGTGAGAACGTTGAGAGAGAAGAGAGCCTCGCGCGTGCCCATTCCGTTCTTAAATCCAAACTGCGTCTCCCCAGCCTGTCCCTCACATCTGGCGTATATGCGAGTGTGAACGATGCGAAGAAACATCTTGAGGCTGTGAGACATCGGGCTTATCATTCGGTGGTCGTCGCATTGAGAAGCGTTCGGTTTTTTTGGCAGAGCGATGAACGTCGACCTCCGCCAGTCCGTTATTATTTTCCCAGTTTCATATATTGAGTTGAACAACGATGTAAGAAGGTTTAGGTCTACATCATCTGCACTGACGAGCAATTTCAAGGTTCCCGCGTGAGTATTGTCTGGTCCTACAGCCTTGTTATTTTTCTGAAGTTTTATAGCACGTCTCACTTCCTCTGCCGCGATAGCAAGGCCGGGTTCGTTGATATCATCATAGTCCCCAGGTGGTTGGTGGGGTCGTGTGTCATTGAATAGGGCCTCAACATACTCCTTCCATATTTCAAGTTTTTCCTCAACGCTCGTTAAGATCCTGTTGTTAGTGTCCTTCAAAATACCGTGGATCTGCCTGCGTTGTGTGTTTGTGAATTCCTTGACGTTTTTGTGGAGATTAAACGAGTCGTGCTTTTTTTCTAGTGCCTCAATTTCACTGCATTTTTCAGCTAGTCATTCTTCCCTTGCTTTTCGGCATTCCGATCTTGCCGCCCTGTTCAGATCCCTGTATCGGTTATTGTCTGTGGTCTTGTATTTCCTTCTCTCGTTCATAAGTTGGAAAATTTCGTCTGTCATCCACTGCTACCTTTTACAGGCTTGTGCATATCCAATGTCATCCTCCTGGGTTTCTAAAAGTGTTTTCTTCAAGACAGTCTACCGATGCTCTACGTCGTCGTCATTGCAAAATTTAGTTGTTTGTAGACGTGCCTCGAGACTCTCGGCTGCTCTGGCTCATATCTCGGGATCAAGAAGTCTTCTGACATCGACTCGCTTAGGTTTATTTGGGTGTTGAACTCTAGTGAAGTAGCGAAGCTGTAGACTTATTACTACGGGATTGTGGTCGCTGTTGACGTGAGCGCCAGGGTATGTTGTTGCTGATTTGACAAACTTCATTAAATGGCTCTTAATGAGGATGAAATCTATCTGATTTCTCACTATGTAGTTATCAAGATCTGCTGGGGATTTCCACGTGTATAAACGTCTAGGATGTTGTTTCAAGTAGGTATTGGCAGCTGAGAGGCGGTAGGTGCTCTGTACAAAATTGCACCAGACGATCGTCTCTAGCGTTGCGTGTTCCCAGACCATGATCTCTGCAGACCCCGCCACCAGCGCCCTTCCCGATTTTGGCGTTAAAGTCGCCAAGAACAATTGTCATCTCCCATTGTTTTGTTGTTTTCATAGCTTCTTATAAAGCAGAGTAGAATCTTTCAACTGCCTCATCAGGTTTGTCCCCTGTTGGAGCGTACGCTTGAATTATGTTCATGACTCTATGAGTAGTGAGGAGTCTCAAGAGCATCACTCGATCTCCGAGTGGGATAAAATCAATTACCGATTTTTCTAGTTCAGAGGAGATGAGTATAGATAGCTACGCCATACTGGTGTTTAGAGTCATCGCCACCAGAATAGTAGAGAACGTCATTTTTAATCCTGTGATTCCCAGTGCCTGGCCATCGTACCTCGCTTAGCCCCAAGATCTTGACCCCCAATCTACACACTTCTGCATCTACATTGGCGAGTTTTCCTGCCATACATAGGCTACGTATATTCCACGTTGCAATTCTGGTTTCTTTTCTATATATTTGTATTCTGTTAGTTTTCATGGACGTGGGGATTCTTCGCACCCTCTCTCCACTTAAGGGGGACTGAGGGCCGTGTCTATATTAGTTTCAGCCATGTTGAATAAATGGAATAATAGTGTAATGGGACTTCTGTTTCCCTTCTGCGCCGCAGTGTGGAAGCCGTTGGAAGTGCCACAGTGGCGCGTGCCACTTCCATTGTGACGCTGTGTGTGAAGTACATCTTCGGCACCGCCACATGCTACTGTTGCTGCTGCTGCCCAGCAACAGATTTTCACCATATCTGGTTATCCTCACCTAGTTTAGCCTGCAGGTCGATGCAGTTGCCCCGGGTGTGGCACGAGGAGCCATAAGTGAGAATTCTCTCTAAATTATTAGTATTCGGAATGACCACATGAATCAACGTCACATGCAAGGTCCGATCCCAGTACAACCTGTATCTTGAGTTCTCTAGAACAAGCTGAGGAGTGTATCTATAGTAGGGCACCTTACTAAGATTTAAAAGTCCCAGTTTCAGAGTCAGTTCTTGACGAAATATTCTCGAAACTGCGTCATGCTCTCTTTATACTTTGTTGCAGCAAACGCTTGACATCCTCCGGTGACGTGCTGGATAGTCTCTAATGAATAACACCCTAGCCTGCATTTGTCATCTTGGACTGAATTACCTACAAATATATACTCCAAGTAGTTACATATGTTCAAAGTCATCATAACATCGAAAAAAAGTAGTTTCTTGTTGAGATAACCAGATCTTGTATAGCCAGAAAAAGCCCCCCTGTCACTGGAAATATCTGTCTAAGCACCAATCAGTAGTTCGACGCTGATTTGTCGACATGTGCCTCTGAGGTCTCATTCCGATGTCGCCCATGGAGAGGCTTCTGCATACACGATTGCAGCTTGTCCTGATCAGTCCAATGGTAGCTTTGTATTTCACTTTCTTTTAATTGGAACGGTGTTGGATCATCTGCCTCGTATATGACACAGTGTAGTTCAGAAGTAAGCGCCTGCTAATGGAAATTGGTACGCAGGTTCACTATCTGCTGGTCCAACTGTTTATCAATATCCAACACTCCTCTCCCACCTTGGTCTCTATGACATTACGGGGGTGATGCTTTTTGGATTTTGTTAGCAGTGCTCCCACCTTCCATTGTAGATTTTCCATGTCCGTTTTACTCCAGTTCACGATTCCAAGTAAATAGCTAAGTGCGAACATGCATATGTATTCAAAGCTTTAGTCAGGTTCTTGCCGTTAATATGTGATCGCACCACCTGTTTTACTCGCTTCGTAAACAAATTTGTCGGGTCGTTCTTCGTTACCGAGTGGTTTATTTTCCTCGCTTTCTTTATTCCCAGGTATTTATAACACTCTTCTACATCCATCGAGGCAACTTGCTGACCGTTCTGCATTTCATATATACCTGGTTGCATCTTCCCTCTGACTACAAATAAGGTGCGACATTTGTCAAGCCCAAACTGCATGTCAATATCTCTGGAAAACCCTTCGACGATTTTAACGAGTTGTTTCAGGTGGTTCTTTGTGGAGGCCATCAGCTTAAGATCATCCATATACAGCAGTTGGTTGTATGATATTAGAATTTCGACAGATTTCGTTAAAGCCATAGTGGCCACTTTTATAAACACCAATTGCCTTTTATATATCATGGGATGTCAAAAATTCCTAATTTCTTCTTAAACTCTTACGGAAAAAATTTGCAACTGCTAAAACAATATATATATATATATATATATATATATATATATATATATATATATATATATATATATATTCCCGAAAAAGAAACGAAATAAAAAAGTTTATGTTTTTATTACTGTATATTAGTCATACCCTCAATATGTAAGGCACAATTTCTCTCAATTTTTGGGTAAATCGTATAGGTACGATTCACCATAAATGCGACATACCCAACTGTCGAAGTGATAAAATGTTCTAACCCAAACAAGTCAACTTTTCTAATAATTCTGTACAACATATTTAATAAATATCCCAAAACACACAAATTACATTAAAAACCGGTCTTAAAACTGCAACAACTTGGCTCCAAACAGAAGAACCATAATTACAACGTCCTCGGTAACTAGAGATTTCTAAGAAACAGAACTGAGGCGTTCAAGATGTGGCGGAACAGATTTTGGATCTCAAGTAACAACATTCTACCGCCAATTTTGAAATATCTCAGATTTAGCAGGCGGTACGATACACTCAATTTTACCGTAATAATTTGCAGTTATTTCAAAGAAGATAAGTATTTTGTACAAAATAAGAAAGTCCGCGATATCTTAGAATAACATAATAAATGCCCCTTGTTAACTTTCCCACCAAAGCATTCTATCTTCGATTCGCTAAACAGCTATAGTCAATGGTTATCCAAATAAGTTACCCAATAGAACTGCCTGTCTGTTTTTTGTATTCAATTTCCTATTGCAAATAAGAGAGGGGCAGTTATCCGGATTAACAAGTATTAATGGCATATATCTTGATAGGCGTAAGGACCAGACCATTACTTAGCAAGAAGGACGTCGGGTAGTGGTAGCGGAGAAGCATATTGCATTAACTGAAGAACCCGACAATGGAAATACAACTGCCCCTTGAAAGCGCCTGAGTACCTTGTAACAAAATAACACAGTCCGTGGCACATAAGATATGCCATTTGTTAACTTTCATATAAACACAATGTTTTTTTCTTTACTTAGGAGCTATCGCTTATGGCTTTTTCAGTTACCCAAGAAAACTTCATATGTTTTTCAGGTATTCAATTGCTTTACAGGAATATAGTTTACATTTTTAAAAGGTAACTGGGTAATAAAACTTCTGTCGTCTTCTTGCATTTTATTCCCTTTTATAGCTTGCGTGTTTATGTAATATAATTTGTAGGTTTTTGAAATACAATAAGTATTTTGTATCAAAATAAAGAGTACGTGATACCACATAGGGGGAATGCTCTTTGTTAATTTTATCATAAATGGCAATGCCAGAATCAGTTGCACATAAACTTTGTGATTTTATCTGTCATTTAATCTTCCAATGCTTTCGCGGCGGCCATATTTATGACAATCTTATTTGCGGGTTTTTAAAGGACTATTAAAGAAGTAGTTGGCTTTAAAATAACAGAGTGTGTCATATCCGAGAAAAACATGGAATATGCCACCGTTAACCCTAATGTTTACACATATCGCTCATCGCTTTCCAAACTACAAATAAAGTTGTCAACTTCAACACATTTACCGTAATGTAAGAAGGTAGTAGGTATACTTAGTAGGTATTTTTCAAAAGAAAACCTAAATTATCGTTTTAGCATTTCAGCCGCACTCTGACAGGTACTTTTTCTAATGCACTTAATAGCTTAGTTATCTCTGTTTACATAAAATTTCTTAGATGTTTAACATTTTGCCTATATTATCTTTTTAGCGGTGTCCATGTATTGTTACATATTGATGATTTAAATTCTTCTTTGGTATGCTTTATAGTTTAATGTGTTTTTGCTTTCAGTCTGTTTCTAATGATAAATTTTGTGCTTGTAACATTCAACTGAAAGTCTTCGACTTCAATATCTTGGATAAACCAAACGGAATTCTTGGCATATTTCAGCTTGAAAATGGCGCTGAACGTCGCCATCTCACGCAAAAGACGAACCAATCACATCTGATCGAGATAAGTACCAATGGGATCTTAATTTATCTGAGAGTAAATTACATATGCAAATATATTTAATGTGAGTTTGTGTCTGTATGTGTATGTGGCAAATTATCGGTGTAAAAAGCGGACTAGACCACTTATCGCCATATTAGAGCGAGAAATGGCACATCGTTCAGTACAACTATCGACGGGAACTTGGATAATGTACGCGAAATGCCGCTGCCGCCTTCTCCACTACTTCTTGCAGCACCAGTAAAGACACCACTGTCGAAGTGTTCTTATTTAGTCTCCAAGTCACACAGTGCCCGTGATGACTGACAAGTGTGTGTGTTTGTGTCGTAATAACCATACATAAGTATATAGATATAGAATGTTGTTGTTCTTGTGGTTGTTCGAGTAAATACAAATAGTTGAAATTGTGAAATCGTCATCGCAAAGTGTCGGACGACGTACGGGAGTAAGAGCAGGCAGCTAGTGGTAAGCGGCACCAAGTGGAGTGGAAGTCGACACCAAGTCTGGTACCAGTCTGATCGGAATCTTGAACACCGCAGCTTCGCGCATAATTATCACACTCTCTGTATATCACACATACACTTACACGCACGTATAAATACATCATCGTCGTCGAGGAGTGTGGACCAGTGCAAACTGTGACTTTACTAATAAAAAACAGAGGAACGCGTAGGTGCCGTTTCCTAATTTACGGGCAAGCCGTCGGCTAACAGAGATACACAGAGATATCTAGACGGCTCTGGGAATTCTTGCAGTGTTTGTCTGTTGTGCTATGACCGCAGTGCGTGTGCATGTGAGTTGTTCCTATCCAGGCAGAACCTGGTGCATCTTCACCCGTAATCCCTCAACGAGGTTTCTGTCACCCACCTGTGCCATCCACAGGAGAAGGAATTTGACTGCCATGTAGCTTTCTGCGGTTTCAGAGATCGCTCCTTGTCATCGACTAATAATTCAGCCAGCTTTAACAAGCAGGAATCTCCACTGTGAATAGCTTGCAACCCCTTGCTCGATCTACCTATTATCCAAAGGTAATAATATTTTGTTATCTTGAGTCACTTAATCTAGAAATGATACATACATGTTATTGTATCTTCAACAAACTATCGAGTAATGTTGATTAAATAAATACGGATGAAACGAAACATATGCATAATATTATAATGTAGCCATTATATAGAAAATAACCTGTTGTGGTCTAGCCGATATACGCTTTATGTGTTTGACTACTGCGTAGAATCGCAAACAATATATTTTATTACGGAAACAGAGATATATCTATTGAATATACCAGGACGATTAAGATACCTCTTTGTCATTAATCTACGAAATAATGCGAGAAATATTGAGTAACTGCAATAAACACAAAGTCAATGAAATATATTTGCGTAAAAGTAGTGAAAATATTAAAACACCTGAAGCTTCTGATAATTGAGGAAGGTCAAAGACACAAATAATTTTACACTTGCTGAACTCAACTTGCTGCATCTAAGTGCATTATTTTTATGGTGGTCCTCAAATGGTTTTACTTTTTTGACTTAAAATGTAGACGCTTTACAAGTTAGAATTAACTATTTTCACTTCGTTGGAACCTGGTACCAATATAGATTTTTACGGAAATGTTAACACTGCTTGCGGTATGGCACTATTTTTCTTTTATAAACTAGTTATTCACGAGCGTAGTGTTGTCACAAAACCTAAGCCAAAAGAAGTGTTTTCTTAAAACTCTATTAAGGCAGTGATTATCATGTGAGGCCATTAAATAATTTAAAAAACTTTTTGAATTATTTGAATCCGGGCACAGTAGCAAGTGAAATTGTCTGTATAGAAATATTAATTTGAAGCAAAAGCTTGGGTGTAGGTATCATGCAAAATAATTAAAGATGTAACAAACAAAACATTGCTGTAAGATAAATTTGCATATCAAATTATTGACAATGTGGAAAATCCAAAAAATATATACCTGGTTATATAGATAAACTATTCAACCACCAGCTACAAAAGAAGTAAACATATTTAGGAAAACTGCAATTTCGGAATAAACACAGTACAAATGTAAATATAGTACAAAAACTTAGCGAATATGTAAACCATAAGATAGTAAAATAAACAAGAAACAAAATATTATTTACGCAAATGCAAAAGCCTGGAAATTTAGGTGGAGGTTATAAGCGTTAGGACCAGAATATGTGAGAATATTTTAGTAATCACATTGCAATTTAATTGACCTTAAATTGTAAATGCGAGAAGACTACATTAGAAAAATTACGTTTTTCAAATTTATATTATACTAGAGTCTTCATAACAGAGTTAGACTCTATGTTTTACCCGAATTAATATCATACTTTTCATAATTTTATTACACCGATGTACAGAAGTCGTTGTATATGGGCCGCCCAAATTGGTTGTAATCCATCCTTGTGGTTTATAAAGAAAATTGGTATTACTATCGTAATTGCTGTCGCTTCGTCTTCGAAATCACGTCTTCCTGTTTCTAGTAATCCTTTCAATTTTTTGTAGCTTCTGCATTTTATTAATGGGTCTAGAGGCCTTCCTTTTACTATACCCAAAGAATGTTGTATATGATTTATGAAACCTTTTCCTCTGGTTCAACGTTTCTTATTGAGAAGGGTATCTTGTCTATTAAATGATTGTTTGTCAACGTGTTTCTTCTACTCAACTGTTACATTTACGATCATTGGTAATAATACTTCCAAGGTATGAAACATTTACATTTTTAAGCTGGCGTCCCTTTAGTTTTATATCTACTATGAGGTTATATTCTTAGTTATTTTTATTATTGTTGTTTTTATCATACCATCTGATTTTTAGTTTCTTACTTTTCTAAGCACACCATCTGTCACACTGAGCAAAAACTGATACTAGTTTGAATGCACACTGGTGTTTTTGTCGAAAGAGCTTTTTAGGGAACACGTGGTGACAATTTTCTCTCAATATCAATTTTGCTGCTAAAGAAGCTAGAAACCACACAGCCTAAAACCTTTGGTTATCTATAAATTCACAGGAAGAAACAATTCGGTCATCATTCAAGAAACTACCACTTTTCTAGAAAAACTTGTTATTTCCCATTATGTATCATTTGAATCCACTGCACTTACTGTATTGTTAAATTTATTTCTACACGTTTTTTTAAGATAATTATGTTGTCGTGTACGCAGGTTGTTACAATTTTTAACCTATTTTCAGGTATTGGTACTGGTTAATTAAAAGAATTTGTTTCTATGTGAAAATATTTTATTTTACTTTTGCATCACACATTTGAAACGCTTTAACTACTTCAAAAAATCTATCTGCTTATGGTTTATATATGTAAATAAATCGAGGGGAGAAGGGCAAGTCTATTAGTGTGAGTCATCAAGTTGTAACAGATGTCACCTGTTAATTTTCGACGTGTATGATAAAGTATCTTGTTTATTCATAATTTTATATTAATTAATAATACTTGTTTGCTGTGAGATTTCATTAATTAGACACGTGGCGATGGATACCCAGAGCTAGACTGTATGGAGACGACAGTACAGTCGCCTGGGCTTCGGCAAATAAAACAATAGACTCTTGGTTGTGCTATTATAATCTGACTTAATTTTAAACATTATTAAATTTTCGTATTAATTTTATATCTAATCTGGTTCATCTAATTTATATATTTCCACTGTCTTTAAAATTATAATCTATGTATAGCTGGTAAATATTGTTTACGGCTTACAATATACAGGTGTCCCACTAAAAAGACCATTTACAATTATATTGAAGTCCATTTGCATTTAAAATGAGATTTTTTACACACGTATCTCAACCAACATTATACTCACATACCTTGTGCAAAAAAGAAAAATGTTCAGTTATTTGGGTTTCCATTAATTTTTCGACACGTGTGACTTCAATTCCATTTAGTTTTTAAATGAAAACGTCTTATATACAGGTATTTAAAAAATTACTGCCAAAATTTCTAGGACGTATAGTACACAAAAAAATAAGTGTAGTTTATTCTATAAAACTATTTTAGAAAATGCACTCATAAGGAGCTACAGCCCCTAGAAGACGACTCTCAAAAAATGGTTCTTTGGCATTTCCTTCAAAACTACTACAAGTAACTTAGTGAAGTTAAACTAACACAGGGCGTAGTTTCTTATAAGAAATATTACTAATTTGTTAGAATCTTCATATTTCATTCAAGGACGTAACTTGCAACGGGGCTGGATTGGTTCAATTGCCATATATTTTTTGTGCATGGTTTTATTTAATACATTTATCCAAAATCTCAAAGCTTCATTTATTTGACAAAAAAAGGCATTCTTGTTAAAATGTTTTAAATTTGACTGTTTCGAGTAATTTCCAGTTGAATGTGTACGTGTTTTTCAATCTTTTGAAATCACTTGTCAAAAATGCCTTTGAAAATCTTTCAAGTAGGCCACGACATGAATTAAGCAAATGAGCATGGTGACAGCTTGGCATTGTTTGACGTATCTTTAGAACTAATTTTTGAAAAAAAACCTAAATAACACTCATGAACCACAACAAAATTAATAAATCACAGCACGTGCTCCAGATATCGCCCGTTCTCTTGAATACATAAATTAAATCTTTTGTTAAAATTTAACATATAATTTAACAGTTTACGATTATTTTGTTCTATCAATGTTTTATAATTCCTAGACCGTGTTAATTTCATTTTCATACACTTTTGTTTTCAGATATTCCCAAATATTGTAGTCGAGTGGATTAATCTCGGGAGACCTGGCTGGCCAGTGAATTGGTGCATCTGCACCACGCCCGATCCATTTGTTGGAACAATTAATATTTAACCACTGTCCCACTCTTGTACTAAAATATGGTGGTGCGCCATCATGCATAAAGAACATGCCCCTTCCACGATGTAAGAGTACATTTTGCAAGATTTGAAATAGATCATTTTATAAAACAAAAACGGAATACACATCTCCGTTTAAGGTACCAGGAAACATGTAAAACCCTAACAATTTATTTCCTAAAGTAGCTGCCCAAACATTTATTTTAAAACCACGTTGATAGTCATACACTCTAGTGTCTCTGGGACTTTTTCGGCTCAGAAATGCGAGTTATGATAATTAAAAACGTCCGCCCTTGTAAACATTGTTTCGCCCGTTAATCAGGTTTTATTTAACACTTCTCAATGGCCTGGTAGTTAATGTTGTATTTGCCTAAAATGGTAAGGACGCAGTCGCTGTTTTTTCAAAATTCTAAACGCACTTCCATGGGAAATATAAGTTCTTGGTGCTAATCTGCATCAACTAATTGTAGGTTCATGAAAAACGGTTTCGAAAACTAGTTTCTCAACTTCTACTGTTTGCGCACTTCTAGGATGTCCTCCGTCTGCGTTTGTTATTTTAAAGGAACCATTCTTTCCAAATCTCGGCTCTATTGCCAGAAAGGTTCTCCGATTCGGTATATTTCTAGTAGGAAATTCTTCTGCATATATTCTCACAGCCGCATCTGAATTTTCCAAACACTCACTCAAGGTTAAAATCATATCATCTGGTCCAGTATACGTATAATTAACCATTTTTTAAATAAATTAATGACAGAAATAATAACGCGACAATTACAATCCGTCAAACAATCTTAAGCTGAAAACCTGCTTATTTGCTTAATTCATATCATAGCCTACTCAAAAGATTTTTAGAGGTATTTTGGACCAGGATTTCAAAAGCTTGAAAATACGTGAACATTCAACTGCAAATTACGCAAAAATGGTTAACGTCAGAGAATTTTGACTACAATACCGTTTTTATGTAAGACAAATAAAACTTTGAGCTTTTGATACATGTATTCGATAAAACCACGCACAAAAAAAATACGGAAAATGAACCATTCCAGTCCCCTGTAAGTTGTGCCTCTGAATGAGATACAAAGATTCTAACGAATTATTAATATTTATCACAAAAAACTACGCCTCTCTGTGAAATTTCATTAAGTTGCCTGTAGTAGTTTTGAATAAATGCCAAAAAACAATTTTTGAGAGTCTTCTAGGGGTTGTAGCTCCGCAGGGATGAATTTTCTGAAATAGTTTTAAAGAGTAAACTGCACTTATTTTTTTGGACTATACGTCCTATAAATGTTGGTAGATATTTTTGAAACACCGTCTATAATACATCTTTTGATTATTTATTTAATTTTAAGCTAACTTTGTAGAATACAGATAAAGTCAATTCATCAAAATAGGCTATATATTGGCTACTTAAGCATTTTTTCAATTTATTTCTTTCTTCGGCAAGTATCTACTAACTTCATGATTTTATTTGCAGTTATGTCTGCCTATTGGCGCTTTTTTTAATCAAGTCATTTCTCTGACAAACATCCATAAAGTTGATATTTAAATGCATTACTTTCTCCGGAAGGTATCTACTAATTTCATGATTTGATTTGCAATTTTATCTGTCTATTGGCGCTTTCTTAATCAAGCCCTTTGACAGACATCTATAAACTTTATATTTATATTTTTATTTAGGTCAACCTATTGTTTTGTTTCCTGTTCTTCCCATTTTTAATGTCGTCTTTCTTATCCTTGAAGTTGGCATTCTGATCACAAGCTAAATCATCCTACATGTCTCTTGGTGAGGAAAAGGAGTGACAAACTGTTTAAAAAAGTGGTACTAGCCCCAACGATTTAAGAATCGTTGGTTAGTTCTACAATGATGCGTTCTGGTGATTATAAATATGACACACTGATCAACCCTAATAAGTGCGAAACTGGTATGTGTCTCTTATGACGGCCAGAAGGCATCTTATAAACACTTTAAAATTCGTTTCTCTTGGCAAGGAACATGTACATAATACTAAGGCTAGCGACTTATTTATCGATGATCTGTTCTCCACAGTCTGTATGGTTAGGACCTTGTGTTCATCATGACTGTGGTGAGAACCTAGTTTCTAGCACAGAGAGATGCCACTAGTTGTGATTTATGTCACTAAGTATGATAAAGCCTGACTACGTTTGGTCAGTTTGTTTTAGACGCGTTGTGGGGATCATAGGCAGGGCACACTGATGAGGCGCAACAAGAACTAAACCGGTGTGTGTTTTTATAATGACAAATATTTTTTGTTATATAAATAGATTTTTTTGTTTTAAATTAACTGGTAACGCTTTACAACAAATTAGCCATCTATGTCAGTCAACGTATGTATAGACTTCGTCCATACATTTTGAGTTTACCTATATTTTTGGTACAAAAATTGTTTCTTTTACTTTGATGCACTTTTTGGCCTGTTGAGCCTACAGCACCGTCTTTGATAATTAAATTTTACAAATTGTATTAAGTTAAAGATTTATTGCTTAACGCTACTCGATAAAACATATTTATTTACTTATAGCGTAGTTTTATGATATTCACAATATCAACACAACAATTTCTCCATCTATTTATAAAACCCTCGATACAAGGAAAGTTGTGAAAAAAGTCGCAGAAATTATAAACCAAATTTGATGAAAAAGGGCTTAAAGCGTTGTTGCAATTCTTGTTTATTCCTTATTGGCAAAAATTATACATGTTAATACAATTAGTCTTAGACTTGTGCTGTATTATAACACAATTTAGAAGGTTATATCCTAAGTAGTTTGACAGTCTTACACCAAATTCAGTAAACTTCAAATTTTGACGTTCCGAATGTAAATTCTTTTGCTCTTCTATTTCTCACCTTCTAACACTTCAACCATCAACTTCAATTACCATAAAACTCTGCTATTTGCTAATGTTTTTCTAATTGCCATTCTTTCCAAATAACTCATATTTTTGCCTAAATGTTTAAATTTGTTGGAGACAAAAAAGTAGTTTGACGGTGAGTCCAAACGATTTATTGTTAATTTATCACCTTTTAAACGCCAGTATTTTGATTAAAATCGGAAATAACCATGATGAGCTACGAGACCACATGCAAACAAACCTATAAGTCGCTCGTTAAATATATAATATACCCCCTGGACGAAGCAACAAATATGCCTTTTTTAATGAAAGCAGGCATCAAAGTTGGATTACGAGTACAACATATATAGTAGAAACAATGTATCATATTTCAACAACATAACTTTACTGCTGAAAAAGTACACATTTTTTTCGAAAGTAAACAAAGTGTTCCTGAAGAACCTTAAAATTTTAAAATTTGCAAACAATTTTTTCACGAAAATCCAAAACCTTTTTTTTTAAATAAAATGTATTATCAATCACCCGCATTTTATAAAAATCCTACACACATTGATTTCTACGAAAACACAAAAAAAAATCTGCGATCTTGAATTTTTGTAACTTTTCACCTAAATTTAAACCAGTGGAAGTAAAAAAAATATATAAGCGGAAAAATATTCATATTTTAATGCCACAGGCTGTTAGAAATAAGAACGTTACTTAAGTCTGCCACTTTAAAGTTTAATTTGACATTTGTGGAAACATTATTATTATTAATTATTTCTTATCTTTTTCTACCAAAGTGAATTTAAATATGTTAATATTTTTCTTCGAAAATTCGCCAAATAATCACATAATCTGATCGAATCATGGTATGCGATTGTGAATGTAAATATTTCCAAAATCGAGTCTGTAGGTATAGGGAGTGTTATACAGAACTTGAAGCAGAGGGCATGCCTTTCGCTTCTGAAACACAAAATACCGGCTGCTTCCTTTGTAAAAATTGATTTACGGTAGTTTGAATTTTATAAATTTCACCCACTATTTGGGAGCGCCATGTATACGACATCTTGATTTTTTTTTCGACAAATAATATAAGCGAAAACCTTTCTGCATGCGTCGCTTTTATGGGACTCCGGTATCTATTGATAAGAACGTAGTATCATAATTTTTGATATATGCCAAAAATGTGAAAAACTGAAAGACAATTGAAACAACTCGAAAACGATAAACGCTATTAAATTTTTTCCGTACAAACATGCATTATAATTTGATGCAAATTGCAACAAGGCAATACCATAAGCGGCGTGCGAAAAAAAAAAGATTTTGTATCACCAACTACTTATGGACTATTCTGTGATTGTAAGAATAATCTTTTAAGATGCAGCTCAGTACACCCTAGAATTAACGTCTACATTTTTTCTCGTATCTTGTATAATAACGGATATATTGAGCTCCGCCCTTGAAATGCGTCAACTTGTGTAAATGTAAACAGATAAAAACTGACACTAACCTCGGATGTGGGTTCTACGGAGGCTAGTTCGCGCTCATTTGAAGAAATCTTTTCAAATTCCTCTACTGAACGATACATTCTACAACTAAAACTCCTGACCAAAGCATAATAATGTAGTTTTTCTCTTTCAAAAATAAGAAAGGGGGTTAAGGCCGTTTTCAGTAGGAAAATAAATATGCCACTGCATTTGGCACCCCTCATAATAGGTATCTACCAAATTTTATCAAAAAAGAAGACTGGTTAACCATTTTACAGAAACATATGTTTGTGACCCTTCTAATATGGAAATGCCCCTGTAACTTTTGTATTTATAACGTAATTTATTTTAACGAGATCCCAAAAGATAGACAATGAAAAAGTCTATGGATCCTGTGAAAATTGTTACCTATGCCATTCGATCACGACCTACTAAAACTTTTTTCAGATTTCACAAACATTATACAAAAGGTTTAGGGTTGGTTTTAGAAAAAAAAGGACGTCCCTGGATTCGCTATTCTTAAAAACTGTTATCTACCAAATATCATTACCTATTATGACGAACTATGAGAGTCAAAATCTCAAAAGTTGAAGAAAAAAGTTTATAAATGCGGTAACGTATAAAAATAGTTTTCGTAGACCCTGATCAAATGGCATAGGAAACAATTTTCACAGGATCTATAGACATCGTCATTTTCTATCTTTTGAGATCTCGATAAACAGAATCTCGTTATAAATCCAAACGTTACAGGGGTGTTTCCATATTAGAATTGTCAGACAGATAAACTTCTCTGAAATGGTTAATAATTTTTATTTTTTGACGAAATTTGGTGTACATCTATTTTGAGGGATGCCTAATGCAGTGGCCTACTTATTTTCTCCCTAAAAATGGATCTAACGCCTTTTATCATTATATGACATAGAAAAACGGCATTAGCATCCCTTGGTCAGGTGACATGGAGAACAATTTTCACAACATTTATAGTTTTTCATCTTATATCTTTTGATTTTTTATTCATCAAAATCGAATTATAAATACAAAAGTTACAGGGGTGTTTCTTTATTGGGCCACACTGTATATAAACATATAAAGTCTGAAACTGATCGCGGATATGAGTTCGGATAGTTCGCGCTCATGTGCAAAAAGTTTTACAAAATTCAAAGGTAGCGATCTCACTATGTGAAAACTGGAACCTGTGATGAGCACTAATAAGTACACTTGGAGAACCCAAATCACCACAACACATATTTCAGAGACCTTACGATCGTTTCGTTGACCATGTGAACATCTTCAGAGAAAGAAAAATTCTAAAGGTTTTAATCATTTTCTTCATCTGAAGATGGTGACATGGTCAACGAAACGATCGTAAGCTTTCTGAAATATATGTTGTGGTGATTTGGAGTAGCGATCTCTTCATTGGTTAATTTTGTAAAGAATCTAAAAAGTTGTAATAAGATAATATTACGTAGATTGATGTGTGTCAATTCTTTCGTTGTATAGAGTCCGTTTTATTCCTTTTATTGCTTAGTTATTTTATGGCTGTAATTGTTATAGCTATAATTGTTAGAGCTTGATTTTGTTTCACACATCACGTAGACGTTTTGAAGACGTCATTTGCCGTTGTATTTTATTTTTATTTCTAAAGAATTGTTTGATCAAAAAATCATAAGAGCAACGTTTTTATTTGCATTTCTCATGAATACGTATAAATCAAATCAATTTTCTCCTGCCTGATGATGCTGTCAAGCAGCGAAACAGTTTATAGAGAATGAAGCAAACTTTTGTGAAGCCAGAGTCTCTACGTACAATGTATTTAATATGGAACAGTTTAGGCAAGTAAAGGCAACAACAATTAATGAATATTTGAGAAAGTAAAGTTGAATGACAGTTTAAAAATGCTATTATCATTGATTTATTTCTATATCTTTAGGACATCAAAAAGTCGGGACGCAGCAAGTGCGTTATGGTAGTGAATTTTCATTAAAATGTTTTTTAATAGCAAATATGTGTGTTTTTTTTAAAGAAAGCAGGCATCAAATTTGGTTATTAGTACAACCTATATAGTAGAAACAATGTGCCATGTTTCATCAAAATAACGTTATTGTTTGAAAATGCACAAACATTTCCTAAAGCAAACTTAAAGTGTCCCCGAAAAACTGATTTTTTGGTCAACCTTATAGGTTAACAGCAAATTGAGCTATTCAAATTTAAAGCATTATACATTTTGTATCTTGTATAATAACGGATATATTGAGCTTTATTGATTTACGAAAATTCTACCAAAATTATATACCATTACACGATAAACTCTATAGGTAAGGTTATTGCAAAACCATCAGAGAAAGGGTCTATTTGAAATGAATTTTCTGGAAATATTTTACAAAAATGAAGCACAATGATGGTTGAAACTAAGACTTCAGGGTTTGTAAAACACTCTTCTTGAGACATTTTTTTCCATAGCCCGTATTAGTTTCACGTTATGTGCCTAAATGTTGCCAATTTGGACGTTTTAAATCGCGACTTTGACTTTTTGAGGAAAACTCCAATTTCTTTTAAATGCCTGTAACTTTTTTGTCTTTCAACCTACAGCGCTAAGTTTTGGTAGGTAATTTACCTATAATGACGTTAATATCTGTACCAAATTAGGTTGCCCTTACTTTGTCATTTCCGGAGATATAATTTTTTCCGAAAGAAAACATAAAATTTTCCGGGAAAATCAGGACCGATTTTTCTGCCTAACGAACTTATCCAAGCCACTTGCAAAAGGATATTCACCAAATTTAATCAAAATCAGCCTATTATTTTTTGAGTTAACGGTGTGATACACACACACACACACACACACACACACACACATATATATATATATATATATATATATATATATATATATATATATATATATATATATATATATATATAAATTTGTGAATTGAATCTGACCCCAGATATGTGTTGTAGGGGGCCTAATTAGCGCTCATTAATGATTTTTTTAAAGAAAATTCACTAAAAGTTAGGTGTACAGCTATCATTTCAAAAAATATTTGCTTTTATGTGATTATTAATTTAAGACATATATTTTGATTGTTGGCATTATGGTTGTGGTCATTGACATAACATCTTTCTAAAAAGAGGCCAATATTATAGTTAAAACAACTAACAACTCAATAAATTTGATTAACCTTATCAACTTTTATTGTTAATAGGAATGTGGAAACATATAAAGAAATACTAAACATAACGGTTCTCCATAGGCTAAAAAATAAATAGAGTAATATTCACATTATATGAGTACTGTTAAATCCCTATATACCTGTCTAGATTTTATTGTGTCGCCTATTTATCTTTCACATGCGGATAATTTTTATAAAATGGTTCATTGAATTTCAAGATAAGCTTACATACATAGAAGTTAATAATAACTATTTTATGTATTACAATATACTAAACCGCTTATGCTACCGATAAGTATAATCTAAATGCATGGAAATAAGATAACCAAGAGAATATAGAATAAACGCGAGATCTTTATTTAGTAAAGATAACTAAAAACATAATGCTGCAAATTAAATAATAACTTCCACATAGCTGTAAAAATGAACTCTCCTCAGAAATACATTCTGATGAAATGAATGAAGGGGCCATGACTTGACCACAAAGAAAGTATTCGTATTCCTGTACCCATAAACTTCTAGAACGTTATATTATTCGAGTTTTAACGAAAAAATGTCCATTTTCACCAACTCTTCCCTCATTTATCCCCTACCCCTAAAGCGATTTTACCCAAAATCAATTGGAAGCGTTCCTTTGTCGGGTGCTAACTGGATACCAAATTTGAAGATGATATCTCAATTCTTTCGAAAGTTATTGCGCCTAATAACAGACAGACGTACAGGCCGACAGACAAAAAAAATTGTTTCCAGAATCCAGTTTTTATATGTTTTGAGAGCTTTTACGCCGTTTTGGTAAAAGAAATCTAAATTTATGTTACCGATATTCCACCCTCACGTATTCAACCCCTAATTTCATTCCAGCACAGAATACCAGGTATTTGATGAAATTGAACGTTTTCTAATCAACAAGCCCTAAAACGTTATATTACTCCAATTTTAGCGAAAAAAATGTCATTGGACCAAATCATCCCGCATTCATTCCTTACCTTCTGGAGCTATTTTACCTAAAAACAATCCAAAACGTTTGTTTGTCGGACTGTATACCAAATTTGAAGACGATATCTCAATTCGTTCTAAAGTTATCGTGGCTACAAGCAGACAGACATACAGACCGACAGACCGACAGATCGACAACTGGCAGACCCACAGACAGACAGACAGACAAAAAAATCGTTTCCATGTTTTCTATATGTTTTGCTACCTTATACTACGTTTAAGCGAAAAAAAAAAATTTTTGTCGCCGAAGCCATACCTCCACATGTATTGACCATGTGGAAGTAATTAACGGAATTTAATCAAACTTGGCAAGTATGTTTCTTTTGTATCTATCTTGGATAACTTCGTTAATCAGGTTAATCAAACTCGTTTTTTGCAAAAAAATCAAGTTTGTGCCTGAAAAAAATCCTTGTCTCAACTCCAGAAAAAGATCAGGGTCTTTTCTTTTATTTCAACTAGTCTCAGGGCATGCCCTTTGCTTTTACTGAATTTTCTTTAAAAAAATTAATAATGAGGAGATCGGGACTTTCTAATTATGAAAAAAATTTCTTCAATATATATATATATATATATATATATATATATATATATATATATATATATATATATATATATATATATATATATATATAGTGTACCAGCGAAATTCTGGGGTTAGGGAATACCTCGATTTAACCCCCATATATATAATGCGATTCTTTGTAGTGTTCGAGATATTATTTCTTTCTTTTATTTTCAGATGTTGTTACATTGTTGACGGTTTTAGTTAAAACTTTTTCTAACTGGTGTCTCTGAGTTTTTCTTTGCCAGTATCATTGTCAGAATTTGTACTTGCCTGTAAAAGTATCAGGAACCCAAATTCTAACTTCTAATAGCTCACAATTTCATCACAAATTCAATTTTTTAAAGGAATTTACCCTTGACTTCAACCTGAAAAATAAAATACATATACCTAGGTGAACGACTTGCAGATCTTTTTAGAAACCTGAGTGGTTTCTTATCTCTCAAAACAATGCAAAAAATATTACTTTAATTGAGTATTTTTCCCGCAAACGGAGGTCAACGATGATGGAGTCACAATTACTGTAAAACTTTTTCTAACTGGTGTCTCCTTGAGTTTTTCTTTGTCAGTGTCATTGCCAGAATGTATACTTGCCTGTTAAAGTACAAGAAAACCAAATTCTAACTCCCAATAACTCACAATTTAAACTCAAGTTTTTTAAGGAATTTACACTTGGCTTCAACTTGAAAAATAAAATACCTGCGCCTGGGTAAACGACTTGTAGATAATTTTAAAAACTTTAGTAACTTCTTACCTCTCAAAGTAATGCAAAAAATATAGATTTGCTGTATCTTTCCCGTAAACGGAGGTCAAAGATGGTAGAGTCACAAATACTGCAATTTAGTTCATAAAATTAAAATATGTAAAAGAGTAATGACTATTGAGAGAAATGACGTAAATAGCGTATTTAGTTGGTATTTCAAAATTCAAACTTGGAATCAAATTGTAAGCTATTAGGAGTTAAAATTTGGGTTTCTTGTATTTTTACAGGCGAGTCAAGACTGGCAATAATACTGACGCAGAAAAACACAAAGAGACACCAGTTCGAAAAAGTTTAAACTAAAACCGTCAATAATGTAGCAAAATCTGAAAATAAAAGAATTAAAGTCTGGACGCAGCAAGTGCGTTATGGTAGCGATTTTTCGTAAAAATGTTTTTAATGGCAAATATGTCTTGTTTTTAAAAGAAGCACATTTGGTTGGTAGTATAACCCATATAGTTCTAACAATATACCATATTTCATGAAAGTAGCTTTGTTGCTTCAAAAAGTACAAACATTTTCCGAAATAAACTTTAAAAGTTCCAGAAAAAACTGGTCCGATTTTCCTGGCCAACGAACTTTTTTAAGCTATTTACATACCTGCCAAGATATAATTATTCACAAACAGCTTTAAGACCAAAAATGAAAAAAAAATATTTTACAAAAATTCACCTTTTTTACAGAAATTGCCGGAACACGGAAACACTAAAAACATTTCTGCGAAACTTTTCAAATTAAGCGACTATTTGAGAGTGCCTGTATACAGCAGCTCGATTTTTTCGACGAGTAATACAAACATAAAGCTATCTTAATGCGTCATTTCCATGGGGTTCTGCTATCTATTGATAAAAACCCAATATAGTTTGTATTATGTGTTTGAAATATGTGCCAAAAACGTGAAAAGTTGCAAAACAATTGAAATAACTGAAAAACTATGAACGATATAAATTTTTTTTCTTACAAACATGCATTATAATTCGATGGAAAACACACAAATGCAATAACATAAGAGGTGTTTTATTTTAAAAAAAATGTGTATCACCAACGACTTATGGGCCACGCTGTGATTTTCAAAATAGGTTTATAAGATGCAGCTCGAGATACCCTATAATTAATGTATATACTTTTTTCACATATCTTGTATAATAACGGATATATTGAGCTTTACCTTCATCCTGTATATGTGTAAACAGACAAAAGCTGAAACTGACCCCGTATATGGGTATTAGGGGTTCTAGTTCACGCTCATTTGAAGAAATCTTTTTAAAATTCGTAAGTCGCTTAGCTACCTCCCCATAATAAAAAAAACTATTTTTAAATAACTGAAGTTGAACATGGGGCATATTAGGTCAACTGTTCTGTTATTTCCCTTATAAATTACAAACAAATCAAAGATAACACCATTCGAATAATGTTCCACAATGAAAATTGCACGAATTCATCGAAACAGTAAGATAATAATGACAGAACAAGGTCTAGGTTTGACATATGACATTTTTTTCCAAAGCCTATTAAGGAAAAAGTAATAATATTTCTTAAAAACTGTCAATAACTCAAAAACGACTAAAGATGGGCATGCATAATGTGGTCCTTAAATTTAATTATACGTTGATTTCTGGCATTAGAAATGGTAGATGCCATTTGAAAAAATTTAGTTTTTGACATTTCTTGGTTGTCAAATTTGAAACATCGCAGAAGCCGTATGAAACATAACAGAGGTGTCAATAATGATGCAAAATGTTTGGCAGGCCTTAAAAACTGAATTAAAAAATATATATATTTGTTTTTAATGGTTCGGGAGTAATACATTTTTTAAAAGACCCATGCAACCCCGAATTTTTGCGAAAAATGTGAAATATGTTAAAACTAAGATAGATATGTGTTGACAACTTGGATGTTCTGAACTCAGAATTTAATGGAATTCAAGTAGGTAATAAAAGTAGGGTATTTCCATTAAAAAAACAAAGATGGAGCCGATTTCCTGTATTTCCGGAAGTGCCGACATTTTGGAAATATTTTATTTAGACTTGCAGCAGTCAATTGTGACTCGATACGAAAATAATACGATTTCGGGAAATCAAAAATTTTCTAACAAACGGGCTACGTGAATCACCCTGTATAGCAGAGTCTCATGAAAATGACGCATTCAGAGAGGTTTTCGTTTATATTATATATTCGTGAAAAAATCTAGGTCTCGTATAATTTTTTTTTGTGTTTTCGTAGAAATCATTGTAATATTTTTGTGAAATTTTGGTAATTAATAATTAAGTATATTATAAAGTTATTGTAAGAAAAATGTTTTCGGATTTTCGTTAAAAAATTCTTTGTAAATTTTCGCGATTTTTTTTTTTTTCAATTTTGTCGAAAAGCTTTTTGTGAATAATGATATTTTGGTAGGTGGGTAAATAGCTTGAAGAAGTTCGTTGGCCAGGAAAATCGGACCAGTTTTTTCGGAAATATGTTAAGTTTATCTTCGGAAACCTTTTATACTTTATCAAACAAAGTTATTTTGATGAAATATGGTACATGGTTTTCACTATATTGGTTATACTGGTAACGAAATTGAATGCCTGCTTTCATTAAAAAAAACAACGATATATTTGCTATTAAAAACATTTTAATGAAAATTCACTGCCATAACGCACTTGCTGCGTTCAGACTTTTTAATCTCTCTTATATGGACACCCTCGTACTCTTGTACTATCAGCCATTTATTGTTTACTTCTCGACACTAACGTGTCTTTTCGCATTCTACAAACCCAATCCAAGGTGTAATACAACGCGTCAAGCGCCAAATGATTTTAGGGGTATAAGCGGCTGCCAAAATTTTCTGGGGGCACCAACTTTACCCCCTTATACTAGTACCTTAGTTGACTACGTTGGGCTAAGTTTGTGTGGGTCTAATTGCTCTTGCCACTCGTGGACACAGGTAAACGCAGCAAAATTCTGAAACCACAAAACCGCCCGAAGCCCTGAAAAGGTGGCAGGGCGGAGATGTTAAAAACACTCCCACAAGGCCGCGTGGCTGGTCAGGGGCAGCATATGACACTGCAGTCCATAAACGTTGGATCTCAGAAGGGCAAAAGAATGGCGTCGGAAATCTAAAGTAAACCAGGAGATACGGAGGTGCTCAGTAACATGGGGGCGACTGTAGTCAATCACCGACGCCAGAGAAAAAATTCACATCATCCTGGAAATTTTGTCAAACCACTCCTTTCTGTAAAGAGGGTAGTGATCTTTAACGTGTCCAACATTGCATTGTATACGAGATCGACGGATTTAGGCCGCTCCTAAGTGCGAAACGTGCAGACATTCAACTTGCACACATCCTTGCGACAACCAGAGTAGATGTTAATTTCACAGTAGAGGTACACTAAAAAAAAAAACCAAGACCTGTGACTTCAGATATATAAGTTTTTATCACTAGACCACAGAGGCTGCAAGAAGATTCCGTTGAAGAAACACATCAGCCGAAGTTGGATAATTGCCTTGGTGATTGAGGAGGCAGCCGTGGGTGTGGGTAAATGTTCTCCTTAATAGACAGATGTATAAAGTTTCTGCAGTCTTCATCAAGATAAGGCTACTTCGACTATAGTTTGTAGAATATTCCAAAAATAAGTCGAGCGTGGTTGAAGTCCCAGTTACTTTGCGAACAAGAATCAAAATCTGAGTGCTACACGAAAGTGCCCTCGTTATGGACTCTAACAAACTAATACAGGAGATGAAGTTGGATTAAAAGTCGCATTGGGAAAGGCGGAATGGCCAGCTACTCCACCCGATCTAGATCTAAAAGCGGCTAAATGAGGCAGTTTCCTCCATCTAACCTTGAACGTTATCTACTTCAGATTATGTGTTAATTACAACAATTTTTTATCCGTACGTTAATTATTCTTCATTAGTCTATATGCGGTAAAAGCTTGTCAAGATAAAACTCTGTAAATAAAAATATTCCTAAACTATTAAAAAAAAAACTTTTTGTGTTCACCATAATCAAAAAACTTTTATCTCAATAATGACCTTTTTCTTTGTAGAATAAATATAAAGTTGAGTTTCTCAATCAGCATTTGACTTTTCTGAATTGTTCGATATCAAGTAAACACTTTCATTATTATGTTTTTTGTTCATTTTCTCTCTAGTAATTAATATATCTTGTGATTTTTAAATCCACCGCAACAAGGCAGCATATTATTAGTGAGTACGACCTATACTTGTAATATTGTTTTATCTTTGTATTATTCATCTTTGGGCGGA
>OZ023267.1:105793994-105966494 GCA_964006375.1 Tillus elongatus
TGTAGTTGACTATAGTTTCTACTGGAGAGATAATGATCCATTTACTTTCACTGTTCTTCTGAATCTTCACATATTTTATTAAAATTTGGTGATGATCACAATTGTTATACTGGGTGGAGAACTTTATTAATTGTATTTCACAAGGGCTGCTTGGAATGATGTGATTTATTGTTTGAGCTTGACACAGGAATTCAGTTGGTCAGACTTATCGACATGGTCCATCCTGGAGATTGTAATTTTCATCATTCAAGGAAAGGTATTTTGAATGGGGAATTAATGTTAGGAATGTGTGGGTTAAACTATTACGAATGGGAAAGGCATATAAATTATAGTAATCTTAATATGCTGACTCAACGAAAGGTACATTTAAAATGAATGTTAACCGAGTGGTTTTGTAATAGCTTTTAATAATAATTATTTCTTCATAAAGGGCCATATTATCTATATTTACCTTATATGGCAAATTTACTTTATGTCTTTGAATTTTATTAAGCTCTATCTATAAATCATCTGTTTCTAAAATAGAGGGATGCATTGTTTCCTTCAGCCCATTGTACACCGCTAGGCTGACCATAATCCTCCTTCCATCGCGATCAACAACAACATGGAACACACTAGGCTGCGTGTTTATGAAGAGGCGGTGTTACCAGCTTAGATATGTGTAAACAACACGTGAGTCATCATTGTTCGGCATATTAGAAATTTACAAAACATTATCTGATGTTACTTGAAATTTATTTACAGTCGATAGTTTACGCACAAAATCGTTGTTAAAGAGAATTTATTGTTTTTACACGCACTTATGATTTAAAGTACATTGATATGCCATAACATCAAAATGAGGCTATACGACGACTGACTTGTGCGCAGTTGAATTCACCATCTCTCACATAGAACGGGCTAGATGGTGTACCATAAAATGGGGTAGATGGTGAACCTTAACCAAGCTTCTTAAGCTAATAGTGTTATGATTTTTCCTATAGGTTAATATGCCAATATTTTATAGAAGGAAATGAAGCCACACACGAGGCAAATGGGCGCAAGAGGCTTTGAAAAATGCGGTTGATGCTATTAAAAATGAGGCTATGAGAATAAAAATGCCATCAAAATCGTCGTAGTTCACACTGAAACGAAGAATTGAAAACAAGTGCGTACAAATAAATTATTCGCCTGCCATCTAAAATAAAATAAAAATAATCCTGCATATCAAGAAAATGCAGGCATAAAATTTTTTGGCTACAAAGGTTAAGGTGCAATCAATGGCCTATAAGATAGATAACAGTTAAAAATAAAACACACTAAATAAAATGATCGAGACCTGGTAGGTAGTATCTTCAATATTGATGAAACTGGGCTTCGGTTGAACAATACACCTGAATATCTTGTGGCTACCGAGGGCTTAAAAATCGTTTTTAAATGTTCTGGAGAAAACGGGAAGATAATACCCTTTATTGCATGCTGTAACCGCTACACTCAGCGTGTGTTTTTCAAGCATAAAACGAATGGGCAGTGATCTTTATGTTACAAAAGTCAGCTGGGACAGTATTAATGACATTGGATGGTCACATTTTATATTATAGCTCAGTGGGGATGTTGGAATTCGCGGAGTAAAACAAAATCATTTTACTGGGCTTACCCAGTCGCATCATATACTATTTGTAGCCTTTGGATAGGGAATGCTTCAAACCGTTAAATATTTTCTATTGCAATTCATGTAATTTGTTCATAAAGAAGAAAAAAAAATCAACAGGCTTGTGTTTGCTATTGTATTCTATGAAGCCTGGACAGAAGCAGCCACTGTAAGTAACGGTATATCAGGGTTTCGCGCCATAGACATTACGCCATTTCAATCGATGTCATTCCAGGTTATGCGCTTCTTAACTCTCGCCACCCTATATAATATGTATCTCTAAAGACACGAATTATATGTTTAATTTCCAGTAGAAGACAACATTTCACTTTTTCAGTTTATACTGTAAAATTAAATCTAACCAAGGCCGTGGCATTATGTGTGAGCAAGTTGAATCTAATCTAATCTAATCGTTCCATCTTTGTTGTCTGTAAGCCGTTTATCCCGTGTACTGTGTAATGTTGGGCAAATAAAAAATCCCCACCCTCTTCCCAGTAAAGGAGTTCGGCAAAAATTTCATGGTGGTGCGGTGACGTATAAGAAACAAAATACAAATACAAATATTACAGGGAGGTAAAACGGTTTAGATGTCATTAACTATTAAAAATAAAAAACCACTTTGGTGGATAATTAGAGAGTTGTGGGTACTTGGCGGTTGAGAGTACCGAAATTAATATATTTTTAACAAAATTTTAATGTGCTAAATACACGCAATTTATGATGATGTGTTTCATACTTCCGGATTACTATATTTTATTAATTAAATTGATTTCACAAGAAACCTTGATCAGATAAGAGGTAGTTTAACACCTTGTTCACCTCGCATAGAAAATTGAAAACCATTTGAAGATATTGTAATAAAATATTAACATTTTCAATATAACAGTTTGAACTTTGGCTTGTTTTGCTAAAGGTTTTCTTCACGATATTTGCCAATTCAGTAATTTTTTTTTAATCAATATTTTTACAATCTACTATATGATCGAGATGAACACTTATATAAAAATAATGTAAAGATATTGATTTCCCGCCCTATACAATATTTGACATATTCATGTTCCCAACGATAATTAATTATTTCATTGTTTGTTGTTGCCCTTACTTGGTGAAACTGGTCCATACTACATACAGACTTGGAGATTACTTTTCTGGCTTCACTGTTGGGTTTCGTTTCTGTAGGCGAAGGGCGTAGCCAGCGCGTAAGCTAACTGGAGCAAGAGGCCCTTATGAATTTTAGATGTACTAGGATGTTCTTCAACGCTTCTTTGACTAGTTTTGCTGCTTGAGAGCATTCTCAGACGGATAAAAATTGAATTAGTACGAAATCATGACAACTACAAATAAAGATCTGTTGCTATGTTATTTATGATGTTTTGATCGAAAAAGTTATCAAATTAAAAATAAAATGACACATAGATGATGGATGAGGCTTTCAAAATATCTACGTGATGTATGTCAATATTTAACATAAAAATAGAACTAGCCTATAATAACTATAGTAACAGTTACAACAATAAAATAACTAAACAATAACAGTAATAAAGAAGTCTCTATGCAACGAAAGTATCGACATATATCAACTCATTATTTTATTACAACTTTTTTGAAAGAATAGCTAGATTTATTTTCTTTGACTTATTTAATTAGAAAGGAGAATATCCAAGAAAGGGGAACTCATTAAATCAGTTAACTCATTTAAAACAAGGCAGCTATTGTGTGCGTGCGCTTTTTGACTTCTAAAGCTTCCAAAAAGTCTAGTTTACGTTTGTCGTTACAAAAATGTTGTGGTTGTATGTTCGGTATCAATAATATGTTTTGCAAATATAGATTTGTCAGCGTGGTTATTTCTAAATGCAGAAATATGTTCTTTGTATCGGGTGTTAAAATTTCTATAAGTTTGACCTATGTATATTGCGTTACAATGTGTACAAGCTAATTTATAAACTCCAGCTTTTGTCAAGAACCAAGAATTTTCTTTCGCGTTAAATAGCTAATCACTTGTCGTGTTATAATATTTAAAAGCTACCCTTGTATTTGTACAGGTATTTCAAATGTTTGAAATGTTTTCTGAAATGGTTCCAAAACAAGTTATCGAAACGTACCTGTTGTCCTTTTTGTCCCTAATATTAGGATAAATTAAATTAATCGCTAATTTGTATTCTTTCCTCTTGATCATTTTATCTATTATTAAAAAGTTGTAATAAGATAATGAGTTGATGTATGTCGATACTTTCGTTGTATACAGACTGCTTTATTACTGTTATTCTTTAGTTATTTTATTGTTGTAACTGTTATTATAGTTATTATAGGCTAGTTCTATTTTTATGTTAAATATTGACATACATCACGTAGACATTTTGAAAGCCTCATCCGTCACCTGTGTTTTATTTTATTTTCATTTTGATGATTTTTTTGATCAAAACATCATAAATAACATAGCAACAGATCTCTATTTGTAGTTGTCATGATTTCGTACTAATTCAATTTTTATCTGTCTGAGAATGCTGTCAAGCAGTAAAACTAGTCACAGAAATGTTGAAGAACATCCTAGAATATCTAGAATTCATAAGGGCCTCTTGCTCCAGTTAGCTTACGCGTTGGCTACGCCCTTCACCTACAGAAACGAAACCCAACAGTGATGCCAGTTCGGTAACCAAGTCGGTATGTAGGACAATTAATTATGATTTTTAATCATAAAAAAGAAGAAAGATACGGGTTACACAATGTGTGCTTTTAAAATGCAGTTTCGGCAGCTTAGCGTCATTTATATGTATAAATCTTAGTTTTCAGAATGTTGTGATTTTACAAATAATTTTTTCCATTTTGTAATGTATAAACGATAAAAATAAGTAACGCAGATAAAAAACTTTGTAATTAATGGAATGTATTGTTCCACAGATACGAACGGTCAGAATTGGAGCATCTGTCATCAGTAGGAATAAATTACGTCAAGCTAGTATAAATAAGAAATTTTGAGAGTAGAGAAGTCTAGAACTCTCATTTATAAACATGTTTGTGAAGTTTTCACCAATGATTTTAGCTAAGCATATATGTATCTGACTGCCAATGAAAAAGCTCGGGACGCAATAAGTGCGTTATGGTAATGATTTTTTATTAAATGATTCAAATTTGAATAACTCAATTTTCTATAAACTTAGAAAGTTTAATTTCGGTATGTAGTAAGGTCTTTCCTAAAGCAAGATATTCACCAAATTTCATCAAAATAACTTTGTAATTTTCGGAGCAAAAAATTTTTTTCGAAAGAAAATTGAAATTAGAATAACTGAATTTTCTTATATATATATATATATATATATATATATATATATATATATATATATATATATATATATATATATATATATATATATATATATATATATATAGATATTGTCACATTGGTCTATGAGAATTAAGTTTATGGACTTTGTTACTTCTATGGTCAGTTGTATTGTGTTGGTAACAGCTAACACTCTGGAATGATATTTCTAGAAGGGACCAGAAGTGACAGGTGTAGAAGAGTGTAGAAGGTCTAGAATCTCTATGGATAGTATAAATAGCCGAACATCACATAGAGTGAGTTAGTTCAGTATTGAGTCAGTTGTGGTGCAAATAAGTGATCATATAAGGCGAACAGTGAAATATAATTCTATGGAGATTTAGTAATAGAGAGAAATATTTTATAGTGATGTTGGAAAACAGTTGGTTATAATAAATTAGTAGTTTGAAAAGCTGTATTTTATTACTCAACAAATCCAAAACCCCGAAGAACGTAGCAACTGGTGTCAGAAGTGGAATTTTCAAGATGCTAGCGGACATATTTTCTAGAATATTCGTTGTTCAACGTGGAAATTTCTAGACTCCCTGGAAGATCAGTGTCAGCAGTAATTCATAACTCGGTGTGTTTTTGAAACAGAATAAACTATGTACCCGCTTTAAGTACGTCTATGCCTAAGACACGTAGCATAACAGCCAATATATACACCCAGCTGCTGAAATTTTGTAAAGAAATGAAAGAAGAAGCCAGAAAAAGATATGAAGAAACCATAGAGGAAAATAGCAACGTCTGTCGTGAAAGTGCCGTTCCAGTGAAGAGAGCTGTGAGAGGAAGAGACGACCCAGTTACTCAGCCAGCAGCAAGTGGAGAAGAAATTATGAGAGAAGTACAAGATGAATGGTGTAAAGACCATGTTAATGTGAAGCCAACCCAGAAAAAGGTCTGTGACCACATTTGTTGGAACAGATCCGATGTCTACAGGGTGAATAGGGCCCGCCGAGACATTTTTGCAAGTAGAAACACCAGAATGAAAACAACTACACAGAAGAGCCAGTACCACGTAAGAACTTCTCTTGAAAGAAGCTCCGACATATTGACGAGAACGAAAACCATCAACTTTGCTGTCGGAATGCATATACGAATAGAAAGCGACCGCATGAAGACCTATTATGACGTACGAGCTAATTCAGCTGGTTTTAAAGAAGGAGATCGTGTGTGGTTCTACAATCCAGTACGACGCAAGGTACTGTCACCGAAAGTACATAAACTATGGGAAGGTCCTTATCTATCGCATTCAGAGGAGCCCGAAGAGCAAGATGAAGGTGGGCCATACGCCATACCAAGAAATGTCAGAATTCGACCGAGGCGATCGAATATAAAAGAGGGGCAGTAGCACATTTGTCTATGAGAATTAAGTTTATGGACTTTGTTACTTCTATGATCAGTTGTAGTGTGTTGGTAACAGCAAACACTCTGGAATGATATTTCTAGGAGGGACCAGAAGTGACAGGTGTAGAAGTGTGTAGAAGGTCTAGAATCTCTATGGATAGTATAAATAGACGAACGGTACATAGAGTGAGTTAGTTCAGTATTGAGTCAGTGGTGGTGCAAATAAGTGATCATAGAAGGAGGGCAGTGAAATATAGTTCTATATATTTATAATAGAGAGAAATATTTTATAGTGATGTTTGAAAAAAGTTGGTTATAATAAATTAGTTGATTGCACATAGTGCAATTGCGTTTTCTTAAGTTGCATAGTATAATTTGTTTAATAAACTTAAATATATTTACGCGATATTAACCGCAGGAATCTTTACTGCCGGTTATAAAGTTTGAAGTATAGTGATTACCTCCGTTAAATGTGGAATTCATTTAGTTACTAATAAATGATGCAGAAATTGTCAGTTATTATATTCACTTTTATTCGATCAAACTAACTCAATAAAAACATAAAATTATACGTAATTACTACGAAGGAAACCGATAAATAAATTATATCCGTGTAAAAAATATCTGAAAACACAAAACATTTTATTACTGTCAGTTTCCTTTTATGTCCTCTTACTGAAAGTTTATAATTTATATCGTGTTTAGTATAATTGGCCATTTAAGAATAATTAAAAATAACTGGTTTTGATGACCGTGTATTTTTAAATTTATAAAATTTAAGTTTTTCTAAATATTGTACTGTATCCGAGCCTTGATCATTTCCATGCAATATCTTGCCTGTCATTTAGTTATAGGTACTTAATCAGCTCGCCATTGCTTACGGAAGTTATAGGTCGAAGTTAAAAAAGTCTGGACACAGCAAGTGAGTTATGGAAGTGAATTTTCATAAAATGTTTTTAATAGCAAATATGTCCCTCTAATGCGAGCAGGCATCAATCTGGTTAGACGTATAACCTATATAGTAGAAACAATGTACCATTTTTAATCGAAAATACTTATTGTTTGAAAATGTACAAAAATTTTCCGAAAAAAAACTTAAAATGTTGGTTTCCTAGCCAACAAACTTAGGTTAATAGCAAATTGGGTTATTGAAATTTGAAGGATTTAATGAAAATTCGCCCCCAAAAAGCACTTACTGCGTCTCGAATTTTTTCTTACAAACATGCATCATATTTCGATAAAAAATGCAAAAATTAAATAATATAACGGTGTTCGAGAAAACAATTGCAGGGATCACCAACCACTTATGGATCAGCCTGTGATTGTCAAAATAGTTTTATAAGATGCAGCTTAAGACACTCTAAAATTAACGTGTACAATTGTTTCTCGTATCCTGTATAATAACAATTATGTTGAGAATTACCGTGGATATGCGTCATCTCGTATATATGTAAACAGACAAATTGAAAGTAAACCTGGATATGGATTCTTGGGGGCCTAGTTTGCGCTCATTTGAAGAAATCCTTTTAAAATTCAAATACCGCAGTCTCCCGATAAACGAATTTTTTCTACGAAAATTGGCTAAAAATTATAGACCGTTAAATTTAACTAAACCTACAGCCAAAGCATCAATTTAACTATACCTACAGCGAAAGCATCAGAGAAATGGTCTATTTGAAATGAATTTTCTGTAAACATTTTATTAAAATGAAAGACAATGACGGTTGAAGATGAAACTGGAGGGTTTGCAGAACACTCTTCTTGCGAAATTTTCTTGATATAATTTGTATTTGTTTCTAGCTCTTTACCTAAATGTTGCGAATTGTGACGTTTCAGATCGCAACTTTGACGTTTTGAGGATTTTTTTTCTTTAACTGGCCATAAGTTTTTTGTCTTTAGCCTTAAGGACCTAAATTTTGGTACATGGTTCACCCTTTATAATACAAACACGAGTACCATTTGGTTGCCCTTACTTTGTTATTTCCGGAGATATACATTTTTTCCGAAAGAAAACACAAAATTTTCCGGGAAAACCTGGGCGGATTTTCCTGACTAACCAACTTATCCAAGCCACTTGCAAAGGAAAGTACTCACTAAATTTGATCAAAATCGTCAAAATTTGTCAAAATTCAAAAGTCGGGATTTCCTCATTAGTGAATTTTTTAAAGAAACTAAAACTAAAACATATCCAAAAAGGAAAACTTTGTTACGTACTTCCTAGACTCTTGGCCTATGGTTACGTTGCCAGTTCTTTTGATGTGGTATGTAGTCAATGAGAGGGTTGTTAAATAAACAAGATAAGGTCAAAATTCAGGGCTCAAATATATAATCATTCGAATTAAATAAAAAATTCTGTACGCAGCAAGTGCGTTATGGTAGTGAATTTTCATAAAAATGTTTTTAATAGCAAATATGTGTTTTTTTTTCAGAAAGCAGGCATCAAATTTGGTTACCAGTATAACCTATATAGTAAAAACAATGTGCCATGTTTCATCAAAATAACTTTATTGTTTGAAAAAGTACAGAAATTTCCGAAAGTAAACTTAAAATGTAACCGAAAAAATCCGTTTCTTGGTCAACCTTATAGGTTAATAGCAAATTGAGCTTTTCAAATATGAAGCATTTAATCAAAATTCGCTACCATAACGCACTTGCTGCGTCCAGAATTTCTTAACTTACAAACATGCATTATATTTCGATGGAAAATGCAAAAACATAAGGCGTTTTCGACAAAAAAAAAAATTATTTGTATCACCAACGACTTATGGGCCACGCTGTGATGGTAGCAATAATTTTTGAAGGTGTAGCTCAAGACACCGTATAATTAATGTATACAATATTTTTCATATCTTGTATAATAACGGATATATTGAGCTTTATTGATTTTTTACGAAAATTCTACAAAAATTATATACCATTAAACGATAAATTCTATAGCTAAGGCTACAGCCAAGCATCAGAGAAAGGGTCTATTTGAAATGAATTTTCTGGAAATATTTTAGTAAAATGAAGGACGATGACGGTTGAAACTAAGACTTCAGGGTTTGTAAAACAGTCTTCTTAAGACATTTTCTTTCATAGCCCGTATTAGATTCAAGTTCTTTGCCTACATGTTGCGAATTTTGACGTTTTCAATTGTCACTTTGACGTTTTGAGGAAAACCCCAATTTTTTTTTAAATGCCCATAACTTTTTTGTATTTTGACCTACAGAGCTAAATTTTGGTAGGCGCCTCACATATAATGACGTAAATCAGCGTACCAAATTTGGTTGCCCTTACTTTGTTAATTCCGGAGATATAATTTTTTTTGAAGGAAAACTTAAAATTTTCCGGGAAAACCTGAGCTGATTTTCCTGACTAACGAACTTATCCAAGCCATTTGCAAAAGGAAGGTATTCACCAAATTTGATCAAAATCGGCCCATTGTTTTTTGAGTTATCTGTGTGATACACACACACACACACACACACACATATATATATATATATATATATATATATATATATATATATATATATATATATATATATATATATATATATATATATATATATATATATATATAAACATATAAAAATTGAAACTGACCCCGGATATGGGTTCTGGGAGGCCTAATTAGCGCTCATTTGAAGAAATTTTTTCAAAATTCAAAAGTCGGGATCTCCTCATTAGTGAATTTTTTTAAAGAAAATTCACTAATAAAATAAAACTTAATAGCTCTATGATTTCTAATCTATCCTACTCTAAAATCTACCATTTCCCGAACTGTCACTATAAGATAACGTAAAAGTTCAAACTAAAATATAATATAATCATGCGAATTAGATTACCTCCTACCATATGACGTATCTCCTAACAAAATCTAATATGTGATTCTTCCTCTATGATTTCTAATCTATACTACTCTACAATCTATACTACTCTACAATTCCCGAACTGTCACTTTCTAGCATCGAACTAATGAACTAACTAACCTCTTAGCATATGACATATCTCCTAACAACAAAATTTAATGAAACAAATAACTTCTACTCTTCTTAACCCGCACTATTCGGTGATAAAAGGAAATATTAAATTGTTTCCCAAAAATTGCAATTGCAGTTTTGTTTACATCAGACTCATATAAAATTAGTACATCCGCAATTAATGGATAATTATGCGAATTCCAGGTAAGCTAATGCTAACACTAATACTGTAAAAATGTGAACTCTGGTTTGAACAATTACTTATTGCCGATCCTTAAAACTATTTACATAAAATTACGACTTAGCTGTTTATTCCAGGTACGGCTCCAAGACCTCACTAATTACACTTGTTCCCATAACTAATAACTGTCCATGAATATAATTTGGTTTTCCAACTCAATCAGCTACTGATGTGATAATCCCATACTAGCCATACTTGGTTTTATGCATGCAGCATAACAACCAGAACCGTTCTAAAGACAGAATCCAAGCATAAGAAATCCAGAAATACTGAAATACAGGAACCCCGATACAAAAATTTACCAGGAATCCAAAAAACAGGCCGGAAGAGAAAACCCTAAAATGTTCAAAATATGAAGGCAACCATGGTTATTTAATTTCAATCTCCAATCACTTACCCAGGCACAGGGGTTTCCTCACTTATACAAATAGCTTCAACTAAATTCTTAAAATCATAATTGTGAAAATTCTCTAACATTTATATTTTCCATTTAAGTATCTTAAATATTCACTACAAGAACTTGCGAGAGAATAATACTAAGAGTGCATAAATCAACTGAAATTTCACGCCATCCTTATTTCTTGATCGCCTGGTTGATATGAAAATTGATTAAAATAAAATCAACTGGAAGATAATTAAATACAATTTTAAAGGAAATTCAAGTTCCCTTACTCGACTATAGGGGGAGACACCTTCCGGTGGCTGGCTTTCTTATCAGAAGAAAAATAGTAAACAACAGGATAGTAAACAAATGAAGATTTTAACCAAACTATGCATCCACCTAAAGTGAAATAATAGTGTAATAATAGTATTTAGTGTTTTTAAGTGTCCAGTGCATACAGAGAGTTTGTTAAATAGGGTTTTGGTATCCTTTTTATATAGAGTTTATGCAAAATAGTCATATACACGGCCAGACCGTAACAACTTATTAAATACTTGCTCTTTTAAATCGTTTACATAACATGGCACCGGACCTCCAGACCACGACAAAAGAGCCCGCGAATCCTGAACGGGTTCAACTTTCCACGTATTCGGAGCGGAACAGATGACATGGGGCCAACAATTATTAGATTCCTTCAACTGTCGGTCAGTAGTCAATGATATTATAGGATTCTATGTGGAAAAAAAACAAGTTAATCTCACTTCCGAAAGTTACAGAGCATTGAAAATATTATAAAAAAATAGATCGCATCGTATTATAGCTGCGACCAAAATTTCAGATGGATGTTTCTTCTATTTCCCTACAAACCGCTAATGAATTAGTTAGGTGAATCACCTATATATATATATATATATATATATATATATATATATATATATATATATATATATATATATATATATATATATATATATATATATATATATATATATATATATATATATATATATATATATATATATATATATATATATATAAACATATGAAAATTGGTGTTGAACTATGGGTTCTAGTTTGCGCTCATTTAAAGAAAAGTCGCTAAAAATAATAATCTATTTAATCGCAAACTCTATAACTTAAACTACTGCCAAACCAAAGCATCCGAGAGGAAGGGTCTATTTGAAATAAATTTTCTGCAAACATTTTAGTAAAATGAAGGATAATGACGATTAAAATCCAAACTTAAGGCTTTGTAAAACACACTTCTTATGTCGTTTATTCTACATAATCCACATTCGTTTCAGAATATTTGTTTCAAAGTTTTTCAGAAGTTTTAAATTGCGACTGTTGACCTTTTAAGAAGAAAAACTATAAAAAGTTTAAAGTAATTTTTCTCGTAGTTCTTGACCTTTTGCCGATAGAGAACTTATCTTTTTATGTATCATTGAATAGACTTTGCTAACGGCAGAAAATCTGTTGGTTTCGTACCATTCACTGATCACCAGTGGCACGCATGTTTTCTTTAGATGTTTAAAGCTTAAATAAAAAACTCTGGACGCAGCAAGTGCGTTATGGTAGTGAATTTTCATAAAAATATTTTTTAATAGCAATAATGTGTGTTTTTTTAAGAAAGCAGGAATCAAATTTGGGTACCAGTTTAACCTATATAGTAAAAACAATGTGCCTTGTTTCATCAAAATAACTGTATTGTTTGAAAATGTACAAAAATTTTCGAAAGTAAACTTAAAGTGTTCCCGAAAAAACTCGTTTCTTGGTCAACCTTATAGGTTAATAGCAAATTGAGCTATTCAAATATGAAGCATTTGATCAAAATTCGCTACCATAACGCACTTACTGCGTCCAGAATTTTTTTCCTTACAAACATGTATTATATTTCGATGGAAAATGCAAAAATGTTTGATTAAAAAAAAAGAAAGTTTGTATCACCAACGACTTATGGGCCATCCTGTGATTGTAGAAATAATTTTGTAAGATGTAGCTCAAGACACCCTATAATTAATATATACATTTTTTTTTCATATCTTGTATAATAACAGATATATTGAGCTTTATTGATTTTTTACGAAAATTCTACAATAATTATATACCATTAAACGATAAACTCTATAGCTAAGGCTACTGCCAAGCATCAGAGAAAGAGTCTATTTGAAATTAGTTTTCTGGAAATATTTTATTAAAATGAAGGACAATGATTGTTGAAACTAAGACTTCAGGGTTTGTAAAACATTCTTCTTGAGACATTTTATTTCCATAGCCCGTATTAGATTCAAGTTCTTTGCCTAAATGTTGCCAATTTTGACGTTTAAATCGCAACTTTGACGTTTTGTGGAAAACCCCAATTTATTTTTCCTTAAGTGCCTATAACTTTTTTTTGTCTTTTGACCTACAGAGCTAAATTTTGGCACGCATCTTACCTATAAGGATGTTAACCCGCGTACCAAATTTGGTTGTCCTTACTTTGTTAATTCCGGAGATATAATTTTTTTTCGAGAGAAAACACAAAATATTCCGGGAAAACCTGGGCCAATTTTTCTGGCTAACGAATTTATCCAAGCCATTTTCAAAAGTAAGGTATTCACCACATTTAATCAAAATCTGCCCATTATTTTTTGAGTTATCGGTTTGATACATATATGTGTATATATATATATATATATATATATACATATAAAAATTGAAACTGAGCCCCGATATGTGTTCTGGGGGGCCTAATTAGCTTTCATTTCAAGAAATTTTTTCAAAAGTCGGGATCTCCTCATTAGTGAATGTTTTTAAGAAAATTCACTAATATAAAATAAAAAGGCGTCAATCTTAATGTGGGAGATGTAAAATAAAAATGTAGTGTACGGTTAATCAACATCTGAGGCGTGACCAACCTCATGGAAATCGTGATTCTTCTTCTTAAGTTAGCTAAATCGCATGGCTGAGTTTTTTATACTTTACTTTTCATATATCGGTATAAGAATCTAATAGCGTATGATCCGGTTATCGTGCTGGCCATTCTAACGATTCTCGCTCCCCTATCCACCGATTTGTAAATATTAAGCTGAAGTACTACCGGACATTGACTTGGTGATGTGCTGGTGCTCCATCATGCTGAAACCATATCATATTTGTAAGACTTGTGGGTCTGCTCGCCCATGATATAAGACATTATTTTAGGGCAGTGCTAAACAATTATCTACATACCAGTGGCATGGTTTACATCTATTTATACCCAAACATTAACTTCATCAGGGTATTCAGTCTGTCCTTCTCTTATCCGGTGTTGATTTTCTTTAGAGCAAAACATGTTATAGTTGGATAACATTGTTATCTAACATTTTCATCATTTGCTCACAAAAATATGTCGTTCTATTAAAATCGTCCTCCATGGGCTCTTGAGTTTGTATCAATTTATAGGGCTCCATTTTATATTTGATTTACTTTATTTTAATATTCGAATAATCGATGAATGGCTAACATCTTATGTTGTGGCTGCTTGTCGACTCGAAACATGTGGGTCTTCCTTGAACTCAAGCATTACATCCAATTTGGTATCACTGCGCTGAAAGGTTTTTTTGTATCTTTTTTTCGTGTTGTTTTTTGTTTTTGTTTTCAACAACACAACACGGGGGCTTACAGCCTAAATACTATCGTACCGTGGGTGTCGACAAGAAGGAAAGAGGCAACTTGTTAATTCTGGACTTGAAGGTTTGGAGGTTCGGAGGAGCAGGAAAAACATGCACCGGCAAGTAATTCCACAACTTGGAAGTCCTCGGGACAAAAGAGCGGGCATAACAAGATGTTCTATGTCTGGTGACCTGGACAGTAAAAGGGTGCATTCGCTCATGGTTTAAACCGAAAGGTGGGTAACCGAACCGCGGGATCCTAGGACCCCGTGGTCAAAAACTGCTCCATGTTCCCCTGGTAGATCTGTTGGGGGCAGCAGGTGGAGGAACTATGGAAGAAAGCTTCTCTGAGCACTGCCCGTGCAGATATCTATAAAAGAGAGAGAGGTCACCAACGGCGCGTCGGTGGGCAAGGGATGGCAGCCTTTGGATGAGAGTAAGGTCACCAATGAGACGTATAGCTCTCTTCTGAATGGAGTCCAGGATAGCGAGTGTAGAAGCGGCAGCAGCACCTCAGATGTGGGAGCAGTATTCGAGGTTTGGCCTTATTTGTGAAGTTAATAAGGTATAGAGATTAGCTGGTAAAAAGTATTTGGGAGCCCGGAAGAGGAAACCTAATTTCTTAGCAGCCGCTTCTGCAATTGATGTGACATGTTGGTGCCAAATGAGATTTCGATCCACAGAAATGCCAACAAGTGAAAAGGACTCATTACTCTGAATAACTTGGTTGTTCATTGTGATGGTTCTAGGGCTGGTGTATCTTTTATGAGAAATAAAGCAAGACTGAGATTTGGTGGGGTTGAATTGTACAAGATTTCTGCTTCCCCAGTCTAATATTTTTTTGAGATCCACGGAGACAGAACCCTCCATGTGTCTATCTTATATGTCCAAGCTCGCGAAATTTCCTTTTAATTTTACTAATTATTCAATGGGATATAGGCGGAATCGGAAATTTTTTCTTGAAATGGGCGAGTAATTTCGATCTGTAACTAATCATTATTTTTTCATGCATTTCTGTAAAATAAACCATGTTTCTGCAAAGACACGGAAATTGTCTTTGCTTACTTTCTCATTATCAAGAATGGAACGCGATTAGTTTTTAATTTTTTAGTGTTGTAGCGAAGTTCGTCAATGAGATGTATTTTTTTACTGTTAGTTTTTAGAATAAATTTTGGAACCATAGCATTTTTAGATACAAATTGAAGATATCTTTTAAATGAGGTATCACAAGCACCACTTCTATTTAAAAATTTGGGGGTTGCAACTGTGCATGTATATACAGACTGGCCCATTGAAAACGAGCTGGCAGCCATAACTGTCAGGAAGAGATTTTGTCGAAAAAACCTGAAATACGTCAAAGTGGTGAAGTTTTCACAACGCAGGATATCATTTTTTAATATAAAATTGAGGTGTTTCGTTTTTTTAAATCAATAATTGAGATACTGAATTTATTGCAGTTGGCTGTTCCAAGAAGGTTAGCATCATTTTTCGCCGACACCTCCGGAGTTGTGGAAAATATTACCGTAACAGTTTTTTCTGTCTTTAATTTTAAGTTGTTCTGTGTAAACCACAGTTCTGCCAACTTCCCGGTAGAGATCATTTCAACGTTCAGCTTTTCTGGGTCGCAGCTTTGGCAAATAAGCGACGTGTCATCAGCGTAACAGAAGCAGCGACTCCGTGACATGAAATCGAATAAATCGTTTATGTAGACTTTGAAGAGTAGCGGCCCCAAGACAGAATCCTGCGGCACCCCACTTCCCACAGCCCCAAGATTCGATATTTCCTCATTAAAAAAGACGCGCTGCTTTCTCATATGTAAGTATGAACTTATTAACTTTAACGGAGGACCCCTAACACCATATCTGAACAATTTCTCAATCAGCAGGTCATGGGAGACACAGTCAAAGGCATTGCTTAGGTCACATAGCGTAAGGCCAACATGATTACCCACCTCAAGACCCGCAACTATATCCCAACAACCTTGCTGACTGTCTGCACAGTCGAGCGCCGCGTTCTGAAACCGAACTGACAGTCACTCAAAAATTCCCCACTTTCAAAATACTGGCTAAGTCGTTTGTGAATTATTATCTCAAATATCTGTCCAAACAGCGGTACAATAGAAACAGGGCGGTAATTATCCAAGCAATTTACATCACCTTTTTTTAGCAAAGATATTACCCTATATATATATATATATATATATATATATATATATATATATATATATATATATATATATATATATATATATATATATATATATATATATAATGTCTGGGACTGACCTTGGATATAGGATCCGTGGAGTCAAGGTAGCGCTAATTTGAAGAAAGTTTTTCAAATAAAGTCGCAATGTTCCCACTAGCCAATTTGCTCTACAGAAATGAGGTAAAATCAGTTTCTACAGGAGGAGACAAGCTCATAACGAGTAATACTTTAGAGAACACGTAAATCTTAAAGATTGTGCAGGATGTTTATCAAGTTTTATACGGTGGAATCTGGTTTTTGACGTCAAATATCTTATCCGTACACATTAAATATGCAGTTTCGGTTTTACATATTACCTATACTACGCACATGATTCAAATGAAACGTATGCACCTGATTCTGCTTGTCGTATCTTCAACATCTTGCATGCATTAATTAGAGTGCCTGTATTACATGAAGCTGACAGTTAGTCTCTGGTTGAATTGAGCTTAACATAAATCGTAATTACAGAAAAAAAAATAGGCCCAAAGCTTAACCATATTCATGTTAATTTGACACTTTCTCTGATGTAGTAATAATCCAAGCGGTATCCGAAGATACCTACGTAATTGGGTATATTTAGTAAACTTATAGGTGTAACAGAAAACACCAGTCAGTCACCTGAAATGGCCACATGCAATAAAATAGTTTAGTTTTGTAGTGAATTTCCGTAGGAAATAATCGTGCTCAAGATCATGAAAAATATGTATTACGTGGATGACAGCACCCTTCACTCAAATACTCAAATATACAATATTCTAAGACTGTCTCTTTTGCCCAATTAGATGAGGATCATATATATATATATATATATATATATATATATATATATATATATATATATATATATATATATATATATATATATATATATATATATATATGGTGTTTTATATAAATAAGACAGTGAAGTGCTGCCAATCAAAACGGGTCACCTGTATACATATTAGTATTTTTGGATGATGGCGAGTATCGATGAAAATAGGGGTGCTTAAAGCAATTAAAAAAAAATCAGAGATGTAACCATAATCTACCGATGCGCGTGGCGAAACTCACCATCCATATATATATATATATATATATATATATATATATATATATATATATATATATATATATATATATATATATATATATATATATATATATATCTGTGTGTGTGCGTGCGTGCATGTGTGTGTATGGATGACATAATTAGCATGAAAATGTATCGTATATACTTCGATACATGGTCACCTGACTAGTAATTTTTGTAAAAACAAGAAAGTGAATATATCTATATAAAATATATCAAAATCGAAGATAGACAGAACAATAAAAAAATCAGAGATGTAGCCATAATCTACCGATGCACGTGGCGAAACTGACCCTCCATATATATATATATATATATATATATATATATATATATATATATATATATATATATATATATATATATATATATATATATATATATCCGTGTGTGCGTGTGTGCTTGCATATGTGTGGATGAATGACACAATTAGCATGAAAATGTATCGTATATACTTCGATACATGGTCATCTGACTAATAATTTTTGTAAAAACAAGAAAGTGACTATATCTAAATAAAATATATCAAAATCGAGGCTCCGTCTGAAAAATGTTATATAATAATTTATACTACTTTGAGATATATTACACAGCATAACATAACTACCCTAGACTTTTTTCTCGAGAAGAATTACCTAACTTGTATTATTATATGTGTATAGGTACATCGTACAAATATAATTAATAAATCATACTATCGTATATAATAATTGTATTGGGAATAAGCGTAAAAAAATCTGCTTAAAAATATTGATTGGATTAAAGAAAGTAAAAAGTTTCATAAATATCTACTTATTCTACCGATTCGGAGGGCTCATTTGCATTCAGTGCTGACCTGACCCGACCAGACCCATCGAAATTGGCTTCAGACCCACTATCAAACCACCCACCACACTGCACTGCATTAAATTAATAAAGGGGATGCTTTTATTTCTTATTTTCACGGAAAGCTTCACACAAGATTAAAAAAAATAAGGGGACCATAACGGTACGCTTGTGATTTAGCACTTATGGTTAAATGTAAATGTAAAATCGTTCACGTAACCGTACCGATATGAATTTAGATTAAATTTAAAAATCTAAAAAAAATGCTAATTGCTTCCAATTCGACGGAAAAGTAAATTTTAGCTCCTAGTACAATGACTGCTTATCAGGATAAATTGATAAAAAAAGTTATGCATAAAATTCTTATCTTATTGGATTGGAAGAGCCACCGTTTGGTGTTTGCAATTAAGCACAAAATCGAATGTTGTTTTTTGCACCCTGTAAAGATAAGAAGTAGTCTCGAGGTTCTTAACAGGTGCCTTTGAACGAAACTGAACTATACAGCTCGCCACAATTTAATTACATTTACAAGTTTGGGAAACTTTAAACTAATAAAACTCTTTTATTGTAAAACATGGGTTTATTTCAAATATTTGTACTTCGTGTACCACTTGAAAATTGATACAATAGACATTGATAAAAAAAACTAACGGGACACAGCAAGTGCGTTATGGTAGTGAATTTTTAGTAAATGCTTCAAATTTCAATAACTCAATTTTCTATAAACTTATAAGTTTAAATTTGGTGTGTAGTAAGGTCTTTCCTAAGGCAAGATATCCACCAAATTTCATTAACATAACTTTGTAATTTTCAAGGAAAAAATTTTTTCGAAAGAAAACTTAAAATTTAAATAACTCAAGTTTCTATAAACTTAGAAAGTTGAATTTTGGTACGTAGTAAGGTCTCTCCTAGGGCAATATATGCGTTAAATTTCATTAGAACAGCTTTGTAGTTTTCGGAGAAAAATTTTTTTTTGAAAGAAAACTCAAAATTTTCCCGGAAAACCCCGTCTGATTTTCTTGACTAACGAACTCATCCAAGCCCCAAGCTATTAATAAAAGAAAGGCACTTGCCAAGTTTCATCGAAATCGGTTAATTATTTTTTGAGTTATCAGACGGATACATATATGTATATATATATATATATATATATATATATATATATATATATATATATATATATATATATATATATATATATATAAACATATAAAAATTCAAACTGACCCCGGATATGGGTTCTAGGGGTCCTAGTTCTCGCTCATTTGAAAAAATTTTTGCAAAGTCTCGCCTTCGATACGTCTCTATTAGTGAATTTTTTAAAATAAAAAGTCACGTATATTGTTTAACTAAATAATATTCCAGACGCAGCAAGTGCGTTGTGGTAAGGAATTTTAATTAAATGCTCAAATTTGCATAACTCAATTTGCTATCAACCTAGAAACTTAAATTTTGGTATATAGAAAAGCCTATATAGAGCGACTTGACTACTTAATTTTATCAAAATAACTTTGATATTTTTTGAGGCGCCATTATTTTTTCAGAAAATTAATTAAAACAAAAATGATCAGATTGGGCTGGCTCACCAAGTCATCCAAGCTATTAACTAATGAAATACATGCACCAGGTTTGATTACAATCAGTTAATACTTTTTTGAGTTCTCGGTTGAACACATAAATAAACATATAAAAATTTTAACGGACCTTGGTATTGTGTTCTAAAGGGCCTAATTAGCGCTCATTTGAAGAAAATTGTTTGCAAAATCTCACCAGCGATACTTCTCTATTAAAAAATGTTTCATAAATTCGCTAAAATAACCATTAAAATGCAAACTTGTTAATATGTAGAAAATACCGATCTAGAGACTTTTTCTCCCACTTCACAATGGATACAGAGTCTCGGTGGTCCAGTGGTAAGAACGCGTGCCTCTGAACCCAAGGGTATTCGGTTCGATCCCAGGGTTTTCCTTTCACTTTTTCAGTACATACTGTACCGAAATGTACGCCATCCTGCACTGTGTGCGGGAGAACAAGAGGAGGGGCTACACCAACAAGCGGATCCTCATAGCCACAGACAGCCACGCAGCCCTTAAGGCACTAAGTAGCCCACGGGTACATTCCTGGCTGGTGAGTGAGTGCCGAGACGAGACGAGCGACCTGGCTGGGCAGAATGAGGTGACCCTCATCTGGGTGCCGGGTCACTCCGGGGTCAAAGGCAATGAAGAAGCTGACAGTCTCACGAAGAGAGGGTCAGCAGAACCATCTATTGGACCAGAACCGGCTCTGGGTGTGACAAAGAGCACTGCCAGGGGAGCCATTATGTCTTGGGTCAGAAAGTAACACAAGGTGTACTGGGCGGACTGTCCAGGGCTCAGACATGGGAAGTCAATAATTGACGGACCCAGTTCAAAGAGAGCTGTGGAGCTGCCAAATCTTAGCAGATGACAGCTCAGAAACACAACAGGTCTCTTGACGGGACACATGGCCGTCAAGAAACACCTGCATAAAATGGGGCGGTTCGAAGGGGACCTCGCATGCAGACTCTGCGGCGAGGGGGAGGAATCAGCCCAGCACATCTTGTGGACCGCAAAAGACAACTGATCTACGGTTAGTCTAGACCGGAGACAGAGCAATATAAAACTTCACCCTACCAATCGCTGTGCAGACTAGTTCAAGGCACAGTGATTTTGGAATTGGTGGAGTAAGACTAAGGGTATGCACAATCATCCAAAGGTTGTAGTGCTATCGGGGCGGCAAGGCCGCGGACGAGCCCTGAGGGAAAAAAAGTACATACTGTAACATTAACATCAACCGAGGTTGTGGCACTCTATTTGAGCAAGTTGAATGTCTGCTCGTTTCGCCATTTGGAAGGGGCGTAAGGCCATCGGTCCCGTGTGTTCATGCAATGTTGGGCACATTAAAGATCCTTACCCTCCTTACATAAACGCAGGGGTTCGGCGAAGTTTCCAGGATAGTGAGGTGAAACTGCTCCCTGGCGTCGGTGATTCGCCATAGTCGCGGAAATAGACCGATGTTAAAGAATAAAAAATAATGGATTGTTGTCTTCTCTGCAAGCGGTTCCACCGTTTATGATGCAGTAAAAACGAAAGCTGTTGCAGGAAAGATAACAATTATTTGTGAAGCCATAGGAAAGAGTCTCGTCCTCTGTCTGTATTAAGTATGAAATGGTTCCACCAGTTCACCACTAGGGGCAAAAACAATAAATACAGTTATTATGTAATACAATATATATATATATATATATATATATATATATATATATATATATATATATATATATATATATATATATACATATGGCTAGGACGTTTCAAAACCCACAGAGTTAGTGTGTGCCTGACAGCCGTCAGTGTTTGACTCGGGGCTATATGCGGTCTCGTATAGTGTCCCGCTCCCGAGCAACATACTAGCGAGGTCGTTTGTCCGTTTAGTAGTTTACAATGAACGCTTTAACCTCCAGAGGTACTCCCTCCCCCAGAGATATCAGCTTCTCCTCAGGTTCTTCCAGACCGGACGCCCGCCAGTGCTCGTCTCATGGGGAGTCCCGCTCCCGAGCATCACGCAAACAAGATCGTTTGCGCGTTTCGAGGTACGCAGTGCAGACCTTAACCTCCAGGGACATTTTATCCCTAGATATCTCATCTCCAGGGGCATGTCACCTCTAGAGGTCTAACCTCCAGGATCATCTCACACCTAGAGATCTAACCTCCACGATCATCTCACCCCTAGAAATCTAATCTCCGAAGGCATACCACCCCTAGAGATATAAGCCCCCTGCGGGTTGCTTGATCCAAAGCGCCATTACTTGGAACATCCAAGCGAGGTCGTTTGTCAGTTTCCAAGCCCACAAGGGAGGCCTCAACCTCTGGGTGAAAGGTCCCCCTTGAGGTATCAGCATTCCCCTGGGTTAGCCTAGACCCGACACTCACCAGTGTTGGCTTCAGTTAGTCGCCTCTTGGGACAGGCAGGAGTTACCTTGGGCAATTAGACAGCAGCCACAAGGGCGGTGGAGGGAGAATCTAACTTGTAATGTTTCTATCTTTGGCCTGTTCTTTTATTTCGTCCCCGGACCGACATGGATCCTCATAATATTAACATTTAAGCTTAATTTACTCCACTGGCATATTATAGGTCAATAGGAACAACTGTTAAGATTCTAATCTTTTTTTCAGGTGAAGATAGTAGTTGGTTACCTATTAGTTAACATTCATATTTGGATTATACTTATAGATACTCATACCAGCTAACAGATTAAATAAGGGTCATAAAACTATTGCGTATTTAATTCATATACACCATCTATGAGCCTTGGCGGGTCCCTAGGCGACAATGTGTCCCAGTCATTCCTTAAATTTTGAGAATTCAAAAAATGGAAAAAAAATAATAAAAAAAATATTAATTTAAAATAAAAATAAAACAAAAATAAAATAAAAAAGGTGAATAATTTGAAAAAAAAACAGATTATGTGAATATATAGAAATTCAAAATCAGTTAAAAAAAGTATAGTAATTAGAATTATATTGTAATATTTATATTGATGTATAGATTATGTAGGTATGTTTGGATTGTATGTGTGAAGCACTGGGTGAAAGCAGGTATGTATGTATTTAAGATATCATGTAGGTGTATATTGGTAACACTAATGTAATGATTGTGTTTACGTGAGATTGTGGATATATATATATATATATATATATATATATATATATATATATATATATAATATATATATATATATATATCCATTTGGTTTTCATTTATAATTCAAAGAATCCGCGAATATAGTTATCACCTGTTCACATGAGAAAATCTAGTTATAGGTTTGCCGATAAAATGCGAAATGAGCAACCTACTAGAGCATTTGGAACCTACAGGATTTCGTTTTCCCATTGTGGTTTTTTATTGGGGCAATTGAACTCATACCTTACTTTTCTATTACATCACCTTAAGTATCAATAGATAAGTAATTTAATAGATATAAACAAAACTATTACAATTTTCAGGCATTAAAAACGCAATTCTTAGATCATCAATAGGTCGACACACGACTTTAACTGACAGGGCTCAACTGATATAATAAAATTTGAGAGACTTGAGTGCCATCTCTGCCGTATACCAGGCATATTACGTTTTATGTGTGTCAATTCAGTAGATGGTAATATTGGAAATCGCCGGTGCAGCATAATAGGATTTGTAGGCTTCCCATGGGATTACAGAAATGAATTCCTAAACAGAATACACAACTTAAAAGACGTTGAGCAACCCTTTAATTTGGAACAACTTCTACTACTGGAAAGTAATAAAAACATATATTTGCTTATATATAAGTTAATTAAAAAACTCCAACTAAAAATATAAAAAAAACTAGGCTTAAAGTTTATGCGTCATTTGTGTCTATCTTTTATATGTACCCATGACGTTAGTGGCCCTCCTGTATGCCAAAGAGAAAAGTTGCCATGATAGGCCCCATTGGCATGAAGAATATGTGTCCCTGCCTAAATCCCTTAAGTTGTATCTAGATCTTAAGTAGGCTTAAGTTAGAATAAAAAGTACCAATATTAATATTATTATACAAATAAATAAAATAAAAATTATCCAAAACTACACGTTGGAACAAATTTCAATGCACCATGACAGAATGCATATGAACTGTTGAATTCACATACTAGTTGTAACAAAAGGCTTTTAAAATGTGCGAATGGTAACCATATCGCAGCCAGTGCAATCTGACGTCACACACACACACACATAGGCTTCCCATGTTCCATATTTTCAGTTACGGTGTACGTTAGAATGACTGCTATTTTGGAAAATCCAAACAATTTGTAAGCTGATCTGATTTTTTTGCCAGCAAATATGTCCAAGCCATTTATTATGTAAACACGCCAGCCTAATTTCGCCAAAATCGGTTTATTATTTTTAAGCGTATATGATTTATAAGCATATCAAAATTGCAACTGACTCTGGATATTAGTTCTAGGGATATAAATTCTAGCGGTCCCAGGTCACTCTCTTTTGTAGAACGTTCTGGAAAGTCGTGATATTATCAACAAATTTCTTCTACAAATATTGACTCAAAGGGTAAATGTTTTTACGGATATTTCTTGCAGCTGCATATAATGTAGTGAGCACTTAATATTTTGGCCCTTATGAAGTAAAGGTATGAAGAAATAAATAAAAATTGCAAAAACATTTTTCATGGTCTAATAGACTTAAAGCAATACTTAAATTAAATACTAACAATTTTATCTTTATTTTCGCTCAACGACGTACAGTGGAGCATGCAGGTACCCTATTATTGATTATTTAAATATACAATTTTAGCGTGGCGGTATCTGGCAAGCGTATACCAGAATCATTAGCAGTTATAAATCTTCGCAGTCTCATTCTACAAACTAACAGTTTTATGTTAGTAGCTTATCCCTATCAAGCTAATAAATATTTGTATTGGAACAGTTTTTTATTTTTATTTTTGGATACTTTTCAAGGAAATCCTTGAGACACTCCAGCTGTCAGCATCTCCCGATTTTTTCTCCACGAACAGGTTGTAAATCACAGCCTGAAAAGCTCGTTGAAAATAAACCTATTTTCAAGATTTATAGCCACATTAACAAAAATAATAAACAGGATCTAGTTTCCTAAATTCAGTGGTCAATATTAAATTAAAGGTTAAAGTAGTATTTTTCTTTGAGTTAGACTTTGGTAAACGTTTTAATATTAAATCTGTTTAAGATAAATTCATATTTTTCTTTGTCAAGATAAATTTTTAAAAATTGGCAAGGTCAAATATACAGTAATTAGATACATGTTTGCCAAACAAAATAATTAAAATAATTAAACATTTCGGGACGCAGAAAGTGCGTTATAGTAGCGAATTTGCATAAAAATTGTACACTATTTTCATACGGCATATTAGTAAAATTAATACTTTAAACTTACACAGACCTTGAAGATCGATTTAAAGTTCCTAGTACGCGCATATTTGAAAAATTATTTAGAAAGTGTTACGATCGATATCTCTCTGTTATCAAAAAAATCTTGCGTTCTAACTACTTTTGAGAGTAATGCCCAAAACTCAATTTTCTATGAAGCTAAAGAACTAAATTTTGCTATATGTTTAGTGTTAGTGTAAGTCTCTGTAAAAGAAACTTGTATTACAAATTTCATGAAAGGTGTGCAGAAGATTTCCAGAAGGAGACTTAATTCATATTTAGAAAAATAAGGTATCTGCCAAATTATAAACGTAGCAGTTATTTGTCCTTATTAATCGCCAGTATGATTTGATTTTGGTCACCCTAATCAAACCGGTTTTTTCCATATCAGCAATAACAAAATTATAATTTCAGACTCAAAGGTGACAAACTTATTTAAGCGTTTTAAACAAAAATTAGATCCTGTCAAAACGTATGAAATCTGTATACTATTGTTTCTTCAAATGTCAAAATAAAACTCTAAAAAAAATCATTCATCGAGCTGGATTCGATCGCGCAACCTTCCGCTTATGATGCAAGTGTGAAGCCCCCTGCGCCACCTAAGCACACGTCAACTAACGTTTTATTTGCGTAATACTTTAGACCGGCTTCATGCCTGGGATAGTATATTCAAAGCATACGTAACAATTATTAATTACAGAATTAGTAGAATTGCCATTGGAACACATCACACGACTTTTTCGATCTTATGTTTAAGTTTAAAGATAAAAGAAACTATTTTAGAATCGTTTTTATAGAGACTTGGCTTGATTTTGTTTAAATTTCTGCTATATTATACGACACCATAATATATGTATGATGCCCTAAAACTGCATTTGAGTCCGTTAATAAAGCTACAAATATAGTGTATTTTAATAATTGATTGAATCCCCCAGTTAAATACCAATCAGTGGCAAATTTTTAATTTTGTGTCGTCTGTTATTTTCCATAATTGCGGCCGAGCTCTCACAATTGTTGGTTCGGGTAGTATATTTTCTGCCTGGTATAAATTTAGTGTGGTTACCGTTGTTGTATGGTTTATACCTGTTCTATGAATTAATTTACGCGTGGCAGTAGACTACTCTGTCTGTCAGGCATTGGACCTTAACTACTAAGTCGTTTCAACGCATGTCTTGGGATTTTATCTTTAATTTGGAAAAAACTACATACAGACTTGGAGACTACTTCTCTGGCTTCACTGTTGGTTTTTGTAGGTGAAGGACGTAGCCAGCGCGTGAGCTAACTGGAGCTAGTGGCCCTTCGAATTCTGGCTACGTCCTTCACCTACAAAAACCAACAGTGAAGCCAGAGAAGTAGTCTCCAAGTCTGTATGTAGTATGGACACGTTTCACCAATTAAGGGCAACAACAATCAATAATTTTGGAAAAAAACGCCAAATATAGTGTACCAAATTACAACATAGGTTTATTTGCACTATTTCTAGTCACATGTAAAGTTTCATTCCGGTTACTCTGATACTTACACAAATATAGCGTTTTCAAAAAGTTTTTCTTGATTTTCCACCAGAAAAACTTGAGCATAAAGGCTGATTAACGAACTCGACCTCGGTTTTCGCCCAAACAAGATTTTTGACAAGTTTGATTCAAATCAGTTTAGTATTTTTTAAGTTATCGCTCTGAGATATATAGGGTGAGTTTTTTTAAAGGGTTACAAGGGGATATCTCGAGAACATCAATTTTGGTGAAATTTTGGAGAAGGGAATTTTTGACATTTATCGCTCTCTATTTCGAAAAACTACAGAATAGCTGCACTAGTGTGGGCAGAGAAGTTTCGTAATAATCCGAAATCCCACTAGCATCTCATAGGCTAGAAACTAGGAGTACTACTGGCAGTTTAAAATCAAAACCACGAGTTCGAAAGATAACTAAAACTGACGAAAACAGTGCAGGTGACGTTTTAGGAGCGGTAGCTGTTGACCAGGTTGTAAGTACCAGGCGGCTTGCTAGAGATGCTGGAATGAGTAAAAAATCAGTTGCGAACATATTGCAATTGTACAAATTTCATACATATCACATTACACTGCACATTACCGGACAAATTTTAAAGCCCGCGTTACATTTTGTAATGGATCACCAGACAAATTCAAGAAAATAACAGGTTCCTAAACAGTGTTATTTTTTCTGGCGAGACTACTTTCCATAGTTGTGGGCAGCTAGAGTTTAAGTTATCCCTTATGAGTATAAACTTGTTTTTCGTTGTTTTTTTTTAAAGATAAATGGACACAATATGCATTACTGGGCGTTGAAAAGTCCCCACTGGATAAGAACTTCGCCAAATCAATATCCATGGTCAATTAAAAGCTGGTGTGGTCTGTGCGGCAGGAGCTTTAAAAAGAAAAATGCACACTATTTTTTTAAGAAACCAATTACCTTAACTATAAAACCAGAACATAAACCCAGACATGTGGTTATAACAGGATGGAGCTCTACCCCGTAATGCAATATATGCCAGTAATAATTTAGATAGATAATAGAATATTTTCAAGCAGGTGGTTTGATCGAGCAGGTCCGATCAACTAGCCTGTTGGGTCCTCTGATTTGGCCCCCCTTGTTTATTGCTTTTGGAGTTTTATAAAAGACAAAACGATGGCGATTGCACCCACAACTTTCGATAATACGAAAAACAGAATGCGCGTTGCCTGCTCATTAGTGACACCTGAAATGTTGCAGTATGTACGGCATGTACTTAGGAACAGAGTGGGAAAGTGTTTGGAAGTTGAACGGGGACATTTTGTACAATTTATCACGTATGACAGACGATAAATAAGTAGCAATTTAATCAAAAATTGGTTTGTACATTCTAGATTGTCTTTAAAATACAGATCTCTGCCCCTGAAGTTTTTAGCTGTTCGCTAACGTCTTAGATCAATAAAGTCCACTTTCAAATGATCCAGATTAGGTATCCCAATCTTTGATGGATAGTAGTAGACATTGGAGATTGAGGTTCTCGTCTATTTGGGAATGCGCCACCAAACGTCTCGCTGCATGTGCATTACCGTCAACCAAACCATAATAATAATGCATGTCACTCACCTATTTCGATGTCAGAACAATAATTATCATTATTATTTTTTAAACTAATTTCAACTATTCGATTAGAAAGTTGCATTAAACATTAAACATTGAACATTAGTGTTATTGTGTGTATGGTTCGTGGATTGTAGTTACTGCTACTTACGTATTAAAATGGACTGTATCGTGGTATGGAATAAAATCTCTTGGAACCACTTAACGTAGTTATATATTTAAAAACAATAAAACTATATACTATTGATATACGTGTAATACCACAAATGCACTCGGTGCAGAAGCTCTTCGAAGCTGGTGTGTTGAACGAAATAGGCTTTAAAGCCATAAAACCTATATACCAATGATATGCATTATATATAGGCTGAACGCGTAATAGCACAGCGCGTGCTCGTGTGCAAATCAAATGCACTCGGTGCAGAAGCTTTTCGAAGCTGATCTCATGAACGAATAGGCTTTGTCCCGGTCTTGAACATTGCAGGTACCCTCTCTTCGAGGGATGGGACATGCGTACAATCCACCGCAGTTGTCAGCTTGTTTGTGACATACAACACTGCAGTCTTACAACTTAAATTTGCGCGGTAAAACTAAACAATTAGCTTGTTTCCGAGGCGCGTGTGTTTCCAGAGCTTCGTTAACATTGAACATGTGATGAAGTAATTTGTAATTCATTTGTAAAAGCGTTTTTCTCGAAAACGGCTCATTTTATTGCGATGCAACTAGAGGAACTCTCTTGTTAATTTTCTGTATTCTGTTTAATACCTAATGTGTTATATATATGCAAAAATTTTTCAGGATTTTCAAGGAAGAAAGTTATAAGTCAGGCCTGGGGCAGGTTTGATTAATTCACGCGAAATTTGACGAAAAATTAAAATTACATTAGTTGCAAGCGTACTGAATTTGAAAAGACTTAACTTACTAACAATAAAGTTATTAAAATAGTGCTGCAAATTGAATCATAACTTCCACATAGCTGTGATAATTTATTATCTCCAGAAAGACGTTCTCATGAAATGAATTTAAGGCCCAGGATTTGACCACAAAGAAATATTTGTATTCCTGTACACATAAACTTTGGAAACGTTTCATTACTCGAGTTTTATGGAAAATGTCCCCTATCCCCTTAAGCGATCTTAGCCAAAAACAATTGGAAGCGCTCCCTTGTCGGCGGCTAACTGGATACCAAAATTAAACATGACACCTCATTTCGTTCGAAAGTTATTGCGCCTATTAACAGACAGATGTACAGGCCGACAGATCGACCGACCGACAGACAAAATATTTTCGTTCCAGAATCAAGTTGTCTATATGGATAGAGTGGTTTTACGCCGTTTTAGCAAAAAAACATCGAAATTCCTGTAACCGATATTCCACCCTCATATATTCAACCCCCTGGAGCGATTTTACCCAAAAACAATCCGAACCGTTCGTTTGCTACTATATACCAATTTCAAGACGATATCTCAGTTAGTTCTAAAGTTATCGAGGCTACAAACAGACAGACATGCAGACCGACAGACCGGCAGACAAAAAAAATCGATCCCAAATCATATTTTTTTTATGTTTTGACACTTTTTACAACGTTAACGTGAAAGCAATTTTTTTGAAACTGTTATCGTCGGTTCCATACCTCCACACGTATTGATGATGTAGAAGTAATATTAAAAAAGTTCGGGACGCAGCAAGTGCGTTATGGTAGTGAATTTTTATTAAATGCTTCAAACTTAAATAATTCAATTTTCTATAAACTTAGAAAGTTTAATTTTGGTATGTAGTAAGGTCTTTCCTAAGGCAAGACCCGACAAACTTCATTGAAATAACTTTCTAATATTCGGAGAAATAAATTTTTTTCGAAAGAAAACTCAAAATTTGAACAACTCAACTTTCTATAAACTTAAAAAGTTGAATTTTAGTACGTAATAAGGTCTCTCTTAAGGCCATATATATATATATATATATATATATATATATATATATATATATATATATATATATATATATATATATATATATATATATATATATATATAGTAAATTTCATTAAAACAGCTTTGTAATTTTCGGAGAAAAAATTTTTTTTCGAAAGAAAACTTACAATTTTTCCGGAAAACCCTGTCCGATTTTCCTGGCTAACGAACTCTTTCAAGCCAATAATAAAAGAAATTAATTATAATTTTTTGAGTCATCGGATGGACACCTATATATATATATATATATATATATATATATATATATATATATATATATATATATATATATATATATATATATATATATAAACATTGAAACTGACCCCGGATATGGGTTCTAGGGGTCCTAGTTCGCGGTCATTTGAAAAAATTTTTGCGAAGTCTCACAATCGATACTTCTCTATTAGTACATTTTTTAAAATAAAAATTCACTTAAACTGTGCGTGAATGTCAATCCAAAATTATTTTTGCAATTCCTGTATTGTGCTGTGCTTTATTGGAATCTAGAATTTTGAAAAAAAAATTACAAATGAGCGCAACTAGGATCCCTAGGACCCATATCCTAGGTCTCTTTCATTTTTATATGTTTATATATACATACATAGATACACACACACACACACACACACACACACACACACACACACACACACACACACACACACACACACACACACACACACATATATATATATATATATATATATATATATATATATATATATATATATATATATCACACCGATAACTCAAAAAAGAATGGCCGATTTTGATCAAATTTGGCTTGAAATGTACCTTCCTTTTGTAAGTGGCTTGGATACGTTCGTTAGCCAGGAAAATAGGATCAGTTTTTCAGGGAAAATTTTCACTTTTCTTTCGAAAAAAATTATTGTCCCAAAAAATAAAAAAGCTATGGTAACCACACTTGGTAGGTAGATTTTAAATATAAAAAGTAAATCACATACCAAAATTTAGATTTCTATGTTACACCAAAAAAAGTTATGAGAAACATTTGGTGCCAGATAATTTCTATGAAAATGCACTACCATAATGCACTTGCTGCGTCTTTTTGATAAGTTCAAGCTAGTAAAAAGGCCGTTAGCTTCGGTAAAGAGAGCCTTGTGAAACATATAGGGTAATGTATGCGCTTAAAATAGTGAGTTCATAAGGTATATAATAATTAAAAGTCTGGACGCAGCAAGTGCGTTATGGTAGTGAATTTTCATAGAAATGATCTGGTACGAATTATTTTTTTATAACTTTTTTTTCTTTTAACATAGAAATATAGATTTTGATATATAGTTTCCTTTTAATGTCATAAACTTACGTACTAAATTTGGTTACCATAGCTTTCCTATTTTTTGAGATAAAATTTTTTTTTGAAAGAAAACCCAAAAATTTCCTGGAAAACCTGGTCCGATTTTTCTGGATAACGAACTTATCCAAGCCACTTACAAAAGGAAGGCACGTGCTAAATTTTATCAAAATCGGTCCATGATTTTTTGAGTTATCGGTGTGATATATATATATATATATATATATATATATATATATATATATATATATATATATATATATATATATACATATATATATATATATATATATATATATATATATATATATATATATATATATATATATATATATATATATATATATATATATATATATATATATATATATATATATATAAACATATATATAAACATATAAAAATTGAAACTGACCCCGGATATGGGTTCTAGGGGTCCTAGATCGCGCTCATTTGAAGAAATTTTTTCAAAATTCAAAAGTCGAGATCTCCTCATTAGTGAATTTTTTCTAAGAAAATTCACTAAAAATTGAATTTCGTTAGTTATTGTAGAACTGACGAAGGAAAAAAGTCCGGATGCAGTAAGTGCATTATCATAGTGAATTTTCGTAGAAATGATTTTCGCAATTTATTAAACGAGAATTATTTATGGGCCAAGAGAAATTACAATTTGCCCGTAAAGTTAATACATTCAGTTTACCATACAGATTATTTTGGTCTTGTGAAAACCTGCAGGGGCAACCAAGTTTCTTTTATTAAATGCTTTTTGACTTTAACTTAGACATCTAAATTTTGACACATAATATACTTTATTGACATAAACCTTCGTACAAAATTTGGTTGCCATAGCTTTGCTTTTCTAGAGATACAAAAATTTTCCGAATAAAATTTTGACCCATAATATACTTTATATGTCATAAGCTTACCTACCAAATGTGGTTACCATAGCTTTGTGCTTTTCTAGAGATACAAAAATTTTCCGAAAGACATTTTGGCACATAATATACTTTATGTGACATAACCCCGTGTATCAAATTTGGTGATTTTCCTGGATAACGAACTTATCCGAGCCACTTACAAAAGGAAGGTACCTAACACATGTCTTCGTCTTATTATTTCTTGAGATTTTAAACGGGATTGCGCATAGAAAGTAAATGAAGTCAATGAAGAAAAGCACTGATACATAAATTCACAAACCAAAACGCCTTAAGGTCAGGCTAACTATTTTGTCAAAAATGATTTTCTGGATGAAATTATCAAAGTGTAGCCTATATTATCGCTTAAATAAATTCCATGTTTCATAAGGCCATGCATTTTAGGCATTTATGGGCAGAGATAGAATTACTTAAAGAGTCTTTATTCTACTAGATTTATTTTCGCAAAAATTTCTTGCCAAATACCATTAAAAAGTACGCTGAATACGCTTTCAAAAAAAAATGTCGCATGACCTATGTTGCTCTTTAAGAAATTAAAGGGTTGTCACCCTCCAAAAAGTGGGTGCTTCAAAAAGTAATCGCAAACAGTCTGTTATGTAACCCTACATGTTTTCATTCCGATGCCTCTCGGTTTGAAAGTTATGGACAGACATACAAACCGACAGATAAAAGAAAATCGCTTCCCAAATCATGTTTTCTGTATATTTAACACTTTTTACGACGTTAAAGCAAAAAAAATTCGCTGATGCGATACTTCCACACGTTCTGACGGTGTGGAAGTAATTAAAACTGACCCAGGATAGCGTTCTAGGGGGGCTATGTCGCCTTATTAGTGAATTTCTTGTACGAAAATGCACTCAAATTTACTGATTTTGTTCAATGTTTATTCTAGAACTGATGGAATAAAAACGATATCAGTTCATCCCAGAAGTGAATACTCAAGAGAATATGTACAGATATTGAAGAATTGTAGTTGGATAGCCCAGAGGTATTATCTCAACCAGTTTGGTAGGATTGTGTGTATGTGTGCTTGTGTTTGTATGTGCTGGACATCTGTCCTCTCTTGGTATATTAATGTCACTCAGTTGAACTGCTATGCGCGGAAACTTTTCCACTTAGTGTGTTTATTAACTTGCATACGTATATGCATTCATGTATCTTTGTACAAACAAATCAATTTGGCCATGTTGCCAAACAGGTAAAATATCTAAATCGATGTGACGTTACAAAGAATTAAAAGGAGCACAGACTGGAATCAAATATGTGGTGATTAATAACGAACAGCGATTCTAATAATTTATAATGAGAAAGTGAAAGCACAGAGTACGTTTCATACCTGCCTCCTGTTTGCGTAAGCATACATGGACACTTATGAGTAAATCTAAAGAAGTTGGCATAAGTATTTTAACAGCATCATTTCTAATCGTCGGAATCCTGAAAAAAACGTACTCATTTAAGGTACTTAAATCTGGTCATAATCGCGCAGTACTTTCTGCAAAGACGTTTATAATAAATTCAGTATCTCAACTATTATGCATTTTGTAAGGCTAGATGTATTCTCACACACAATTAGAACCGTTGACCGGTTTCGCCCTAATTAGAGCTCGTCAGTACGGCATACCAATTGGAGCAAAAATACGGCCATGGTAGCCAGCATACCTAAACTAAGTGAGATGAAAGACACTCTATTAACCGTGTAGCCATTTCGTTGCGGAATACATCTAGCCTTACATACTTTGTCTCTATATTGGGGAAGAAATGGGCCAGGACTGACGATTTACTAAATTGTTCGTTGATTGTATACAGTCTCTATTTTTTAACATTATGTGTTATTTGGAGCTGCCGTGACAACATACTACTTGGTTTCGCGACGAGATGGCGACACGGTTAAAAGCGTGTCTTACATCTCACTTAGTTTTGGGAGGCTGGCTACCATAGCCGTATTACTTTATAGGTGTATTTTCGCTGCAATTGGTATGCTGTACTGACGAGCTGTAATTAGAGCGAAACCGGTCTATGGTTCTAATTGTGGTGAGAATACGTCTATGCCTACATACTTTATGCCTAAATGGAGGAAGAAATGGGCCGGGGCTGACAATTTACTAAATTATTAGTTGATTGTATACGGTCTCTATTTTTTTACATTATGTGTTATTTGGAGCTGCCGTGATAACATACTACTTGGTTCCGCGACGAGATGGCGACACGGTTAGAAGCGTGTCTTACGTCTCCCTTAGTTTTGGGAGGCTGGCTACCATAGCCGTATTACTTTATAGGTGTATTTTCGCTGCAATTGGTATGCCGTACTGACGAGCTCTAATTAGACGGAAACCGGTCTACGGTTCTAATTGTGGTGAGAATACATTTAGCCTTACATACTTTGTCCCTATATTGGGGAACAAATGGGCCAGGGCTGACAATTTACTAAATTGTTAGTGTATTTAAAAAACTAAGCATTTGCAGTCCCATGTTTATATGAAAAAATAGTCTTATTTTTTGCGCTGAATGTGGACCTGTAACATAAACCATCATTTTTGAAACACCCTGTATACTGTAATGTAGTATTTACCTGTTTCATGGTACTGTAATAAAAAGTGAAAACTAGATAGGTTTCTCCTTTCGGAGAGGATATGAAGCCGCCACTCTCGTATACACGGTGATGTTGGTCACCTAAAAAATCTCTACACACCTGACAAAAGGGATTTTTACAACATTTACAGGCACATAATGTTAAACATTTTACTGGCATCAGGTATTGGAGAAAAAGGTAAAGGTAAGATGCTTACTGGCAATTAGGCCATTGCTGACCCTTTTTGCTCATCTAAACTAACCTACCCTCCACCTTGAGCTCGATCTCAACGACGACAGTGATTTGAAAAATCATCCGCCGCCGGTGAGCCTCGAACCGTCGTCCCCCGAGTCCGTATTGGAAAGTCTAAATCGACTTTCCCGCACTGCCACGGAGGCGCTCAGGTGTTGGAGATAGTCGCGGAATTACACAACATAGAACACGTTAATTTATTTACGTCTGTTAAAACTGCAGCTACAAAGTTGTTTCAAAAATTGTTAATAATCATTAGTAGTCCGTTTATTTTGCACCTGAGTATATTTACATTCAGTGTTCACCGTAACACAGTAAGCGGCTACTGTAAGTTATTTATTTACATGTACAGTTCATCTGTACTCAAGTGTTTGTGTGCGTGTGAGTATTGTATGTTTGGATTTGTGTCTGTATTCGTATACCTGTTTATAAAATACCAAACAGCCCGATTTGCGTCCAGAGATTTTTTTTAAAGAAACGCTGAAACACGTCAATTTTAATATTGAGGGGGACATGTTTTGACATAAAACTCAAGTTTTTCACATCAACCCCTTAAGGGTGGTGATAACAACCCTTATATTTTAAATAGGGAATATGGGTCGAGTGTTATATCATTTGAAAGCTCTTTCTTTTCTGATTCAGCACACTAATTTTTTGGAAGTTTTATCAACTCGTTTAAAAATTAATCACAGTTGAAGATGCAAAAACGCATTTCACTCATTCCGATAAGAAATGTGCTGATAGTCAATGTTTTGTTGGTTTGTAAACAAAAAATTGACTATCAGAACATTTCTTATCAGAATAAGAGAAATGCGGTTTATTATTTCAGTTTATCGGTCGGTTTGATACTTGATAGTACTACCGAAAATTAATTTTACAATGGTGTATTCTGTAGAAGAAAGAGTTGAAATAATTACTCTTTTTTTCAAAAACGATGACTGTACCAACCGTGCCGCAAATTTGTTTAATGAACGACATCCGAATAGACATGTTAACAGAAAATACATTTTGGAGTTAGTTGCAAAGTTTCGATAAAGTGGTTCAGTAGCCAACAAAAAAACGGGATCCTGAACCTGAATTTCCGGTTAGAAATGAGACTACTGAGATTGAAGTTTTAGGACAAATTGCTGCAGACTCAACTTTGAGCAGGAGAAAATTGGCCACTAACATCAAAAGAAAAACTATTCAGCGAATATTGAAGCATCATAAATTTCACCCGTATAAAACTCATCTTGTACAACAACTGAATGAAGATGATTTTGATCTGGGGCTTTGACGTTATGACTGCACGAATAGCTGATAACGGGAACTTTCTGTTCAATATCTGTTTTTCAGACGAGTGTACGTTTTCATGAAGTCCATACTCAAACTCCACAGAAATTGAATGTCTAGACTGGCATGTTTGGAGACCGTTTAATCGGACCAATTTTTCTTGATGGCAGTTTGAGTGGCGAAACGTATTTGGAGTGACTAGAAGATATTGTTTACCCTCTACTAATTGACATTGTTGAAAATGTTGATCGCTATCAAGAAAATCAATTAGTGTTTCAACAAGATGGAGCTCCTCCGCATTTTTCACAACGTGTTAGGGAATTTTGGAACAGAGACTTTCCAGAGCAATGGATTGGACGTAGAGGTGCTATTGAGTTGCCCTCTAGATCACCGGATTTAACTCCTTTAGACTTCTTTATCTGGGGTCATTTAAAGAGTAGAATTTCCGCAACAGCACCGGAGTCTCTGGAAGAATTACGACGACGCATTTTTGATGAATTCTGTCTAATAACTTCACAAATTCTCCAGAATGTCAGAGCTCGCTTTGAATAAAATTTGTACTTTGGATGGAAGCTGGTGGTTAAAAATTTGAACATTTACTTAACTGAATAAACATTTTTGAACGTTTGGTTTTGTTTTTTAGTTTTTTTTTAACGAAAAATTGACTAATTAGTGCATTTTTTATCACAATGAAATAAATACGTTCTTGCAATTCCAACTGTGAATAATTTTTAAACGAGTTGATAAAACTTCCAAGAAAATTTGTTTGCTGAATTCAGAAAAGAAAGAGCTTTCAAATGATGTAACACTCGACCCATGTTCCTATTTAAAAGATAAGGGTTGTTATCACCACCCTTAAGGGGTTGATGTGACAAAGTTGAGTTTTATGCCAAAACATGCCCCCTCAATATTAAAATTAACGTGTTTCAGCGTTTCTTAAAAAAAAATCTCTGGATGCAGATCGGTCTGTTTCGTTTTCAATGCGCCACCCTGTATACCTATTATAAAGAAAATTTCTTCAAATGAGCGCGATTTAGGACCCCTAGAACCTATATCCGGGGTCAGTTTCAATTTTTATATGTTATATATATATATATATATATATATATATATATATATATATATATATATATATATATATATATATATATATATATATATATATATATATATATATATATATATAATATTATATTTATATATATAGGTATCACACCGATAACTCAAAAAATCATGGACCGATTTTGATAAAATTTAGCATGTGCCGTCCTTTTGTAAGTGGCTTGTATAAGTTCGTTAGCCAGAAAAATCGGACCAGGTTAAATTTTGGGTTTTCTTTCGAAAAAAAATTTTATCTCAAAAAATAGGAAAGCTATTGTAACCAAATTTGGTACGTAAGTTTAGACATTAAAAGGAAACTATATGCCAAAATCTATATTTCTATGTTAAAAGAAAAAAAAGTTCTAAAAAAATATTTCGTGCCAGAACATTTCTATGAAAATTCACTACTAACGCACTTGTTTTTCGTATGTTTCAACTCGAGAAATTGATTTAACTCTGTAAACAACCCTTAAAGAAATAGTCCTGCAAATTAAATCACAACTTTCACATGGCTGTGATATTTTACTTTACTCCGAAAGACATTCTCATGAAATAAATTTATTGTCCATGACTTGACCACAAAGACAATATTCGTATTCCTGTACTAATAAACTTCTGAAACGATATATTACTCGATTTTTATTAGCAAAGGGTTAGTTTCCCCAATCAACCCACTATCCCTTTTTCTGAAGCGATCTCACTCACAAATAATCCAACTATTAGGTTGTGAACAGCTATCTGTGCAACAAATTTAATGTCGATTGCTTACTTACAGACAGAAACCTCACAGTTCAGACGCGGCTATGAACACTCCACTGTTACGTATGGAGCATTCTCTTGTACAGATGTGACACATGGACGCTTAAAGTTGACACCATGAATAAAATAGAAGCGTTTGAGATGTGGTGCTACCGGAGAATCCTCAAAATTCCTTGGACTGCACATACCTATAATGAAGAGGTACTCAGATAGCTGAATAAGAGTCAAGAACTTCTAAACACCATAAAAATAAGAAAGGTTAGTTATTTGGGACACATAATACGAGGCCCCAAATATGACATCCCTCGCCTGATTATCCAGCGAAAGGTTGAGGGCAGAAGATGGATAGGGCGCAAAAAGATATCATGGTTACGGAACATCAGAATATGGACAGGACTGGGAGTGGAACAGCTATTCCGAGCAGCGAAAGGTAGAGACCAATTCAATCAAATCGTCATGGAGATAGCCCACGCCTGAAGACAGGCACGGCACCGATAGAAGAAGAAGCTTACTTACAAAACAATTTAATATTTCACCTCTACATGATCAACCCATACTTGAATTTCATGAAAAATATGAAGTTGACCTTTATTTGAACTTGAAAGTCATCGCCGAGACCAAATCCAAGGCCACAATAAGATAGCCAGGAAAAAATCTTTTTTTCTCCACGACGTGAACTTTGAGAGTTATTCTGCTATGCTGTTATTTTTGTGACACCACACACGTGCTAAATACAGGCCGTCCCCCCTACTAATTATGTGGTGAAATGTGAATTTCTCAATTAAAATATAAGGGGAGGAACTACGTACACTTAATCATCTAATGTAATATTGTTTCAAAACTAAATTCATATTCATCCCTTCACATTCAACCTCTGATTCAATTTCATCACAGAATATTAAATAAGTGATAAAATTGAACGTTTTCCACTACACAAACCCTGAAACGTTATATGACTCGAGTTTTAACGAACAAATATCAATTTTCAGCAAGTCACCCCTCATTTACCCCGTACCCCCGCAGCTGCTTTACCCCAAAACAACTCAAACTGTTCGTTGGTCAGGTGCTGGCGGTATACTAAATTAGAAGATATCTCAATTTCTCAGAAAGTTATTATGCCTACTAGCAGACAGACGTACAGACGTAAAGATCGACAGACCCACTGACAGACTAAAAAACTCGTTCCGAAATAATATTTTCTATGTGTTTTGAGACTTTTTACGCCATTTTAGCAACAAAAAAATTCGAAATTTCTGTCACCGATATTCCACCCCCCATACACATTCTATCCCTAATTTAAATTCAGCAAAGAATACCTAATGAAATTGAAAGTTTTCTAATAAACATACACTAAAACGTTATATTATTCGAGTTTTAACCAAGAAATGTCAATTTTCACCAAATGACCCCTCATTCATCCTCTACCCTCTCAAGCGATTTTACCCAAAAACAAACGAAACCGTTCGCTTGTCGGGTTCTCGTTGTATGCCAGATTTTTAGAAGATATATCAATTCTTTCTAAAGTTATCGTGGCTACTAAAGGACAGACAGACAGACAGACAAACGGACCGACAGACCAAAGCAATTTGCATCTCCAAATCATGTTTTCTATATGTTTTGACACCGTTTTCGACGTTTAAGCGATTTTTTTTTAATTTCTGTCACCGATACCATATACTTCCACGCGTATTGACGATGTGGAAGTAAAATTAGGTTGGAAGATGTTTGTAGAGGTGCATCTAAACCGGTAAAAACCATGTAAGGCTAGATGTAGTCTCACCATAATTAGAACCGCAGACCGGTTTCGCTCTATTGAGAGCTCATCAGCACGGTATATTAAGTATATTTCACCCCCACACATTCTATCCCTAACTTAAATTCAGCTAAAAATACCAGATGAAATTGAAAGTTTTCTAATAAACAAACCCTAAAACGTTATATTAAGCGAGTTTTAACCAAGAAATGTCATTTTTTACCAAGTGACATCTTATATGAATGAGGGGTTATGAGGGAATGAGGGGGCAGGGGATGACCCCTACCCCCTCAAGCGATTTTACCCAAAAACAAACCAAATTGTTAGCTTGTCGGGTTCTCATTGTATACCAGATTTTTAAAAGGTATCTCAGTTCTTTCTAAAGCTATCGTGGCTACCAACAGACAGACAGACAGGCAGACAGACCGACAGACCAAAGCAATTTTCATTCCCAAATCATGTTTTCTATATATTTTGACACATTTTTCGACGTTTAAGCGATTTTTTTTAATTTCTGTCAACGATACCATATACTTACACGCGTATTGACGATGTGGAAGTAAAAATAGGTTGGAAGATGTTTGCAGAGGTACATTTAAACCGGTAAAAAACCATGTAAAGCTAGATGTATTCTCACCATAATTAGAACCGCAGACCGGTTTCGCTCTATTGAGAGCCCCGAAAACCCAAAAACAAACCAAACCGTTAGCTTGTTGGGTTCTCATTGTATACCAGATTTTTAGAAGATATCTCACTTTCTAAAGCTATCGTGGCTACTAACAGACAGGCAGACAGGCAGACAGACAGACCGATAGATCGACAGACCGACAGACCAAAGCAATTTTTATCCCCAAATCATGTTTTCTATATGTTTTGACACCTTTTTCGACGTTTAAGCGATTTTTTTTATTTCTGTCACCGGTACGATATACTTCCACGCGTATTGATGTGGAAGTAAAATTAGGTTGGGGGATGTTTGTGGAGGTACATCTAAACCGGTAAAAAACCATCTAAGGCTAGATGTATTCCCACCATAATTAGAACCGCAGACCGGTTTCGCTCTATTGAGAGCTCATCAGCACGGTATATTAAATACAGCGAGATCACACCTATAAAGTAATACGGCTATGGTAGCCAGCCTCCTAGAACATTGTGAGATGTACGACAAGGTCGCCATCTTGGTGCGGAACCAGGTAGTATGTTGCCACGACAACTACAAATAACACAAAATGTTATATAATAGAGACCGTGTGCAACCAACTAACAATTTTGTAAATTGTCAGCCCTGGCCCATTTCTTCCCTAATATAGGGACAATGTGTGTAAGGCTGAATGAATTCTCGCCATAAATATAACCGCAGACCGGTTTCGACCTAATCAGCGCTCATCAGTACGGTATACTAATTACAGAGAGAACACGCCTATAAAGTATACGGCTTCCCTATATCAGGGAAGAAATGGGCCAGGGCTGACAATTTACAAATTTGTTAGTTGGTGGTACACAGTATCTATTATATAACATTTTGTGTTTTTTGGAGTTGTCGTGACAACATACTACCTGGTTCTGCACTGAGATGGCGACCTTGTGGTACATCTCACAATGTTCTAGGAGGCTGGCTACCATAGCGGTATTACTTTATAGGTGTGTTCTCGCTGTAAGTAGTATACCGTACTGATGAGCTCTAATTAGAGCGAAATCGGTCTGCGGTCTAGCCTTACAGGGGTTTTACCTGTTTAGTTGTACCTCTATAAACATCTTTCAATCTAATTGTACTTTCACATTGTCAATAATACGTGTGGAAGTATGGTATCTGTGACAGAAATTAAAAAAAAATTCGCTTAAACGTCGCAAAAAGGTGAAAACATATAGAAAACATGATTTGGGAACGTCAATTATTTTTGTCTGTTGGTGTACGGAGCAGTTTGGGTTAAATGTAATGCCGCGAAATACTTAAGTGTTTAAATTAAAATAAAATGCGCGCATTAACATTACTAGTTTATAAAGACTAGCATCGTGGTTCTAATTACCCGTTTAACACTCGTGAAGAACCAGACGAATTGTTTTTGTAGGGCAGATTTATGAATACACGTGATAAAGTAATAACAATTTAATATGAGGTACAAGGTTAAATACAGAGAAATGAATGTTGTGATCGAATAAGGATCCAATAACAAAGGTGACTTACAATTGTACAATTGGAGCTGGGTAGGTTGTGGGCTGTCGTACCCAACGCGCTGAGGCTGCCGCTTGTACTTGGGGCTTCGTCCAAAAGGCCCAAGGTGTTTCACGTCTCCAGGTGACGACCGTGAAGACTTGCGGTGTGTTGATGCCGTGGTTGAATGGATTTCTGAGCACGGGTCCGTTGCTCGTCGAAAGACTGGCTCTTCCAATACGAGGCTGACGAACCTGTCCACGTGTCTATGAAGACAACCGTGGTTCTTGACTCCGTGCCGCGGGTCAGGCGATCTCCATGTGATGCTCCCTGACCGCTGGAACGCACACAGAATTAACTGTTAGGTGACTACAGCATAATAATCAGGTATTATGCTGTGTCTTGACTACCGCTCATGGTTCAGCCTGTCTTGACCGACCTTGCTGGACGCTGGATGAGATGGAAGTGGTTAAGTCTTGAGATCTCTCGTAGTTGCTAACGCTTGATGACACCTGTCTTACTGTTGGTTGTACTTGCGCCTTCGGTGGTTATTATTGCCAACGGTTACAGGTGTGCCAATGTCGTCTCTGCGCCTGTAGTTGCTGTGGGAGGCATCAGGCGAGGTTTGCCGACTAAGGATCGACAGGGTGGACTCGGGGAGATTGAGGGTGGGGATTAATAATATTAGGACACAACAGTCTGTCTGTCTGTTTGTCTGTCTGTTAGCAGCCACGATTACTTTAGAACGAATTGATATATCTTCTTCAAAGTTCGTATACAATTAAAACCCGCGTTTTTGCTAATTTTCTACAGAAAAGTTTTTAGCGAATTTTTGTAAAAACTTTCCAAACATTGTTTTTTTCTTTTTCTTTTAATTTCCTTTAATGGTTGTGGCATCTCAGGCCACTAGCGCAATCCTCCAATTCTTGTTTAATCATTTAGAATTTTCCAGACTATGTCAGCTTCCCGTTGGCCTGCCTGGGAATCAAACCCGGTACGTCTCGGTCTGCAGGATTCCACCTCATCTGCGTCATCAGAATTTTGCCTTGTGTTCGCTTAGGAACCAAGCGAAGAGATAATATTTCTACGACTTAATTTTCTATGAAGCTAGACGCTTAAGATTTGATATGTATTATTTGTATGTATGTGTTAGCCCCCTTTCAAACCGGTTGTTCCAAAAAAAAAAAATCTCAAAAAACAGGTATGTGTATCCGAAACAAATTTATTTATTTATTCAAATTGCTCCATAGATCTCTACAAGATATAGGAAACAATCGACAATCAACATTCTAAAATTACAGGCGTTAACTGCATAAATACCAAAATAAACAAGCAAATTTACATTTATTACAATTATTGTGTTACTTTTCGTGATTTGAAATATTTACATTAAAATTCACTGCCATAACACACTTACTGTGCCCGGGCTTTTAGTTTTATGTATCTGTTGATATAGCCACTTGAAACAAAACAACGGTATCTCTCTTTTATTCTTCCTCTATCTCTCTTTCTGTTTCTCACAGAGAGAACCTCTTTTCAGTTAGCTTTGGTAATACGTCTTCCATGGGACATTAAACTGTCAAATAGCTGCACTGTAAATCCACCTTGTCACCGCTACTAACAAACAATCGGCTTTCTACACTTTTTCCTATAAAATAGTGTGCCTTTGAGGAATACTAATATTGAGAGTATACATCAGATGCATCAAATATTACTCTAAGTAAAAAGTAGCTTACCATTAGCTTTAAAATTAAATCATATGTTCTATCTTTAATGTAGTTGTTAAGTTAGTTATAGTTATAGACAGATCATGAGACATTCTAGTTTTTAGCGAATTTTCATAAATATAATGTCGCTTATATCGAAGTAACGACTTTCAAATTTTCAAAATTTTATTTGCGAATTAACACTCCTAGAACCCATATCCGAGGTCAGTTTCACATTTTATATGTGGAATGCGTAGACCAATTACATTCTTCTGTGGCAATCCAGCCCAAATATTTAATGGACATCGTCTTAAAGAGCTTTTGCGTGTTTGCTTGTGAAGTGAGGGTTTTCATGTCTCCATTTATGAGTATTTATGATACCTGTTACAGCAAATGTAGATTAATCACCCCAGATAATCTTCCTAATAAAACGTGGATCAGAATTTACATTCTGCACCAACCATCTACAAAATTTTCCCGAAGTTCCCGATCCCTATCATGCAAAACACGAACCCTTTTAGCCTAAATGGATACATACCATTTTCAGTTAACAATCTATGAATTGCTTTCTGGATTTGGAATGATGTAATTCGACGGCTTGTGCTTGGATTCTCTCGATATGTTCAAGAATTTGCTCTTCTTGGTTGACGGTTAGTGTGCGCTTGAGTCCTTAGTTATTTTTTCGGGGATCTAAATGACCTGTCTCAAATAATCTTTGTTTCACCCGTCGTATAGTTTTTGCGTCAAGGTGCCGACGATTTACATAGTTTTCCGAGTATGCCCTTGCCGCAGCGTATTATTACAGGCGCGTAAAGCAAAATAATTTTCCAGTAAATTCCCTAATTGATCCATTCGCCAATATTGTTGAATCTATCCTTTCTTAACATTATTTTTAAGTTTTCTAAGTTACCATCTGTTTCCATATTCACATAAGTCACGGCATAAGTCACACAGACGGTTTCAGACTTTATATGTTTATATAATATATATATATATATATATATATATATATATATATATATATATATATATATATATATATATATATATATATATATATGTGTGTGTGCGTGCGTGTGTGTGTGTGTGTGTGTGTGTGTGTGTGTGTGTGTGTGTGTGTGTGTGTGTGTGTGTCATACCGATAACTCAGATAATAATGGGCCGATTTTGATCAAATTTGGTAAGTAGCTTTCTTTTACAAGTGTCTTGGATATGTTCGTTATCCAGGAAAATCCGCCCGGTTCTTCCTGGAAATTTTTTATATCTCCCGAAATACCCAATTATGGGCAACCAAATTTGAGGCGCAGGTTTACATCATTAAAAGCAAATCACGTACCAAAATTTAACTCTAAGTTAAAAGACAAAAAAGTTATCGGCATTTAAAAAAATTGGGGTTTTCAGCAAAACGTCAAAGTCGTGATTTAAAACGTCAAAATTGACAACATTTAGGTAAATAACCTGAAGCTAATGCGGGCTATGTAAAGAAAATTCCGCAAGAAGAATGTTTTACAACCGCCGAAGTCTTAGCTTCAACCGTCCTTTTCTTTCATTTTACTAAAATATTTTCAGAAAATTCAATTCAAATAGACCCTTTCTCTGATGCTTTGGCAATAGTTTTGGCGAACTTTCGTAAAAAATCACTAAAATTCAATCCATCCGTTATTATACGAGAAAGAGTTATATACGTTAATTAAAGGGTGTCTTGAGCTACATCTTAAAAAATTATTTCTACAATCACATGGTAATACAATGCATGTTTGTAAGAAAATAAATTCGGGACGCAGAAAGTGCGTTATGGTAGCGAATTATCATTGAATGCTTCAAATTTGAATAGCTCAATTTACTATTAACCTATAAGTTTGGTTGGCCAACAAAACAGGTTTTATGGGAACATTTAGAGTTTACTTTCGGACATTTTTGTACATTTTCTAACAATAAAGTTAATTTGATGAAACATGGTGGATTGTTTCTACTATATAGGTTATATTGGTAATCAAATTTGATGCCTGCTTTCTCTAAAAAAACACATATTTGCTATTAAAAATATTTTTATGAAAGATCACTACCATAACGCACTTGCTGCGTCCAGACTTTTGAATTTTGATAGAGCAGTGAATTGTCTACACGGTACTATCCAAATTTTGATACCTAACATTGTTAAATTTTCGGATGTGTGTCATTTAAAAAGTGAAAACATAAACTCTATTCATAACAACAATCGGAAGATGAAGGCTTTTATTCAACAAATTAAATTATTGTTTCCTTTAAATATAATTAATCGAATTGCAATCCACCGACTTCGTGACAATAGGCAAATCTGTTGTCACATTCTTCTCATATATTGCCAATGACTTCAGTGCTAATTCGGCTCATTTCATACCTAATTCGATTTTTTCTTCTAGGTTATTTGGTTTGTTAACATAGATTTTTGATTTTAAATACCCCTATAAAAAACCCAGCGGCGTAAGACCTGGGGACCTGAGGAGCCACTCTATCCTCGGCTACCAATTCACTTTCCAGGAATGCAGTAATTTGACAACCCGCGAGCAGGAAGTGCAAAGTGCGGAGGTTCACCAAGCACTGAAGCCAAATATCACCATTTGGTAAATCAGGATCATCTCAATTTGGAAAACCTGCAGCAAGTGCAGGAATAAGCTCAATCCTTAGAAAATTATGATATCGTTGCCCAGTGAGAATTTCGTCGAAGAAGGACCTATATGATTCTATCGTGGACTATTCCTGCCCACACGTTAACTTTACGAGGGTGTTGTGCATGTGCTTCAACCATCCAGTGAGAATTGTTTACTCACTTTTCCATTTACCCAAAATAGTGCGAAAAAAGAATTTGGCGAATAAAGTTTGGATTACGGTTGCATAAATCTTGCATTTTTTTATGCATTCGTCGGTTAGGGTCATCTTCATTATGTTCGTGCAGCAGCTGTATTTTGTAAGGATGGTAATCTTCTAATTTTAATGAACGTAATACTGATCGCTGAGAAATTTCAGTCTGCTGCAATTGATCGAGATGCAACATGATGATTCTTACCCACGTTTAATACAATATCAAGGAGTGAAGATTGGACCTTATGATGAGCACTGATAAGTACAATTTGGAGAATACAATTCATCTCAACACCGTTTTTAGACCTGCCGATCGTTTCGCTAACAAATATAGCGTCATCACAAGGAAATATAATATTCGAATTGGGTTCTCCAAATTGTATTTAAACTATAAACATTTACGCCTTCATCAATTTTCTTAGAACGCCCTGCAATTTGCATGTGTTTAACATGTCCAGTTTCTCTGAATTTCTTCTCGATTTCACTCACAGTGGATTGGTTAGTACATTTATCTAGATCTTTCGCATTAAACAAATTGCATACTTCTTGCTGTGTTTTGGTTTATCCAACAATAATTAAAATTTCTATACGCTGGGTGTTCTGTGGTTGTTTTCGATTACAGGGCCTCAATCTTCCTACTCCCCAAATCTCGCCGGAGATCGTCTCTAAGGTCTCAGTGTCTTCAACCCTAGGCCTAAGAGATACCTGAGAGGCCTAATGTTGAACACATTGAGACCTTAGAGACGATTTCTAGCGAGATTTGGGGAGTAGACAGATTGAGGCTCCGTAATCGAACTACAACAACCCAATCCACCTTTGTCCACCGCTCTAAGGAGTAGGCAGATTGAGGCCTTAGAGTTCATAACCTTACAAATTTCCTTTGCCTCTTGAAAATGGCTGCAAAACAGGAGTCGATACGTCGAGTTTTGACAAATTCTGGACGCGGTTCAACCCGAGAACTAAGTATCTCTCGCATTAAAGACTGAGGAGATCTCTCCGAACTTATATATATATATATATATATATATATATATATATATATATATATATATATATATATATATATATATATATATATATATATATATATATATATATATAGGTATCACACCGATACCTCAAAAAATAATGAGCCGATATAGATCAAATTTGATAAGCAACTTCCTGTTGTAAGTGGCTTGGATAACTTCGTTAGCCAGGAACATCGGTTTTCTTTCGGAAAATTTTTATATCTCCGGAAACAAAGTAATGGCAACCAAATTTTGAATGCATGTTTGCATTATAAAAAGTAAACCATATACCAAAATTAAGCTCTGTAAGTTAAAAGACGAAAAAGTTATGGGCATTTAAAGGAAAAAATTTGCGTTTATTCCTCAAAACGTTAGTCGCGATTTGAAACGTTAAAATTGGCAACATTTAGGCAAAGAACCTGAAACGAATACGGGTTATGTAAAAAAATATAGAAAGAATAGTGTTCTACAAACCTTTAAGTTTTACCTTCAGCCGCCATTGTCCTTCATTTTAGTGTTTCCAGAACATTAATTTCAAATAGACGCTTTCTCTGATGCTTTTACACTAGTTTTAATTAAGTTTATGGTTTAATGGTTTATAAGTTTTGGTTTATTTTCGTAGAAAAAATTCTTTAATGAGAAGACCATGACTTTTCAATTTTAAAAAGGTTTCTTCAAATGAGTCCAAAGTAGGCCCCCTAGAATCCATATCTGGGTTTAGTTTCAGTTTTTATCTGGTTACATATATACAGGGTGACGCATTTCTGCGGTAAAGCTCAAAATTATTGTTATTCTACAAGATACGAGAAAAAAAATTGTATACGTTAATTATAGGGTATCTTGAGCTGCATCTTAGAAAATTATTTTGACAATCACAGAATGGCACATAAGTCGTTGGTGATACATACAATTTTTTTTAAACATCTCTTATATTACTGAATTTTTGCATTTTTCATCGAAATATGAAGCATGTTTCTAAGAAAAATAGAGATACAGTAAGTGCGTTTTGGTAGTGAATTTTCATTAAAGGCTTCAAATTTCAATAAGTCAATTAGCTGTTATCCTAAGGTTCGTCGGCTAGAAAAGCAGTTTTGTCGGAAATATTTTCAGTTTATTTGCGGAAAATTTTTGTACATTGTTATTTTGATTAAATATGTTTCTACTATATAGACTATACCGGTAACATATTTGCTATTAAAAACAATTTTATGTAAATTCTCTTCAATAACGCACTCGCTGCGTCCAGATTTTTTCTCTCTATATACCTAAGTGAGAATAGATTTACTAGACTATTATGTGCGCTCCGATGAGCTCACCTGTTTGAATTATCAGGCTGCTTTCTAACAACTTCTGATAAGTTAAGATGATATTTATATGCTTAATAAAAATACTGTGTGAAGAAAATGTTTATATCTAACATCAAATTTTATTAGATATTAAGAAACAGGTGGCATATGCAAGCTTATCTAATGAACTTTATATTTTATTTAACCATTATAGATAAAACTTGTTGAAATGTCAATAAAATTCAGACAAGTACATTATTTAGGATGCCACATTGATGCTGGTTTTCTATTTACTGCTAGCCAAGAAGGTAATTTATAAATAGTGAACTATTCAGAAAATACTGCATAGGTAACTAAATCAATAAAATTTTATTGAAAATCATTTTGATGTAAATGGTCATTAAGGCTGTTAGTTTGCTTTGTATAAGTTTTCTCAATTTCAATTTTGGTGTTTTAATCTAACGTAAAGAATAACTTGGGTCGATGAATTCATTTAAAATTAGTTACCTAAATAATGACATGGTGCCAGTTCAGTAAGGTCGTTTTGTCGTTTGCATAATGTCGTAAATGTAATAAAAGTACTAATAATAAGAAAAGTAAACTACGCAATTTTTTTCGACAATTCACTACACAACCTTCTGTATGCAAAAATTCGCAAATTGTTAATAATGAATTAACCCTTTGAAGCAAAGTGGTTTCACACAGAAACCACTTACCTAATGGTTTTTTTTCTATATGTAGACTGGTTTTAAAGTGAAACCACACTTCCCACTTGGGTATTAGTGCGCCATCTATTGATCTCCATCGCAAGTTTTCAATTAGCGAACACTGTATTGCTAGTATTCGTTAGAATTTGTCAAAGAAACCACGTTTTATGAATGATTTCGTTTTTTATCTACATTTTTGTAAAAAGTGTTATAACTGCTCCGTTTTTTGGATGATTGTGTTACCGAGGCACTAATAGAAAGGTAAGAATACTTGTTTTACATAGTTTATTGTTTTTACTTTGTCAATCGGATATGGTTTCGCGACGAAACCAGTGTGCGTGCAATGCACTAAAGTAAATTTGTTTAGGTTAGGATGGAAAATCAAATTGATTTGTCGCGAGTGATAAAAAACAAATCGATTTGTCAAAACTAACCTCGGATGAAGCTTACGCTCTGCTTGATGAAATTCCTTCTGATGGAGAGTCAGTAATAAGCGAATATGAGGAAGAATAGGAAGAAATGATTGAAGACATCATTGAAAATAATGAAACTACCGAAACGATTGCTCAGGATACTATTTTGAGTGACGACGATTTGGCAATTGGGAGCGACATAGATGACTACCCAGGCGATTTAGAAGATGATATACCACTTATCCACTTTGTAAACTGGAGAAAACAAGAAATTGCTCCGAATCTAAATCATTTTCAGCAACTAACTGGTCCCAGCTCTGAAGTACCACCTGATGTCACAAAACCTATGGTTTTCTTCTTGCTTATTTTTGGCGATGCTATTCGTCTGGAACAAACAAATTTGTATGCCACCCAGGAAAAAAGAAACTTTATTCCGACAACTGAGGAGGAAATGAAAATTGTTATAGCGGTAAATTTGCTCATGGGTTTAAAAAAGTCTCCCTCCTTTCGCGATTACTGGTCTTCGCGTCCAGAACTACGTGATGATTTCATAGCATCAAAAATAGGCGTAAACCGTTTTGGCTCCCTGCCAACTCCATTGCAATGACAATGCCACAATGGCAAAAAAGGGGAGCCCGGTTTTGATCAATTGTTTAAAATCAGACCATACATTGAACTCCTAAAGAAAAACTTCCATAAATATTATTACCCATCAAAAGAAGTGTCAGTTGATGAAAGCATGGTGACGTTCAAAGGCCTAATAGCCTTCAAGCAATATATGCCAATGAAACAACATGTAAAAAGGGGGTTTAAAATCTGGGCGTGCGCCGATAAAGAAGGTTATCTAAGTAATTTTGAATTATATACAGTAAAGCAACAAGATAAATCTGAGAAAGGTTTCGGCGCCCGGGTAGTGCTTGACATGACTAAGGGTCTCGAAGGAAAAGAACACCACTCTTACTTTGATAACTATTTCACAACAACTGACCTTTTACTTTCTTCACAAGAAAATAAAATCTATGCGTGTGGAACTGTACGCGCAAACAGAAAAAAATCTTCCCACTGGATTGAAAGGCGATAAGGAAATGAATCGAAGTGATTTTGATTGGGCAGTTTATAGAGACAAAGTATATATCAAGTGGAAGGACAAAAGAACTATTCAGATGCTCTCTACTATACATTCTCCTGCAGATCAAACTAAAGTGAATAAAAGGGAGAAAGATGGAAGTATGACTGAAGTCAATTGCCCTAAAGCAGTTGTAGACTACCGAAGGTATATGGGTGGAGTTGACAAAGCTGATATGATGAAATCATACTACGCCATCGATCGGAAGTCCCGAAAATGGTACCACTGTCTATTTTGGCATTTTATCGATACATCAGTAGTCAACTCATATATAATATTCAAACGGAGGACCAAAAGTGCTATGAGACTCAAAATTTTCCGATGTGAAGTAATACTGAGTTTGATTGGGGCTTCCGTTTCAAGAGGCTCTTGTGGAAGGCCATCTTCTACTAAAAAAGTTGCATCCAGATTTAAGCCTTATGTGCCAATAGATCAACGGCATGATCCAGCAAAATATCTACCTGTGCACGGAACATCAAGACGCTGTGCTTAGTGTAGTACGGCCGAAAAACCTCATCGAACCAGATGGAGCTGCATACAGTGTAAAGTCGGGTTGTGTTTACTGGCAGAAAGCAACTGTTTCCTAAGTTATCATCAATAATATAAAATATATGTAATCTTTCGATTTTGTATGTGTTCACTTGCATTGTGGTTTCATATCGAAACCACTTGCAAAAGTTAAAATAAATGTTTTTTTTTGCAACAAAGAAGTGTACTACATCATTTTTCTACACATTAAGATGATATATACCAAATGTCATTAGAATTGGAAATAACATTGAAATTCGTGCTTCAAAGGGTTAAAAATTATGGAATCTGTTTTAAATAAAGATGTAGGCAGATTTTCTGTGGCTCGCAAGAAAAAAAATTGCCTGGCGATGCCGTAAAAAGCGAAACCGACTGCAGAGAAGAAAATAAGCACTTGTGAAACCACAGAAAGAGTCTCTACGTTTGCCTTAAGTATAAAACAGTTTTATGAAGTTAGGGTAACAACAAACATTCTAATTCGTTATTAAAATTGAACTAAAATCTATGAGAGTCATAATCTCATAAGTAATTTCTTTACAAGGACTCGATAAAAAAATTATTGCAATTACCTAATCGGATCAGATGTAAGGTTAAAATGTAATAAAAGGCTAAAAGAATATAATTTACTACTAAAATTTGAACTAGTGTTAGACGAGGATTATTGGCTGATATGCTAGTTACCTTGACCATTCTGTCACAGACCGCATGCGAAGTGCAGTATAATGTCAGGTATTTTTTTCCAAATTCACAGCAGTAATTAAGCCAGTTTACAAATCTGGAGATTTGGATATTTTCAATTACAGACCGATTTCGTTGATCTTGGATAAATCTAAGACCACTGAAAAAATTATACAAATATATATATATATATATATATATATATATATATATATATATATATATATATATATATATATATATATATATATATATATAGCTTTCTTCGTAAGTACAAGTTAATATCACAATATCATGTAAAGCTAGATGTATTATCACCATAAGTAGATCCGAGGACCGGTTTCGCTCTAATTAGAGCTCATCGGTACGGTATACTAATTACAGCGAGAACACACCTATAAAGTAATACTGCTATGATAGCCAGCCTCCTCCTGGAATATTGTGAGATGTACGAGAGGGTCGCCATCTCGGTGCGGAAACTAGGTAATATGTTGTCACGACAGCTCCACATAAGACAACATGTTCTAAATAGAGACTGTGTACAACCAACTAACAATTTTGTAAACTGTCAGCCCTGGGCCATTTCTTCCCTAATATTGGGACAATGTATGTAAGGCTGAATGTATTCTCGCCATTATTAGAACCGCAGACCGGTTTCGCTCTAATTAGAGCTCATCAGTACAACATCAGCTGACAATTTACAAAATTGTTAGTTGGTTGTGTACAGTCTCTATTTTATAACATTTTGTGTTATTTGGAGCTGTCGTGACAACATACTACCGGGTTCCGCAACGAGATGGCTACCCTGTCGTACATCTCACGATGTTCTAGGAGGCTGGCTGCTATAGCCGTATTACTTTATAGGTGTGTTCTCGCTGTAATTAGTATACCGTACTGATGAGCTCTAATTAGAGCGAAACCAGACTGCGGTTCTAATTATGGTCAGAATACATCTAGCCTTACATACATTGTCCTTATATTAGGCTGACAATTGACAAAAGCGTTAGTTGGTTGTGCACAGTCAGGCATCAAGATTTGTTAGATACCTTGGAAAGCGTCAGTGTAAGAGGCACTGCTCTTAAGTTTTTTGATAGTTATCTGATAGGGAACAGGGGACAGTGTTGGGGCTGTTATTGTTTGTTATATGTATGCATATGTATATATATATATATATATATATATATATATATATATATATATATATATATATATATATATATATATATATATATATATATATATATATAACCGTATTACTAATTTAAGGGGTATAAGACCAAAAAGGGGAAATTTTACATTAAGATCTTTATTATTTCTTGCAAACATTTAGTCTTTGTTTTTAAGACTTCATCAGTGCATCAGAATTTGATCCAGAAGATAAAATAGCATACACATACAACAGAACATTCTGCACTACAACACAACATTATTATATGTCATAATATAGCTCTCAACCTAGACACTTAATTTTAACTGAATTTGATTAAAATCTTTTCTAATTTGTTCTCTAAAAATTTAGTTAAAATTAAGTACCTACCTACCCTAATGAAATATAGAATTTTGGACTTTTAAATATGTGTACGTCTGCTTCTTCAAAAGGTTCAAGAAGATCGCAAGGCTAAATATTTCCATGGAACTAAGTGACTTTAAAAAAATATGTAGAGTTAAAAGGCCAAATAAACTAAATATATGTCACTTGAAAGCGAAACCAAAATATATCTACAGCGTAACCTTAATACTCTATCTATATTAATCAACAAATAGTGTGGCAAATTGAATCATAACTTCCACACAGCTGTGACAATCTACTCCCCCCAGAACGACATTCTCATGAAATAAATTTAAGGTTCATGACTTGACCACAAGGAAAATATTCATATTCCTGTGCCTTTAAAACTTCTGAAACGTTATATTACTCAAAAATGTTTATTCAGTTGAGTAGGTGTTCAAATTGTTGACCACCAGCTTTCATACAAAAGTACAAATTTTGTTCAAAACGAGCTCTGGCATTCTGGAGCATTTGTAGAGTTATTAGACGGCATTCTTTAACAATGCGTCGTCGTAATTCTTCCAGAGACTCCGGTTCTGTTGCGTAAATTCTACTCTTAACACATTGTGAAAAATGCGGAGGAACTCCATCTTGTTGAAACACTAATTGATTTTCTTGATAGCGATCATCATTTTCAACAATGTCAATTAGTAGAGGGTAAACGATATCTTCTAGTAACTGCAAATACGTTTCGCCACTCAAATTGCCATCAAGAAAAATTGGTCCTATTAAACGGTCTCCAAAAATGCCAGTCCAGACATTCAATTTCTGTGGAGTTTGAGTGTGGACTTCGTGAAAATTTCTTGGATTATTATCTGCCCATTAACGACAATTATGACGATTGACTTTAGAGTTTAATAAAAACGTACACTCGTCTGAAAAACAGATATTGAACAGAAAGTTCCCGCTATCAGCTGTTCGTGCAGCCATAACTTCACAAAACTCTAGCCGTCAATTTTAAATATGTGTACGTCTGCTTCTTCAGAAGGTTAAAGAAGATCGCAAGACTAAATATTTCCATGGAACTAAGCATGTTTTAAAAAATATGTAGAGTTAAAAGGCCAAATAAACTAAATAAATATCACCTGAAAGCGAAACGAAAATATATCTACAGCGTAACCTTAATACTCTATCTATATTAATCAACAAATAGTGTTGCAAATTGAATCATAACTTCCACACAGCTGTGACAATCTACTCTCCCTAGAACGAACTTCTCATGAAATAAATTTAAGGTTCATGACTTGACCACAAGGAAAATATTCATATTACTGTACCCATAAACTTCTGAAGCGTTATATTATATATCACTCCTCATTCATACCGTACCCCATGAAGCAATCTTACCCAAAAACAATGCGAAGAGTTGCCTTGTCGGGTGCTAACGGGGTACCAAATTTGAAGATGTTAGCTCAAATCGTTCGAAGGTTATTGTGCCTACTAACAGACAGACGTACAAATGACCGACAGACAAAAAATTTCGTTCCAAAAGCAAGGTTTCTCTATGTGTTAAAACTTTTTTGGCAGTTTTAGCAACAACACAAAATCGAAATTTCTCTCACCGTTATTCCAACCCCTGCATGCAAGCCATAGTTTAATTTCAGCACAGAATACCAGATGTTTGATGAAATTGAAAGTTTTGTAATTAACAAACCCTTATATACTCAAATTTTAACAAAAAAATGTCGATTTTCACCCAATCACCCTATTCATCCCCTACCCCTGGAGAGATTTTACTCAAAAACCATCCGAACCGTCTGTTTGTCGAGTGCTAACTGTATACCAAATTTGAAGACGATATCTCAATTTGTTCTAAAGTTATCGTGGCTACAAACAGACAGACATACAGACCGACAGACAAAAAAATTTCGTTCCCAAATCATGTTTTATATGTTTTGCCACTTTTTACGTCGTTTAAGCGAAAAAAAATTTGAATTCATTGTCGCTGATGGGATACTTCCACACGTATTGATGTAGAAGTAAGAACTGATTTTTAGTTAGGAGTTACATGAGTAGTTCAAAATTTCTAAATTAAAATTAACACGTTAGTACAAATAATCCAGCCGATTAAGAGTATTTGCAATAAATAATTTTTTGTTCTGTTTTATTTTTTCCGTAAATAATTATTTACAAATGTAAATTTGCGTATTAATTACAGCAGACATTAATCAGGATTGTAAAACATAATCAACTGATACCTAAAATAGACAGTGACACTATTAGGTGCTAATTTTCTGATAAATTTAACGTGTTTTCAAAAACAATTTTGCCTCATAAATATTCATAGCAGATTTAGTATTACATCGGGACACCACATTTTTTTATCTTGTCATTAATTGTTCTTATTAAATTATAACACATTTTGATATTTATTACCGATTTCTGATGTGTCTGATACGTCATATGTTTAACTAGAATCTGCAAGTTGGTTTGTCAAAGCACAGTAATGATTTATAGAGTTGACTATTTGGAATAAACAATATAAGCAACTTTAAACAGTTACAAAGCTCTGTACTCTTAAAATCGCAGATAATAATAATGATAATTTAAGTAACACACAATAATCATAAACTCGTAAAACACCACCTACAAGTTATTCAAAAGGTAAATTAGATTAACTAGTATATAGCAAATGGAACTTGAGGTGGGAGCATGTCGCTAATTGTAAGGTTATACTTTGAAGGCTATGCATAAATGCCAATAGATTAGAAAAAATACCTCAGAATAAAATTTATAATTTCATTGAAGAATGCATAACTCAGTCAAAATACAATAAAGCTGTACATTGTAGATTTGTAGATTGTTTAATGAGTCATGTAGGACTTTTGTTTTTCAGCGCTGCGACTCTATGTGTCTTTTGTGCATGACTCTATCTTCAGATAGTTGCCCAAAAGGTTTTGACTTTACTGACGAGCTCAAATTAGAGCGAAACCGGTCTACGGTTCTAATTGTTGTGAGAATGCATCTAGGCTTACATCCTTTGTCCCTATATTAGGGTATGAATAGGCCAGGGCTGACAATTTACTAAATTGTTAGTTGGTTGTATACAGTCTCTATTTTTTAACACTTTGTGATATTTGGAGCTGGCGTGACAACTTACTACCTGGTTCCGCAACTAGGTGGCGCATGTTGCTTCGTGTCTCACCACTCACTTAGTGTTGAAAAGCTTGCTACCATAGCCGTATTACTTTATAGGTGTATTTTCGCTACAATTAGTATGCCGTACTGACGAGCTCTAATTAGAGCTAAACCGGTCTACGGTTCTAATTGTTGTAAGAATGCCTCTAGCCTTACATATTAGGGCATAAATGGGCCAGGGCTGACAATTGACTAAATTGTTAGTTGGTTCTATACAGTCTCTATTTTTTAACACTATGTGTTATTTGGAGCTGGCGTGACAACATACTACCTGGTTTCGCAACTAGGTGGCGGCACGTTGCTTCGTGTCTCACCACTCATTTAGTGTTGAGAAGCTGGCTACCATAGCCGTATACTTTATAGGTGTATTTTCGCTACAATTAGTATTGGCGTATCGTACTGACGAGCTCTAATTAGAGCGAAATCGGTCTACGGTTCTAATTGTTGTGAGAATGCTTCTAGCCTTACATACGTTGTCCCTATATTGGGGAAGAAATGGGCCAGGGCTAACGATTTACTAAATTGTTGGTTGGTTCTATACAGTCTCTATTTTTTAACACTTTGTGTTACTTGGAACTGGAGTGACAACATACTACCTGGTTTCGCAACTAGGTGGCGGCAGGTTGCTTCGTGTCTCACCACTCACTTAGAATGTTAATGTAAAAGAATTTACATCAAAAGGGGAAATTCTGGTGGTAAAATTTCGGTAAAAACAGAAACTTTATATCTACAGGACTGACGACATATCCAAAATGGCTGAAACCCTTAGAAAACTAGGGAAACGTTTAGACCAAATTCAAATACCTAAGGTACTTCTGGGTCACAAAATAAAGACAATAAACTAGACAGCCTCAAGAAGCTGTTCACTTCTTTATGAGGTGTATGAGTTGACTTGGATGGTTTCATTATTTTTTGAATTCGTTGATGATGATACCGAAATGTGTAAATGTAATGACATTGAAGCAGTACAATTCATATAAAAAATTACTTACCTAACATAAGAAATAAAAATTGCGTATACTTAAAATATAATTAAACTAGATTGTTCTTTATTATCTGTTAAGAAAAAAATATTGGTTTGTCTAATACAACACTTTGTTTCATGTCATGCTAATGGTTTTGAGTATTATTATGTCGTTTGTACGTACTAATCAAAAATCTAAAGACCTGCAAAACGAAGTTTGTCGTTAACATATTTGATTTTTAGTAATTCACCGATAAACTTTCTTGTGTTTGGTTTTGGAGCAAATATTTAAAATTTATTTCCTATTAGTGAATTTTCTTTAAAAAAAATTCACTAATGAGGAGATCCCGACTTTTGAATTTTAAAAAAATTTCTCCAAATAAGTGCTAATTAGGGCCCCTGGAACACATATCCGGGGTCAGTTTCGATTTTTATATGTTTATATATATATACATATATATATATATATATATATATATATATATATATATATATATATATATATATATATATATATATATATATATATATATATATATATATATATATATATATATATATATATATGTATCACACCGATAACTCAAAAAATAATGGGCAGATTTTGACAAAATTTGGTGCATACCTTCCTTTTGTAAGTGGCTTGGATAAGTTCGTTAGCCAGGAAAATCGGCCAAGCTTTTCCCGGAAAATTTTGTGTTTTCTTTTGAAAAAAATTCATATCTCCGGAAATAACAAGGTAAGGGCAACCAAATTTGGTACATCGTTTTATATCGCTATCGGTACCTACCAAAATTTGGCGTTGTAGGTCAAAAGACAAAAAAGTTATGGGCATTTAAAGAAACATAAATTGGGGTTTCCCTCAAAACGTCAAAGTGACAGTTTAAACATCAAAATTCGCATTATTTAGGCAAAGAACTTGAATCTAATACGGGATATGGAAAGAAAATGTCTCAAGAAGAATGTTTTACAAACCCTAAAGTCTTACTTTCAACCGTTATTGTCCTTCACTCTACTAAAATGTTTCCAGAAAATTCATTTCAAATAGACCCTTTCTCTGATGCTTGGCAGTAGTCTTAGCTATATAGTTTATCGTTTAATGATATATAACTTTTGTCGCATTTTCGTAAAAAATCAATAAAGCTCAATATATCCGTTATTCTAAAGGATATGAAAAAAATTGTATACATTAATTATAGGGTGTCTTGAGCTACATCTTAAAAAAATATTTCTACAATCACAGGGTGGCCCATAAGTCGTTGGTGATACAAATTTTCTTTTTTTTTTGTCGAACACGCCTTATGTTATTGCATTTTTGCATTTTCCATCGAAATATAATGCATGTTTGTAGGAAAAGAAATTCTGCAAGCAGGTGCGTTATGGTAGCGAATTTTGATCAAATGCTTCATATTTCAATAGCTCAAATTTGCTATTAACCTATAAGGTTGACCAAGAAATGAGTTTTTTCTGGAACACTTTAAATTTACTTTCGGAAATTTTTGTACATTTTCAAACAATAAAGTTATTTAGTTGAAACATGGCACATTGTTTCTACTATATAGGTTATACTGGTAACCAAATTTGATGCCTGCTTTCTTAAAAAAACATATTTCCTATTAAAAACATTTTTATGAAAATTCACTACCATAACGCACTTGCTACGTCCAGACATTTTACCTACAAATTATTATCTAAAAATTATAAAGTTGGAGAAATGACAATTATTTTAAAGCGTGATGTGAGTCTGGCGGATAAATCCTACTACGATTAAAAATCTTCAAAGTATCTATACTCAATAATGTGGGTGTATTTGTTGGGAGTTCGATTTTCTGTTCAGAACCAATATTTCTCACGGGAAGTTTTGTAGCGACCGCATTAAAATATTCTGTGGTTCAAATTTACGACATAAGAGTTTTCACAGGTGCAATTTGAAACATTAGTGATGCCAATCTCATGCAAATAGAATGGGAAGAACCCGTGATTTAATTTCAAGCTTGTGATCGTTGTACAGTAAAATCTGGAAACATCATGTTCCTGTATGTAAGAAACTTTGTTAAGTAGAGTAGGATATATAAGTACATATTCTGTTGTGGTATTGTCAACATATTTAAGACATTGTTATTGCCACTCTAGCCTCAAGCCTTTTTCAGCACAGGTGATTGTGAGCATACCCATAATTTTTGAATAGTCATCTATAGACTCTTGAGCAAGCCTGTTCATCATCTCATTCCTATATACGCCACTATGGCCTTTGACCCACACAAAACTAATTGTCTTGATTTTGTCCATCATTATTTTGTACCTATATATGCTAGTTAACTTATTCAATCTAATCTTGCAAGATATTAAGCTACTTTGGACATAAATGTCACAACCAGTTCCTCGGGTTGATTTTTAACCATCTGGATATATATATATATATATATATATATATATATATATATATATATATATATATATATATATATATAGGTGTGTGGTCTTCAAAAGCTTCCAAGATGGATTGCAATATAGTTTTATTATTAGCTGATGGCAGTTGGGTATAACATGGAAATATTGAGCTACATCTTAAAAAAAGATTTCTACAATCACAGACTGGCCCATAAGTCGTTGGTGATACAAATAAATTTTTTTTAGTCGATAACGCCTTACGTTTTTGCATTTTCCAGCGAAATATAATGCATGTTCGTAAATAACGAAATTCTGGACGCAGCAAGTGCGTTATGGTAGCGAATTTTGATTAAATGCTTCATATTTGAAAAGCTCAATTTGCTATTAACCTATAAGGTTGACAAAGAAACGGATTTTTTCGGTTACACTTGAAGTTTACTTTCGGAAATTTTTGTACGTTTTCAAACAATAAAGTTATTTTGATGAAACATTGCACATTGTTTTTACTATATATGTTATACTATATAAGTTATACTGGTAATCAAATTTGATGCCTGCTTTCTGAAAAAAAAAGACACATATTTGCTACTAAAAACATTTGTATGAAAATTCACTACCATAACGCACTTGCTGCGTCCCGAACTTTTTAGAAATTAATTCTATTTTAATATCATGTGTAGTTTTGCTGCCACACTTTTTTCTGTTTCCTGTAAATTTACAATATTGGACAAAACGCCTTTTGCATATCTGCTCCTCAGTTGATTTCTGCTTAGATTGAAAATAATACGTCTATGTCTCGAATAAAATTGATCGTTTTTCATCATATCTAACAATATTATTCCAATGCGTATGATCGAATCCTTTTTACAGGTCTGCAAAAGCCCTAAAGGTATGGCTATTCTTCTGTAGCCTCCTTTCTCTAAATAAAAATAATAACAGTGTAAAAAAATGAATCGATATATCAAATACAAGTTTTTATAACCAACATAAAAGCTAATCCGTGTGAAGACTTCACCGTTTATTTGACATCATAATCTGTTGTCGTACATATAATAAGCGTCGAGCTGTCTAGCAAAGAGAAACTTTAAAATAGAGGTCATCCACATTCTGTTTAATGACATAATTTGCTCATTACCAACACACGAACATTAAACTTTTGAAATATTAACACACTTGTTTATTTTAACGCTACTGTACCGTGAGTACGAGTACAATAATACGTTTGTGTATGTGTGTAGATGTTTATCTATCGAATACAAGGTTCTGCGTCAATGAATTCTACATTTTATTGAAAGGTAATAAATTTTATATTCTTGGAATATTAATAACACAATTATTACAGCGAATTCTTGGTTGTTCGATTCCACTGCTGTCAGGAGAGAGGTGAGATTAAGTAACTGACGTCACGAACGCTCCGCTCGTTTGTTTCTTTAAGGCTTTCAGAAAAATTATATAATATGTTTATTTACAGCGATGCGGATAGCCTTATTTCGAGAAAGTTACGTTATTAAACACCTTGATAAGAAATCGTCAGAGGAAAATTACATCAATTTGTTTTCTGCGTTTCGCTAGCACACTTCTAAATGTCACGTGAATTACTTCTACTGTTCGCATAAAAAAAGAGCATTTTAAATAACTTGTTTCATTACATAAGGTAGAATGAGTGTCCTAGAAGTCTTTAATCGTTAGAAGCCATGAAACAAGAGGCTCATGTTGTTGTTATAATTTAAAGCGTGTGTTAAGCGGTTATATAACAAAACAAGCCACAATTCTTTACTATGCTTACTTACTAGCATAGTTGATAAAAGTGTTATATTAAGACATAATCATTAGTCATGGTCACACTATTAAAAAGCTTGACAAGCTTATCAAAAAGTTCCCTTAAAGCGCGGCGGCCAATGAAAAGATTTGGACACAGCAGTGCGTTATAGCAGCATTCTCTAGTTCATGAGTTATAAGAGAAGCGACAGTATCTTCGAGCATATTAAAGTAACGGTTACTAGTCAAGTTTTTCTCAATAAATAAAGGACTAATTATGGCATTTCCCAGAATAGCTGCCTATGTTTTGTGGCCATTATGTATGTATTCGAAAAATCTATGAATACTTTAGAAAGTATTGAAAGAATTGATATAGGTCTAGAACTCTTAATGTTAAAGCTAAAATCTGACTCGAATAGTGAAATTACTTTAGCTATCGTAACACACGACAAGTCACAGATAGAAGGCCGTCAGGATATTTTTTTTAAGTAAATAAACACATATTAATCGACACTCCCCGCTTTAGTTGACAGAAGGGAAGGACGTGCTTGTAGTTTCTAAACCTGTGCAATAAAAGATAAACCACTGTAAGTGTCCAGCTCAACCTTATCCAACCTAAATTCCCCATTTAAAACAAGACATATTCAGTATCCTAAATATCCCTTAAATATGGTACTTAAACAACTGTCTTTACATGTCTATAATTGCAACAACTCATTAATAAAGCATATCATGTTAGTGTTAATACAAAAGGGCACTCCTTTGCCCCCGTCATTACCTTAGGCCTAAGGTAGCGCGTCCTGGGTACAGCACACCCGGCACGCTGTCCAAACGTACCCGCAACTTTACATACCCAGAGGTTATAATACCTTACAGACCAATCCAGGTCTTACATTTATGTGCCCCGCCCAGGGGTCCTCCACTTGACCCCTGCCGGTCAGACAAAGCAGATCCGATCACTATAACTGCGTGAGGCAGTTTAATTAGTAACCATAACTACAGCACACGTGGCTCTCAATATAATTTCTAAATATCTAGCAATTGTCAGTAAATATTTAATCTCCCTGTATAATAACCAACCCAGGTATATTTTCCCAATAATTACTGCTATCTGAATTATATTATTAACTATAATGAACCAAGACACTTAGCGAGTAGGTACTCACGTGAACTGCAAAATTCAGTTATCACATAAACTAATATGCACTATATTAACTATAATCAATCTTTACCATAAAATGCATTACGAACAAGCCCTTTCTAACTGACTCTCTTTCAACTAGTAAATGGGTGAAACCTCTCTAGTTTCAGACGCATTAAACGTTTCAGTTTCTTTATGTTATCTACGCATAAAGATTAGGTGGTTGATAGACCCTTAACACACTTGAGTTCCCCTGCGTTCGCAGTGTCGTTAAGTACCATACAATATATCAAATAGTACAGTTTCTACTAAAGATTATGTTTAAAGCTTACGTTACACTTTAGCCATTTTCCATAGGTCACGGTAGCTGCAAGTCTTTAAAATCTCGTTAAAGGTGTGACATAAGCGGTGGTTCAGTACGGGCGCAAATTTTACTAAATGAACGAAGGGACACCATCGGTACCAATAGTAAGTTTAGACTTAACAAGCTTTACCGATTGGGAAGCCTGATCAGTTACAAATTGCAAATGTCTATATGAAAAGGAATAAAATTCAGGAAATAACCTACGATCAGAGGCTGTAACCTAAACAGAGCCAAAATCTGTAGCAGAACCTTCTGGTATAGTATGCGGTGTCCCATTTAAGTTCGTAAGACGAAGGACTCGAAGAAGGTTTCTTATTAGAGATAAAAGACCAAAATAAAGAAGCACTTGATAACATTTGGCTTTTAATCTTAAAGGTATAATTATTATATACTTAGTTATTGTCTTTCTTTACCCCTTTAGAAATATTTTTGAAACATTCAAGATCACAATAAGAATGTGACTCTCTACAATTGCGCCAGTCATAATCTTTACGTTTAAAAAGTTTAAAGTGTTTTAAACGATACCATAACTTTGTATTTGATATTGTCTTAATAGAAACGTATATATCCAGTTATGCAATAAGGTAAAATAGGTAAATAAATAAATAAATAAATATATATATATATATATATATATATATATATATATATATATATATATATATATATATATATATATATATATATATATATATATATATGGAGCATTGAAAACTAAACAGACCGATTTGCGTCAAGAGAAATTATTTTTTTTAGGAAACGCTGAAATACATCAATTTTAATATTGAGTGAGACGTGTTTTGACATAAAACTCAACTTTGTCACATCAACCCCTTAAGGGTGGTGATAGCAACCCTTATATTTTAAATAGGAAACATGGGTCGAGTGTTACATCATTTGAAAGATTTTTCTTTTCTGAATTCAGCACACTAATTCTTTTGGAAGTTTTATTAATTCTTTTAAAAATTATTCACAGTTGAAGATGATAAACCGAAATAATAAACCGCATTTCTCTTATTCCGATAAGAAATGTGCTGATAGTCAATGTTTTGTTGGTTTGTAAACAAAAAATTGACTATCAGAACATTTCTTATCGGAATGCGAGAAATGCGGTTTATTATTTCAGTTTATCGGTCGGTTTGATACTTGATAGTACTACCGAAAATTAATTTCACAATGGTGTATTCTGTAGAAGAAAGAGTTGAAATAATTACTCTCTTTTTCAAAAACGATGACTGTGCCAATAATGAACGACATCCGAACAGACATGTTAACAGAAAATACATTTTGGAGTTAGTTGCAAAGTTTCTACAGAGTGGTTCACTAGCCAACAAAAAACGGAATCCTGAACGTGAATTTCCGGTTAGAAATGAGACTACTGAGATTGAAGTTTTAGGACAAATTGCTGCAGACCCAACTTTGAGCGCGAGAAAATTGGCCACTGTTTCAAACATCAAAAGGAGAACTATCCAGCGAATATTGAAGCATCATAAATTTCACCCGTATAAAATTTATCTTGTACAACCACTGAATGAAGATGGTTTTGATAGGAGGCTGGAGTTTTGTGAAGTTATGACTGCACGAATAGCTGATAACTGGAACTTTCTGTTCAATATCTGTTTTTCAGACGAGTGTGCGTTTTTATTAAACTCTACAGTCAATCTTCATAATTGTCGTTATTGCGCAGATAAAAATCCAAGAAATTTTCACAAAGTCCACACTCAAACTCCACAGAAATTGAATGTCTGGACTGGCATTTTTGGAGACCGTTTAATCGGACCAATTTTTCTTGATGGCAATTTGAGTGGCGAGACTTATTTGGAGTAACTAGAAGGTATCGTTTACCCTCTACTAATTGACATTGTTGAAAATGATGAAAGCTATCAAGAAAATCAATTAGTATTTCAACAAGATGGAGATCCTCCGCATTTTTCACAACGTGTTAGGGAGTTTTTGAACAGAGAGGTTCCAGGACAATTGATTGGGCGTAGAGGTGCTTTTGAGTGCCCCCCTAGATCACCGGATTTAACTCCTTGAGACTTTTTCTATGGAAACTTTTAAAGAGTAGAATTTACGCAACAGAACCGGAGTCTCTGGAAGAATTACGATGACGCATTGTTGAAGAATGCCGTCTAATAACTCTGCAAATGCTCCAGAATGTCAGAGCTCGTTTTGAACAAAATTTGTACTTTTGTATGGAAGCTAGTGGTCAACAATTTGAACACTTACTTAACTGAATAAACATTCTCGAACGTTTGATTTTGTTTTTTAGTTTTTTTTAACGAAAAATTGACTAATTGGTGCATTTCTTATCACAATGAATGAGATACGTTCTTGCAACTCCGACTGTGAATAATTTTTAAACGAGTTGATAAAGCTTCAAAAAAAAATAGTGTGCTGAATTCAGAAAAGAAAAAGCTTTCAAATGATGTAACACTCGACCCATGTTCCCAAATTAAAATATAAGGGTTGTTATCACCACCCTTAAGGGGTCGATGTGACAAAGTTGAGTTTTATGTCAAAACATGTCCCCTCACTATTAAAGTTGACGTGTGTCAAACTCCACAGAAATTTAATGTCTGGACTGACATTTTTGGAGAGCGTTTAATCGGACCAATTTTTCTTGATGGCAATTTGAATGGCGAAACGTATTTGGAGTTACTAGAAGGTATCGTTTACCCTCTACTAATTGACATTGTTGAAAATGATGATGGCTATCAAGAAAATCAATTAGTCAACAAGATGGAGATCCTCCGCATTTTTCACAACGTGTTAGGGAGTTTTTGAACAGAGAGGTTCCAGGACAATTGATTGGGCGTAGAGGTGCTTTTGAGTGCCCCCCTAGATCACCGGATTTAACTCCTTGAGACTTTTTCTATGGAAACTTTTAAAGAGTAGAATTTACGCAACAGAACCGGAGTCTCTGGAAGAATTACGATGACGCATTGTTGAAGAATGCCGTCTAATAACTCCACAAATGCTCCAGAATGTCAGAGCTCGTTTTGAACAAAATTTGTACTTTTGTATGGAAGCTGGTGGTCAACAATTTGAACACTTTTTTTTTTTTGTTCCCTCAGGGCTCGTCCGCGGCCTTGCCGCCCCGATAGCACCGCAACCCTTGGTTGATTGTGCATACCCCTAGTCTTACTCCACCCATTCCAAAATCACTGTGCCTTGAACTAGTCTGCACAGCGATTGGTAGGGTGAAGTTTTATATTGCTCTGTCTCCGGTCTAGAGTGACCGTAGATCAGTTGTCTTTTCCGGTCCAGAGCTATACACTCGCACAAGATGTGCTGGGCTGATTCCTCCCCCTCGCCGCAGAGTCTGCATGCGAGGTCCCCTTCGAACCGCCCCATTTTATGTAGGTGTTTCTTGACGGCCATGTGTCCCGTCAAGAGACCTGTTGTGTTTCTGAGCTGTCCTCTGCTAAGGTTTAGCAGCTCCACAGCTCTCTTTGAACTGGGTCCGTCAATTATTGACTTCCCATGTCTGAGCCCTGGACAGTCCGCCCAGTACACCTTGTGTTGGTTTCTGACCCAGGACTTAATGGCTCCCCTGGCAGTGCTCTTTGACACGCCCAGAGCCGGTTCTGGTCCCATAAATGGTTCTGCTGACCCCCTCTTTGCGAGACTGTCAGCTTCTTCATTGCCTTTGACCCCCGAGTGACCCGGCACCCAGATGAGGGTCACCTCATTCTGCCCAGCCAGGTCGCTCGTCTCGTCTCGGCACTCACTCACCAGCCAGGAATTTACCCGTGGGCTACTTAGTGCCTTAAGGGCTGCCTGGCTGTCTGTGGCTATGAGGATCCGCTTGTTGGTGTAGCCCCTCCGCTTGTTCTCCCGCACACAGTGCAGGATGGCGTACATCTCGGCCTGAAACACCGTTGCATGGGCTCCGAGGGAAATACTGTTACTTACCCTCGGTCCTTCCGAGTAAACACCTGCCCCCGTCCCACGCTCCCCGCCAGATCCGTCCGTGAACCAGACGAGCGCGTCCCGTGGTATGCCCGGTGTCTCCTCCCGCCATGCCCCGCGATCAGGGATTTCCACTGTGAAGTTGTTTTCCCTGCACATTCGCGGGCTCGCGAAGTCTGACCTCATTTCAAGCATGGGTTCCTTCACGATCTCCTGAATTTTGCAGTGGCCCCTGAAGCCTGGGTTGATCTTCAGTCTACCATTGCAGGCTAGTCTGTATAGTCCTAGCCTGGCCTCTCCCATAATAACGAAGTGTAGGGGGGGTAGATCCAGCAACACCTCCATGGCGGCTGTTGGGGTTGAAGACATGGCCCCTGTGATGCCTAGGCAAGCCATCCTTTGGATCTTGCCTAGTTTTTGTTTGGAACTGGATTGTGTCACCTTAGGCCACCAGACCAGTGCCGCATATGTTAACGATGGTCTGACCACCCTTGTGTACAGCCAGTGGGCCATACTAGGTCTTAGTCCCCACGTTTTTCCATATAGCCGCCTAGTGACGGCTAAGGTCATGACTGCCTTACGCAGTATTTTTCCAATGTGACCATTCCAGGTTAGCTTAGAGTCCAATACGACCCCAAGATATTTTACCTCCCTGGCCATTGGAACGCTCCTACCGTATAGAGTGAGAGTTCTGTGGCTTTCACACTTCCTCCTCCTCGTAAACGGCACGACGGTTGCTTTCTCGGGGCTCACCCCGAGCCCTTGATCAACCGTCCACCCTTCCACCACTTTCAGTGCAGTCTGCATACGCTCCCACACTGCCTGTGTGACCTTTCCTCGGACTATGATGACAATGTCGTCCGCATAGCCCTGTACCTCATACCCCCCTCCCGAGAGCCTCCCCAGCAGGCCGTCCACGACTAGACACCACAGCAAGGGAGACAGAACGCTCCCCTGCGGACACCCCGCCGCGACCCCCGCCAGCAGAGTCCCTCCCGCGAGTGAGGTGAACACCGCCCTGTCCCTGAGCATGGAACCGATCCACCTGCAGCAGGTCTCCTCTATTCCACGCTCCCGGGCAGCTGCCAGAACCGATCCGAACGAGGTGTTGCTAAAGGCCCCCTCTATGTCTAGGAAGGCCCCCAGCGCCACCTCCTTGTTCTCCAGCGTATTCTCCAGTTTCAGCACCAGTTGGTGCAGTGCTGTTTCTGTTGAGAATCCTGCTCTGTATGCATATTGTCCGCAGTGTAGAGGATATGCTTCCAGTACACCGCCCCTAATGTGCCGGTCGAGCAGTTTTTCCACTGTTTTCAGCAAGAAGGACATGAGACTTATTGGCCTCAGGGACTTTGCCTGGTCTGTTGGACGCCCAGGTTTAGGAATAAATACAACCCTGGCCAGTCTCCATGCCCTCGGAATGTACCCCAGAGCCAGGCTGGCCCTCATAATGAGGGTAAGCACCGGCGCCAGTATATCTATCCCCTGTTGGAGCATGATGGGCATTATTCCATCAAATCCCGGCGATTTGTATGGCTTAAAGCTGTTAATGGCCCATCTGATTTTGCTCCAGGTAACCACCTCTTTAGCGACTGTCCAGTCTACTCTAGATGCCCGCCTATAAGGCGCCTCTATTTCTGAGTGTTCCCAGTCCGGAGGTGATTGGTTTATTATGTTGCAGCCGGGGAAGTGTGTCTGGAGTAAAATTTCCATAGTTTCCTCCCCCGAGCTTGTAAAGCCTCCCGTGGGTGTTCTAAGGGAGCCTATGTTAGTCTGAGGGCCCTTAGACAGGATCTTGTGTAGTCGAGCACTCTCGGACGTGTTTTCCACTTCTTCGCAGTGCCTCCTCCACGACTCCTTCTTGGCGTCCCTCAGTCTTTTGTTATAGGTCGATAGGGCCTGTCTATATTCATCCCATGCTCCCGACCTTTTGGCCGAGTTAAACAGCTTACGAACCTGCGTCCTCCTTTGCCTGAGGTCCTCGTTCCACCATGGGACGTTCCTGGTGGACACCCTCATTTTCAGGGGGCAGTTGGCGTTATAGGCCGAGGTAATTGCGTCTCGCAATTGGACTGCTGCAATCTCGAGGTCTATTGAATCCCTTATGGCCCTCTCAACCCCCCGCAGTTCCACAGCTAGGTCTGCCCTGTAGGCTTCCCAGTCCGCCTTGCGGGGGTCCCGGTACCATACCGTTTCTCTTTCGACTTTGGCGATTTCAAACCGGATGTGTCTGTGGTCTGAGCTACTCACTTTCCCAGACACAGCCCAGCTTTTAACAAAGTCACCCAGAAACTGGGTGGAAACTGTTAGGTCTAAAACTTCCTCACGCCGTGTTGTGACGAATGTCGGTTTATTACCTCTATTCAATATGTCTAAATTAAATTTCATAAAGAATTGTAAAAGTGCCTCACCCCTAGAGTTTGTGTCCGAGCTACCCCACAACTCATGGTGCGCATTCGCATCCATGCCGATGATGGTCTGCCATCCACCTGCTCTGCTACCCACCATCAGCTGCTCCAATTCGTTGGGTGGAGGAGGGTCCGTGCTGTCCCCTGGCAGATAGGCTGACGCGACAGTAATGTCCCTCAGCCCATCCGCTCCTCCACATCGGATTTTGATCGTTGCCAGGTCCCTGGAACAGAAATTCATTAGAGGGAGAAACTCTATCCCTTCCCTGACAAAAATGCAGGCCCTCGGATTCTCGCTGGACCTGCTGTAGATGAGCTTTCCATTAGCTCCGCCGAGTCCCTTGATCTCTCCTTTGTAGGAGTACGGTTCCTGGATGAGGGCCACATCCGTGTTCCTCAGAGCCATTAGTAGTCCGGCCGTGGCTGCCCTACTGTGTTGGAGGTTGACCTGAAGGAACCTAAGTCCCATTAACCCTTAATTGCTTCCCCAGTGGGCGGAAGCTAACCCTTCCCATGCCCCAGAATGCCTTGAAGGAGGTTCCTTCAAGGGCTCTGTAAGATGTCGGGTCGATCGAGAAGGCGAGCGTCTGTCCTTTCTCCTCTGCCTTCCTGCTTAGAACCGACCAGTGTTGCGTCCCCAGTTCAGGGTTCTGGATCTTAAGTCTGCTGATCACCGTCTCCTGCGGGACGGTGTCAGGGATCCGTACGAGGACCTTGCGTCTCTTTGGGAGTTCCTTGGGCTCGACGGCTGTCAAGTCCGCCCCCTCCCAAATCTGACCGAGGCCCCCGATCGTTTTCCGCAGCCAGTCCCGCGACTGCGGGCCGGCACAGGTTATCCAGAGGATGCCCCCCGTCAGGCGCGTCCGGTGGAACTGAGGCGGGCTCTCCCCTTCCTGAAGAGAGTCCACTGCAGCTACCACCGCAGCCTGGATCAGGTCCGCCTTCCCCTGGTCTAGCGTGACCTCAGGATGGCGTCTGTCAATCACCGCCATCCCGAGGCCCTCCGCAGCCTCCCTGTAAGAGCCAGTCTGCGCCGGTGTTCCGGCCTTAGTTCCTTTGGGAGGTCTGTCTGTAGTAGGCGTGCTAGAGCCAGAGCGCGGCGTCTTCCGACTCGCACTCTCCTCTTGCGCCTTTACAGGCACCCTGGCCCTTTTGGAACGTCTGTCTGTAGTGGGCGTGCTAGAGTTCGAGCGCGTCCTCTTCTGACCCGCACTCCCCTCTTGCGCCTTTACAGGTTTCTCGACCGTCCAGGTCCCGGCCGCCATTTTTTGCGCCCTCCGGAGCTTCTTTCTTTGCGCCCCGGAAAGACGCTTGGACTGCCGGGGCAGTCCCTCTACTCTAACAGTAGAGTCCTCACTGGTGGAGGGGCCCCCGGAGTCCGCGGAGCTCGCCGCCCTCCGGTGGGACCCAGCCTCCAGCTTGGGTGTCGGGGACAGGTCTCTGGCCGAAGCTACCCCCTGATCCCCCGTATCTACGCCGGTCGTGGGACCTCCAGAGTCCGCTGCCGCACCCTGGCTCGTCTCCGTTTCCGGGATAGACTCAAGGCACAAGTCTGTAGCCGGAGCCACTCCTCGAGCCTCATTGGTTTTGGTTTTATATGTATTTATAATCTTCATGTTGTTCCCACGAGAATGGGGGAAATACTGTCCACACCATCAGAACCCCCTGTGTGGTGCAAGGCGGGTTACTCTGGAGGGTTGCCTGGTACTCCAGAGGTTCCGTTCACGACACCATCGCCCTGGTGCCATCCATCCATAGGCACGGGTCACGTGACACCGTAGATTGGGGGAGTTTAGTTCGACCTCCTTGTCTAGATCCGTCATGTTTAGTTATTAGCAGGGTCACCTCGTGCAGGATGCGGATTTTTACCGCGCATGACGGTCTTGGGGAAAGCTTCATCGGGAGTTTATGTTGTTATTTCCACTTCCTCAGCTTGCCCCCTGGAGTCCTTTGGCCCGCGACTCCTTAACCCCATTTGAACACTTACTTAACTGAACAAACATTTTCGAACGTTTCGTTTTGTTTTTTAGATTTTTAACGCAAAATTGACTAATTAGTGCATTTCCTATCACAATGAATGAGATACGTTCTTGCAATTCCAACTGTGAATAATTTTTAAACGAGTTGATAAAACTTCCAAAAAAAATTAGTGTGCTGAATTCAGAAAAGAAAGAGCTTTCAAATGATGTAACACTCGACCCATGTTCTCTATTTAAAATATAAGGGTTGTTATCACCACCCTTAAGGGGTTGATGTTACAAAGTTGTGTTTTATGTCAAAACATGTCCCCTCAATATTAAACTTGAAGTGTGTCAGCGTTTCTTAAAAAATAATTCTCTGGACGCAAATCGGACTGTTTCGTTTTCAATGCGCCACTCTGTATATATATATATATATATATATATATATATATATATATATATATATATATATATATATATATATATATATATATATATATATATATATATATCGCACTCCTGATCCACCGAGTTATTCTTTTTACGGCTCATCCATCAAGGCTGGAAAGTTGAGTGTACAAACCGTGCAGATTAACTTTCCAAAGGTAAAAGCTTTTGTATTGTCAGTGAAATTACTTAATTGGTTCTTTGATTGTTCTATATTTGCACTCACAGCCAGGGCAGGCTAGCGGCTGTTCTTTGACAGCACAGGATAGTCATCATGACACACACTATAGTCTGAATTTTCTGACACCATGTTAGTTATTCTACCACTACTGTTTTCAAAGCTTTTAAACTGACTACAACCTAGGAAACTTCCATAATCATTAAAGGCTTGACATATTGAGCAAAGTGAGCTCGAACTAATAGAATTTTTGTAGTGTAGCATTCCAACATCTGCTAGTATTATAAATATATGGTCGAATAATTTTCCAAAACATTCAAAAATATTACCATTATTATCTACGCTCAGGCCTGGCTGACAAAATAAACATTAAACACGTAAGCACATGTACGCGGAAAAATCTTGAAAAACCTGGGGAAACTAATGAGATGTGGAAGCTACACCGAAATGAAAAAATGCCGTGGACGAGAATTGTGTTTGCAACGACTAGGCCCCCCTTAGATTGTGAAGATGTGTGTGTGTGTGTTTTGTTTCTTTAACGTCGGCCTATTTCCGCGACTATGGCCAATCACCGACGCCAGGGAGTAGTTTCACCTCACTATCCCGGAAATTTTGCCGAACCCCTGCCTTTCTGTAAGGAGGGTAAGGATCTTTAACGTGTCCAACATCGCATGGATACGGGACCGACGGCTTTACGCCCCCTCCGAAGGGCGGAACGTGCAGACATTCAACTTGTTCAAATACAATGCCATAACCTCGGTTGATGTTAATGTTAGGGATGGGCACATTTCTTAAAACATCGATGTTAACATCGATGTTTAACATCGACACCTACTATCGATGGTAGGAAAAACATCGGCTGGAAAACATCGATGTTAGGAAACATCGATGTTTTCAAAATAATTGTGAATTTACCAATTCTCTAATTCTATGTTCTTTCGAGAAAAAAAAAATAGTTTGTAGTTTTGTAGGCATTAGAAAAGGGAAACATATTCCGATGCAGATTATGGCAGGTGCAAGTAATACAAAAAGTAAGTGGTAACAAAAATAAATAAATGTTTATTGTACTGCAATAAAATAAGAAAGAATGTGTAAAACAAAAATAGAAAAACTTAACTTCTAATGACTTTAATAATAAAACGTAAACTTCAAATTTAATTCTAAACTGTTAATAACCCTGTTTATATATATATATATATATATATATATATATATATATATATATATATATATATATATATATATATATATATATATATATAATTCACCAATATTAGTGATAATACTGCTAATCTCACCATACAGTTTTATATACTCCAGTAATCTCTGTCAATGGACTGAAGGAATCATATTTTGCCCAAGTGTTCTCCAGTTAAACGGTTTCTTTCTTGCGTGGCTGTCTGTCCAGCTTTGGAAAAAAAATCTGCTGGTGCAGAAGTCGCCACTATGGACAAGAATTTTTTCGCGACAGGGTATAAATGGGGACATACATTTTTATTATCTGACCACCATTTCAGTGGATTCTCGGTAAGATTAATTAGAGGATTCTTTAAATACAAAGACATTGCGCTTAATTGTTCTTTCTCTTGTGAAGCACTCTTTTGAACTAACTGAGAATGATGCGCCCATATATTGCCCTTTGGAGTAAATATAATTATGTTAAAATTTTTACCAAACATCATTGTGACAATCTAGCCTACTTACCCGTGTCCTGTTTATTATTTGTCGTTTCACTTTCTATTATTTCGCGATTGTGGTCATCATCTCCTTGCGTCTCTGCTGACAGTGATAACTGTTGTATTAGACTAACTGCTGCTGCAACATTATGAGGACTCTTAAAATAAATCTTTTTGAACCTCGGATCCAGCAAGATTGCCACGGCTAATTGTTGGACTTGTTCAACAGCAGAAAATCGTTTCCTACATTCTTGGAGAAGTGCTTCTTTTAGTGAAATACCTAAGGTGTCGTTTACATCACATTCAATGTGTGAAACTTCTTTTTCTAAATTATACGTGAGAGGGATTACAAGGCTCGAACTAATATACTTTTGACCACAAATTTCTGTTGTTATTGCTTCTAACGTTTTTAGAAGTTCAATGATTTTATTCAGTCCAAAAACTTCCTTGGCTGTAACCATTGTGGGGGCAGAAGGATGTCTGTTCACTATGGTATTTATGTATTCCCGCAGTTCAAGAAAACGATTAATCATGTAGTATGTGGAATTCCAGCGGGTGGACACCTATTGTATTTTTTTTTCAGGTTTATGGTCGCTTGTTTGTGCCTTCCGTAACTCATCAGCAGCTACTACTGAATGCCTAAACCACGTTACAATTGTTTTAAGTTAGATATAACTGATCACAATTCCAAAATAGATTTTATAGCTCTGTCAGCAACTAAATTTATTTGATGAGCGAAGCAATGAATGTGCCTTTTTTTGGAAAACGTTTCCTCAATAGCTTTTGTCATATTGGCCGCTCCATCCGTAACAACAGTAGTAACTTTAGTCTCTAGGATACCCCATTCCTCACATATACGTTTTAACACTCCTGAAATGTATTCGGCTGTATGCCGTTCATCTAAAAGATATACACCTAAGTCAACAAAATTTATGGAATTGTTATCTTCAAAGTGCATAGTAACACCAATAAAACTTCTACATTGCATATCTGTCCACATATCTGTCGTCAAACAATAGCAAGACCATTTTTTAAATTTGCAAACGATATGCATTTGCAACAGGACATTTGTGGGATACGTAACGATGTTTCGATGATTACAAGGATGTTTCGATGATTACAAGTAACATCAATGTTAAAAATATAACATCGAAATTACAACATCGATGTTTTAAACATCGATGTTCAATGAAAAACATCGATATTCCAAAAATATCGATGTTAGCTGCCCATCCCTAGTTAATGTTACAGTTTGTACTGAAAAAGTGAAATGAGTACTCTGGGATCGAACCCAGTACCCTTCGGTTCAGAGGTACACGTTCTTACCCCTGAACCACCGAGGTTCGAGATTGTGAAGATGAAGATGAAGAAGATAATGGTGAAATAACGTACTTATAACGCATTTATGATGCTAAAATACACATTATAGTGGTTTCTAATCAAAAAGTGGTAAAACTGTATGAATCCTTCAAGAATAATAGTGTCTGGAACATACATCAACAAATCTATAAATAGTACACAACCCATAAATTTTCAAACGTTCTCTTATTTCAGAGCGTATTAATTCGCATAATAAGCTTTTCAAACAAAGAACTAAGTGATGGAAATTAATTCTTGGTATTAATAAATGAAATCGTAATTTTAGAAATGGCTGCATACATGCATGTAACAAGTCTCTAATGGTTTATTAATAACTGACCGTCTCAAATTTCAAGTTAGTGCTTTACATAAAAAAAATTTAGTTAGTCCTTAACGATCATGTTTGCAATACCAGACTACAGAACTTCGTGTGTTGTAAAGGCTAATATACCAGGACCAATAATGAAGTCAGGAAGATTTTGCATTTCAGCATGAGAAAAAATAAATGCTGAAATTAGAGTGAAAACCAATTAAGAATAGTGCTGAAAATTGAATCACAACTTCCACATAGCTGTGATAATCTACTCTCCTCAGAAAGACATTCTCATGGTATGAATTTAGTGTCCATGACTTGACCACAAAGAAAATATTCGTATTCCTGTACCCATAAACGATGACGAAATGGATATCACCACGACAGAGTTCATATACGCAATAATGGGTGTAAAAAGTGGAAAGGCACCAGGACCAGATGGAGTACAGATAAATGTTTTGATAACGTTGGAAGAAGATAGGGCCCTCACAATTCTACTAAGCTTGTTTAACTGCATATACAAGACCGGAGTAATCCTTAAAGATTGGCTCAAGTCAACCTTCGTTGCTATACCAAAGAAGGCTAACTGCGAGTATTGTAAATATTACAGAACGATCAGTTTAATGAGCCATGTGTTAAAGTTGTTCCTAAAAATCGTTCATTCTAGAATATATATCAAATTCGAGGAAAACATTGGTAAATATTAGTTCGGTTTTAAAAGCGGGTTCTGTACAAGGGAGGCATTGTTTGGAATCCAGGTTCTCATACAACGATGTCGAGATGTAAACGTTGATGCATATGCCTGTTTCGTAGAATACGAGCCATGTGTTAAAGTTGTTCCTAAAAATCGTTCATTCCAGAATATATATCAAATTCGAGGAAAACATTGGTAAATATTAGTTCGGTTTTAAAAGCGGGTTCTGTACAAGGGAGCCATTGTTTGGAATCCAGGTTCTCATACAACGATGTCGAGATGTAAACGTTGATGCATATGCCTGTTTCGTAGATTACGAGAACGCATTCGGCACTGTTTAAACACGACAAGTTAATAACTATACGATATAGACCTGGACGGACGAGACATTTGGATAATAACCAACTTGTATTGGAATCAGACAGCTGACATTAGATTTAACGGCCAGGCATCTAAAGAAGTGCCTATTATGAAGCGAGTCCGACTAGCCTATGTGCTCTTTTCCCATTTGTTTAAATTATATGGATAAAAAATTTCAGAAAAGCCGTCGAAGACAGAAGGGTATAGTTGCTAATGGAGTTGTCAACAACAATTTAAGATATGCTGACGACGCGGTCTTACCAGCTACAGGTAAAGACGATCTACAAGTACTCCTATCAGCGGTAACCGACCATAGCTAACAAATGGGTCTGCCCTTAAATATATAAAAAAACCAAATGGATAGTCGTCACAAAAACAAAAATATAGCTGACAACTTAACAGATATCAGCATAAAGGGGAGAATAGTGGAGAGAGTACAAACAGACAAATATCTGAGTTGTTGGGTGAATAAAAGATGGGACCTGCCTCAAGAAATCACAAGCAGAATAGAGCACAAGGGAATATATAAGAACATGTAAAAAGTGTTAACCGACAGAACTCAAAGAATTTCCTTCCTACGTTGATATGTTGTTACGCCTTTAGCTCATACAACACAATATAACAACAGACGTTAGAAAGTAGGTTAAGGAAAAGAAAATCTCTGGGTGGCGTCACAAAAGATGCCGGCTGCTCAGCATTGGGTAGGGTTCTTAACCTTATTAACCCAGAGATCTTAGCGCCACACTGTCGAAAGAAGGGAATGAAAATATGACTGGCGATAGTCAAGTAAAATAGAGTGAGAAGACCTTATCTAACTAACCTTGACAGTGAAAGGTTAGCAAGATATCTAACGAAATTACAACTTAACACAATAGGTTGAGAATAATACGCACACATAAAATTTGAAACTTTACATTTATATATTATACAAAAGAGAGACAAAGATTACAATAAGTATGTTTTAAAAGACAGAAAGTAAGACAGGTATATAACAAGCATAATTAGCAAGAATCAATGCGTGGAATATAAATATAGGTATTCAAAACAGCGTGTAACTTTTACAAAAGATTGTATAGCAATCCGTAACCTTTTACGAAATGCGACGGATAAAAATGGTTAATACATTTTCAACAACTTATACAGTAAAGTTATTTTAATTCAAATAAAATTGGTGAACACGATTGTACTACAAATGTTAATGGCTTATCTAAGATGAATACAACCAATCAAAATGTCTCGAGATTTACGAGGCCTGTAAATTTGTACACTTCACCGCAACCGCCGCTTCAATTGTAACATGTGAGGAAAATGCTCCGAACGTTGGGAATTCCGCAACTTGCGCAAGTATAGGATCAACATGTAGTTAGTGTAATATACTTGTATGCACCAAATATGCGGTGTTACGTCAATAGCGAGAAACTATTGCGATGTGACGTTGCGCGAGTGCACTGACAACTATAAGGATGTTTACATTAAAACTAAATAATAGTAACCCAATGCAACCATGCACGCACACTTTACCCAGGTAGTTAAAAACAACAACCACAAAAATGTTAACTAAAAGATTCAGGTTATTACTCTAGAAAAGAAAAAAAATTGCTCAATACTGCTCCCCTGAATCCATATATTTTCTCAAGGGAAAATGTACCCACACACCTACATTGGGAATAAGGGTGTTAAATCATCGACAAATTTTGTACAATAAATATTAAAAGAAAATCAATAATTACTTGCAAAAGAAATCCACTAGGAACTAATCTGTTCCAAATTAATTTAAAGAAAGCTTAAAAGGTTTACTAGCTTTAAACAACTTAATTTTACTATATCCACGAAGTTATGTATTACTATAGGTATAAGAAATTCAACAGGCAATGTCCATGAACATTTCTGGCCCTTTAAAAATATTGCCAAATTAGTTTTAAGCAAATTATCTTACATGAAAATTCTCTACAGGTTACAATCTATAATTTACACCATACAAAAACACCAACGATAACGTGAATATTTTAGCAAATTTTAACTGATATGTACACTGTAAAAAGAAGGAAGTTATAAGTCTGCCAACAATAATGTGCAAATTAAGTTTATGCAAACTGCTGTTACTTTGAAAGTCAGTAGAGGCAATCACTTATGATGAATAAACTCCATACAGCTCCCAATCAGCCCAGAATGTAAATTCAATCAGCAAAATGTAAAATGGAACACACTTACAGTTTTCTATTGACGGGAGAATGACTTCCAGTGCGTAGATTATACATTTACTCTCCGGAATCTAGTTTTAATACTAGGCGCCCTTTAGAAGTTGCACCACCAAACCTCCTTGTTTAATTCGCCATTTTTAGAACACAAGTGACAATCCATTTTTCTAATTAACTTTCACTAGCGGTTTTACCACAACGGCCCATACAATAAAGTCCTCACTAAAAATTCCATACGAAGAAAACCAATGTTAATTTCACGGCGATTCCATACCTAATAAATTCTTCACTGGCGTCTCTTATCTTGCTTTTCTTTTCCAGATTATCAGCGTCCTACCGTTAAGTTATTTTGTATTTTGGGTTGCCTAGGGAGGACCTCTACGAAACTAACCAGTGGTTGCACCGATATATTTAATATAAAATAATTAATAATTTCAAAAAAAAATAGAGAAGTTGTTGCACAAATTGCAGGCCGTAACATCCCCCCCTTAGTTCCAGAGAATTTCACCGAAATTTTCTCATTCGAGTCCTGCCGACCATTCCAGCTTAAGTAGATCCAGATCAACCAGATACAAAGTTGCTCAACCCTCTGTATCGACGGATTGTCGAATAACAACTTGAACTCCTCATATAACCTGTACCTAAACCTTGAAGATTCTCCTAATTGTGTCTCCCAGTAGATCTCTATATTATACGCAGTCGCCAAGACCGTAAATCATTTCCACTATCTATTCATGGATAACACCGTCAGAGAATCCTAACCTCAAATTCACTACCTACACCCAAATATACCTTAACTATAATAACACAAAACAGCTCCGCCCAGCCACTCAACAAAATCCCGACACCATTCAAGAGGCATGCATCTACAGCCCGTCAACCAATATCTATATGACCTTATATAAATCCAAAACAATCCTATATACCTACATAAATACCAACATATAAAGTGGGACGGAATCCGAAGATTAGCTAATCTGCATCGCACCTCTGCTCGCAAGGCTTTAAATCAGAGACATGGTAGTCACCCAATATTTTTCCAGTTTGGACGTCTTCAAGCCGGTAGACATTCGGGGAAACCTTGAGTCTCACTCTGCACTTTACAAATTTTGGTGCGAGTTTATAAGAAAAGTAGTTCGCAGCATCCGAAAGAACAAAATTTCGCTTCATGACTACATCGCCTTCATTGAAATCTACAAATCTTCTACGTAGATTGTATCTATGGGCACTCCTCTTGTAAGCATCTGCGAGTCTCGTCTCGACCTGCCTATGAATCTGATCCAGCTGGTTAACATGAGTGGCTAATTGCGTCCGGTCGTCGATCACCCGCGCATCACCAACGTCAGGACTACCTTGAACCGATTTTCCGGACAACCTTAATTCTCGGCCAAAATTCAGATAAGCCGGAGTATGGCCTGTAACTTCGTGGACAGATGTACGAAGCGCAAACCCAATCTTGGGAAGGTTGACATCCCAGGTACGTTGATTTTCGCCAATGTACGACCTCATCATAGTTTTAATGACACGATTAATTCTTTCAGTAGGGTTGCTCTGAGGATGATACTGAGGATTCAGTACAAGTTTAGTTCCGTAGCCTAACAACATGTCCTTGAATTCTTTACTTACATACTGTCGGCCGTTATCAGCCAACAGACTTTCCGGGACACCATAAACCAAAAATACGTCTTCTTCAATGTGACGCGTGACTGCTGAAGCCGTCGCTGATTTCAGAGGCCACATTAACGTATACTTAGTGAAGACATCTGAAGCGACTAGGAGGAACCTATTACGTCTAGAACTCATCCGAAGAGGACCCATTATATCGGTACAAACCACCTGCCACGGTCTAGATATTTTCCGACCCCCCATAAAACCTCCTGGAGCACGCTGTTCAGATTTCTGGGCCTGACACGTTTGACAAGTTCGGACATATCTAGCGATGTCGGATGACATGCCAGGCCAATAGTAAGACTGACTGATACGACACTTGGTTTTAAAAATACCCTGATGTCCTGCAGTTGGATCATCGTGATTTTCTTGCATCACAGCCATCCGTAGTCCTTTTGGTACAACCAACTTCCACTCAAAGTTGGGATCAAATTGCGGACATTTACCAATTACGAACCTGAACAGATTGCCCTCCCGTACCTTCCATAGGGGATACTTATCGGGAGCAGATAAAATATTTTCCTTTTGTCTCCGATACCAATCATCATGATCCTTATTTCCTACCTCTATAACACTGATTACCGGAACGGCGCGCGATAACGCATCAGGTACTTGATGGTATCTCCCCTTACGGTGCTCTATATGAAAGTCATAGGACTGCATCTGCAAAGCCCAACGACCTAAACGACCTGAGACCTCCTTGAGATTTGCCAACCACTTGAGACTCGCGTGGTCCGTAACAACTTTGAACTTCGCACCCTCCAAATAGCCTCTAAATTTTTTGATTGCCCAAAGTACTGCTAGACACTCTAACTCGGTAGCACAATACTTCGTTTCACATTGGTTAAGAGTTCGGCTAGCATAAGCGATCACCTTTTCTCCGTCATCAAATTCCTGAACTAGGACGGCACCCAACGCTTTCTGGCTAGCGTCAGTCTGCAGTATAAATGGACGGGTGAAATCCGGGCAAGTGAGAATCGGGGCAGAAACTAAACATCGTTTGATATCGAGGAAAGATTTCTCAGTATTTTCATTCCAAACGAATTTAACGTGCTTCTTAGTAAGCCTAGTCAAGGGGGCAATCCTCTCCGAAAATTTTGGCACGAAACGCCTATACCAGGCTGCCATTCCCAAAAATCTTCTGACTTCCTTCACCTTAGTTGGAGTGGGAAAATTCACCACAGCTGTAACTTTATCAGGATCGACTCTCAAACCCATTTGATCAACGACGTACCCTAAGTATTTTAGTTCTGGTTTAACAAACTCGCATTTCTCCTGATTCACCGTAACACCAGCAGCTAACAGTCTGTCAAAAATTTTCTGAAGAACCTCCAAATGGGTCTCAAAATCAGCAGTGGCAATAATTATGTCGTCGAGATAAACAAAGACAAAAGGTTCCAAATCATGCCCCAAAATACCATCGGCAAAACGCTGCCACGTTGCTGGTGCATTGTGCAATCCAAATGGTAATCTGCGGAACTGGAAGAGTCCACGCCCGGGTACCGTAAAAGCCGTCTTCTCCTTACTATCTTCCGAAAGCGGAATTTGCCAGTAGGCACTCTTCAAATCGATACCTGATAAAAATTTCGAATTTCTCAGCCTGTCGAGAATCATTGACATGTATGGGATGGCATAAGCATCTCTTTTAGTTACTTTATTGAGCTGCCTATAATCCACACAAAAGCGGTACTCTCCTCCAGGTTTTTTTGACAAGAACTACCGGTGACGACCATGGTGATGATGATGGTTCTACCACCCCTAACTCCAACATCTTATCCAACTCAGAGTGCATAATTTTTTGCATATATGGACTTATTGCATAATATCGCTGCTTAATAGGTGACTGGTCAGTTGTATCGATAACATGCTCAACGCCTCTAGCACAACCCAAAGAGGTACCCATTTTCTCGAAATTGTCCGAAATTAGCCGGCTTAACTTAGCTCGCTGCTCACTAGATAAAACATCTGCATTTACAACTGAGCATCGAGTAGTAGCAGGCTCCCAATCACTGCCCCGAAACGAAGGAATCAAGTTAGCCTGTTTCCAAAAATCAATACCCAAAATGATACCCGCATCTATATCCGGCACAACCAAACATTTAACAATTTCGACTTTATTTTGGAACCGGATCGGTAAACTAACGCTACCAGTAGTGCGACATGACGCTCCATTCGCAACAGTAACACAACCAGAACTGTGTTCCACATACGCAGCTTTCATCTCACGTATCTTCTTCAATCCCGACTTACCAACTACCGACTGTGATGCACCAGAATCTAATAAACAAGTAAATTTGACACCATAAATATCTACTGTGATATGTGGTCTAGGATCACCAGGAACATCTGCGAACACACTACCAACATCCCCACCTCTACAGAAAGATCTAACAAAGTCTAGCCAGACTGGCCAAGTCAAATCTACCGACTTTGGACCTAATTGCGACGTACGGTAGCCTCGCCGCTTTGGTCGTTTCCCGAACATTTAGGGCAATTTGTCTTGATCACCCCTGGACGACCACACTTGAAACAAAATGTCCTTCGGCTTTCCTTACATTGAGAGAACATATGCCCTAATCGTTGGCAATTCCAACAGTTAACCTTATCTTGTGATATTAAAGACACAACCTTAGGGAAGGACTTACTTGAGGAAGCAGTTGGCTGGTAAGCCAAGTCTGGTTCCAGCAAGCCTGAATTTCCCTTCGGAGGTGGGTGACTTTGCAGAGCCATCTCTCGATTGCGCTCCAACCTCTTACACAAATCCTGTAACTCCGTAACAGTAGAGTAAGTCGCTAATCCTAGATTGTGTATAAAATAGGGGTGCATGTTATGTTCTAGCACTTCAACCATTTGTTGTTCCGTTGGTGAATCTGGTAATCTTTTGAATAAACTCAGCATACACGCGAAGTAAACACCCACACGTTCATGCTCACCCTGATGTCGATTCCAAATTTCTTGCCAAAGGTCTCTCCCGTAAAAATGTGGCTGGAATTGTTCCCTAAGAAGTTTCTCAAAAGCAGACCAAGAACTCACTTCCTCGCGAACAACCTCATACCAAATCGAAGCATTACCCTCCAACAGTTCAGACAGGGAAGACAACAATTCGCCCTGAGAAATATTACTGGACCTTCTTTTGATTTCAATTTGTTCCAGGAAGGCAGAAACACTCAAGCCATCTGCTCCGCTAAATTTAATTCCCCATTTCCTTGGGTCATACTGATACTTGTGCAAACTGACAATGCTCGAGCTAACAGCAGGATCTACCACAGATGTTGAAATACTACTTGACGCGACTGTACCCTGTCTCGTCTGTAAGTCCACTCGCGCCGTTTCATCCGCCTGGTCTATCTGGTCCTCAATCCTAGAAAGTCTTGCAACCAGATTCGAGATTGCGTTTAGCAGTGGTTTCTCCTCACCTGTTTTCGCCACCTGGATCCGCTGTAATCTGCTGTATAAATGTTTTAACTTAGATTCTATATACCCTGCTCCTGACCTATTTAAACCAACGTAGCTCAGAATATATGTTTCAAGATGTTCAACTTTTCCGGTACACGTAGCTACTTCGTCACAAGCTTCTGGCTGAAAATCACCTGGATACTCAGTCACATCACCAAAATCCTCCGTCCTCAAAAGACCTGCCAGTTGTCTTCTCATAGATTTGACCGTCTCAGAACCTAAATTATCATAACCCCGAACTCTCAACTCATAAATAAGTTCATCCCTAACAAGCTTCTCGACGTCCATGCTCAAACATTCAATGACCAAGCAAGATTAAACAATTATAAGAGAAAAAATAAATCTTAGTAAGTTAAAGCTCAATTAACATCAATGCAAAACAATTTCTCAAAATTCAGTACTCAATAATATTTGTTTACCAGACACCTAAACTTTTCATCCAATTATATTTTCCAAACTTTTCACATTGTATTCCACAATGTTGGTTTAACTATTTCAATTTCCCAAGCTACTGTAATTCACGTTATCTAAACCAACTAAATAACAGCTACTCTGCTGAAAGCGATAATTACTCAAGGCCCCAAACGTTGGTCGCCATTTTGTTACGCCTTTAGCTCATACAACACAATATAACAACAGACGTTAGAAAGTAGGTTAAGGAAAAGAAAATCTCTGGGTGGCGTCACAAAAGATGCCGGCTGCTCAGCATTGGGTAGGGTTCTTAACCTTATTAACCCAGAGATCTTAGCGCCACACTGTCGAAAGAAGGGAATGAAAATATGACTGGCGATAGTCAAGTAAAATAGAGTGAGAAGACCTTATCTAACTAACCTTGACAGTGAAAGGTTAGCAAGATATCTAACGAAATTACAACTTAACACAATAGGTTGAGAATAATACGCACACATAAAATTTGAAACTTTACATTTATATATTATACAAAAGAGAGACAAAGATTACAATAAGTATGTTTTAAAAGACAGAAAGTAAGACAGGTATATAACAAGCATAATTAGCAAGAATCAATGCGTGGAATATAAATATAGGTATTCAAAACAGCGTGTAACTTTTACAAAAGATTGTATAGCAATCCGTAACCTTTTACGAAATGCGACGGATAAAAATGGTTAATACATTTTCAACAACTTATACAGTAAAGTTATTTTAATTCAAATAAAATTGGTGAACACGATTGTACTACAAATGTTAATGGCTTATCTAAGATGAATACAACCAATCAAAATGTCTCGAGATTTACGAGGCCTGTAAATTTGTACACTTCACCGCAACCGCCGCTTCAATTGTAACATGTGAGGAAAATGCTCCGAACGTTGGGAATTCCGCAACTTGCGCAAGTATAGGATCAACATGTAGTTAGTGTAATATACTTGTATGCACCAAATATGCGGTGTTACGTCAATAGCGAGAAACTATTGCGATGTGACGTTGCGCGAGTGCACTGACAACTATAAGGATGTTTACATTAAAACTAAATAATAGTAACCCAATGCAACCATGCACGCACACTTTACCCAGGTAGTTAAAAACAACAACCACAAAAATGTTAACTAAAAGATTCAGGTTATTACTCTAGAAAAGAAAAAAATTGCTCAATACTGCTCCCCTGAATCCATATATTTTCTCAAGGGAAAATGTACCCACACACCTACATTGGGAATAAGGGTGTTAAATCATCGACAAATTTTGTACAATAAATATTAAAAGAAAATCAATAATTACTTGCAAAAGAAATCCACTAGGAACTAATCTGTTCCAAATTAATTTAAAGAAAGCTTAAAAGGTTTACTAGCTTTAAACAACTTAATTTTACTATATCCACGAAGTTATGTATTACTATAGGTATAAGAAATTCAACAGGCAATGTCCATGAACATTTCTGGCCCTTTAAAAATATTGCCAAATTAGTTTTAAGCAAATTATCTTACATGAAAATTCTCTACAGGTTACAATCTATAATTTACACCATACAAAAACACCAACGATAACGTGAATATTTTAGCAAATTTTAACTGATATGTACACTGTAAAAAGAAGGAAGTTATAAGTCTGCCAACAATAATGTGCAAATTAAGTTTATGCAAACTGCTGTTACTTTGAAAGTCAGTAGAGGCAATCACTTATGATGAATAAACTCCATACAGCTCCCAATCAGCCCAGAATGTAAATTCAATCAGCAAAATGTAAAATGGAACACACTTACAGTTTTCTATTGACGGGAGAATGACTTCCAGTGCGTAGATTATACATTTACTCTCCGGAATCTAGTTTTAATACTAGGCGCCCTTTAGAAGTTGCACCACCAAACCTCCTTGTTTAATTCGCCATTTTTAGAACACAAGTGACAATCCATTTTTCTAATTAACTTTCACTAGCGGTTTTACCACAACGGCCCATACAATAAAGTCCTCACTAAAAATTCCATACGAAGAAAACCAATGTTAATTTCACGGCGATTCCATACCTAATAAATTCTTCACTGGCGTCTCTTATCTTGCTTTTCTTTTCCAGATTATCAGCGTCCTACCGTTAAGTTATTTTGTATTTTGGGTTGCCTAGGGAGGACCTCTACGAAACTAACCAGTGGTTGCACCGATATATTTAATATAAAATAATTAATAATTTCAAAAAAAAATAGAGAAGTTGTTGCACAAATTGCAGGCCGTAACAATGTTTCCAGAATATTATTCTATTGGATGGGAGCATGGACCTTCACTCAAACAATGTGCAAGAGGATTGAGGCCTTCGAAATGTGGGCTTACCGAAGAATGTTGAGGATGTCGTGGATGGACAGATATCTGCACGGGCACTGCTCAGAGGAGCTTTCTTCCATAGTTCCTCCACCTGCTGCCCCCAACAGATCTACCAGGGGAACAGAGCGAATGCACCATTTTACTGTCCAGGTCACCAAACATAGAACATCTTGTTAGGCCCGCTCTTTTGTCCCGAGGACTTCCAAGTTGTGGAATTCCTTGCCGGCACATGTTTTTCCTTCTCCTCCGAACCCCCAAACCTTCAAGTCCAGAATTAACAAGTTGCCTCTTTACCCCTTATCGACACCCACGGTACGAAAGTATTTAGGCTGTAAGCCCTCGTGGTGTGTTGTTGAAATATATTTTTAAAATGTAGCAACCATTTGACAGGATAAATATACTATGGCGTATCATTGTGCCCCACTCCTGGCCAGTATAATGGGAGGCTATGTACAGTTATTTATTATTATAACCCCCAACGCGTTTTCCCCAATAATGCTCTAACATTTTAACAACTTCTAAATAAAACGCTTTCCCGATTTTTTCAATCACTTGACCCCCTCAAATATTCTTTGGGTTCTGACAACAGTCTGTAGTTGCTTTGTTTCAAACCTAGGAGAAAAGTTGGATGCTTCACTAGTTCAAACCTACCGTGTTAATGGCAGATATTGGGATAAATTAGTTGTCACTTTCATGTCTTAATGAAAGAATACCCCAATTCTGAACGTTCCGCGTTGTATTTTTATTTTAGTTTTCCGCAACTTAGGTATAAAAGTGATATAGTTCTGACCATTTGCTGTGGGGCCCCTTCACTAAAAATCATCCAAAAGAGCATCTTGAATATCCTAGAAATCAAGAGGTGTTATTACTATTTCTAAGGTGTATTCATTCAAAGTGTTTATCCGTGATCGATATCTCGAGGTGGTCTTCACATGGATCTAAATACGAACGATAGTTAGACTAAGAGTGATATTCGCCTCCCAGACCACAGCATATCCTTGAGCTTTGTAATAATTAGTAATTTAATTGGATAAAGAATACACTATACCGTTTTATAACAAATAGATAAATAAACACCTACCACATCATAATGTTGCTTTATCCACGGTCTTAAATTTTTGAGCTCACCAGATTAAAACACAGTAACTTTTTCTTTAGATTTTGAGAGACCTAGATAAAGATATTTAAATTTCGCTACACTAACACTGAGATTAGGAGAATTGTTCAAAAGGAATTAATTACTCAATAAGATATCATTTTCAAAACTAAAAAGGTAAGAAATATGCTCTCTTCTCTTAATACCAGGAAAGCCTCTGGCCTTGACGAGATCCCAGCAATTGTTATCAAGAAATGCGCACCAGAACTTGCTCCTGTTCTGACTCGACGGTTTCAGACATCTAACAATAGAGGCATATTCCCTAGTAACTGGAAAACTGCTCGAGTACAACCTGTCCCCAAGAAAGGATCCAAAGCGCTTCCTAGCAACTACAGGCCTATTTCTCTCCTTTCAGTCGTCTCTAAAGTGATGAAAAAGTATATAAACACCGAATTACTAAAATTTCTTGAAAAACACAGTCTAATCCACGACAGGCAGTATGGATTCCGTCAGCGCAGATCAACTGCCGACCTCCTTCCCTTTGTCACCCATTCTTGGAACAAGTCTATGGAACTACACGGTGAATCCCAGATTGTCGCTCTAGACATATCCAAAGCATTCGACCAGGTCTGGCACGCAGCGCTGCTTAACTAGCTCTCGGCCTATGGCCTACCACCAAAACTCTGTACCTGTACAGAAAATTTCCTCTCCAACCGGAGCATTACTGTTGGCGTGGATGTACATTCTTCTAAACTGTATCCAATTAATGCAGGAGTTCCTCAAGGTTCAGCTTTAGCCCCTACTTTGTTTCTTCTCCACATCAATGACCTCCTCTCTAGCACATCCAACCCAGTTCAAAGTTACGCAGACGACAGCACCCTCCACTCAAATACACAATATTCTAATCTCTTTAGCCCAATTAGATGAGGATCGCAGACTCATGGAGGGTTCTGTCTCCGTGGAGCTCCAAAAAATATTAGACTGGGGAAGTAGATATCTTGTACAATTCAACCCCACCAAATCGCAGTCTTGCTTTCTTTCTCATAAGAGATACACCAGCCCTAGACCCATCGGAATTAACAACCAAGTTATTCAAAGTAGTAAGTCCTTTTCACTTGTTTGCATTTATGTGGATCGAAATCTTAATTGGCACCGACATGTCACATATTTTGTCCCGAGGACTTCCAAGTTTTGGAATTCTTTGCCAGAACATGTTTTTCCTTCTCCCCCGAACCTCCAAACCTTCAAGTCCAGAATTAACAAGTTGCCTCTTTCCTCCTTGTCGACACCCACGGTACGATAGTATTTAGGCTGTAAACTTTCGTGGTGTGTTGTTGAAATAAAAAGTAAGAAATAAAAAAAAACACAAATATAAAAAACACAAATATTAGCTTCTATTAACATAACATTTATTTGAACCACATATATTTAATCGTGTGAGATTTAAATTTCTGATAGGTGAAGTGCAACATGTGAACAGGGTATTTTTCATGAAATAAAATCATGAGTTGAGCTTAATTAATTGATTAGTTCTAGATAAAACTTATTCTGGGATTTATGCATGAGGTTGTCAACTAAAGAGGTTGCTGAAGGCTTAAATTTATAATTCACAAATCCTAATGTTTTGTCAAGATTAATTATATCAATACTAAAATGTCTGAAATAACAGAAATACCTGCATTCATATCTTTTTCAATTCAAATCAACAAGGAAGATTATAATTCACATATTTACATTTACAAGAAAATATCTAAAGTTTTACACACATTACACCTCGTGAGAAACATATTAAGAATTTTACACATTCTACATTCGTAATACAAATATTATAAACAACCTCACTGTTTAGACAAAATTTGAATTTAAAAAAAATTAAATTAATTTCAATTTCTTTAAAAGTGCACTAGTAGAGAGAAAAATTTTGTATTGAAGTCAAAACTCTAAGTCACAATAAAAACAATTTAGCAAAAACTCACTAAACTAAACTAAGTCTTCCCTTCATCAAAATATAAAATTTCCCTATCAAAATACAGGTTAGTATAGGGTGATAGGTACAATTTGGAGAACCCATTCGTCATAATATAATTTTAAGACCTGACGATCATTTTGTTAACAATGTTAGCGCCATCAGAGGGATGAATCAACTGTTGCCGTTGGCCATATCTCTGGAACAGTTCACTGTACAGCTTCACGAAAAAAAAAACTGTCATGATGAAATTTGCCTTGATCAATCGCTGAAAATTATTTCCGTGTTTCTAAAATCACCGATTGAGTGCGTAGGAACCGCTGCTGGTCGGAAAATTTCGATTTTCATCACATTTTTGCATATTAAGTGGTACTTTTGACACTCGAAGAGTAACGACCAAGTAACGGGTGTTATTAGTTAGCTGACACACTTTTCGACATTTTCGAAAATAAAGTGGTGGGGGACGATGAATGATTATTTTTCAATGACTAAATACTACGGCTTAGCTTGACGGAACCTAATAAGCTTGGACTCATTGAAAATATTTTTTTCTGGTCTACCATTTGCACTTATCACAGGTTTTCCCTGTATCTTACATACACCGAAAGAGGGCATTTTTTGAATAGTGTGTTGATGTTGTTGTTTTGATGAAGAAAATCAAGTAGCACGGTATATCAATAATAACACAGTAGAGAAGGCTACAAAAGACTGAAGCTCCCTGTGAAAACCGCAGTTCGATAGCCTTGTTCTAGCGGTAGATATTATCGATCAAAGTTGGAACTACGAATTTCCGCATCTTGATAACAAGGTAGCAAATACACCGGAAGAGGGCATTTTTAGAATAGTGAAGTTATGTTCTTGTTTTGCTGAAGAAAATCAAGTGCCACGGTATATCAATAATAACACAGTAGAGAAGGCTACCAAAGACTGAAGCTCCCTGTGAAAACCGCAGTTCGATAGCATTGTTCTAGCGGTAGATATTATCGATCAAAGTTGGAACTACGAATTTCCGCCATCTTGATAACAAGGTAGCAAATACACCGGAAGAGGGCATTTTTAGAATAGTGAAGTTATGTTGTTGTTTTGCTGAAAAAAGCAAGTGGCACGGTATATCAATAATAACACAATAGAGAAGGCTAAAAAAGACTGAGGCTCCCCGTGAAAACCGCAGTTCGATAGCATTGTTCTAACGGTAGATATTAGCGATCAAAGTTGGAACTACGAATTACCACTTCTTGATAACAAGGTACTAACAACAACGGAGTTTTACACATTTCTAGATATAAATTATCCTGAAAATTTTTATGTGAGTTAAGTAGAAAACCTTTACCACTTACAGGAATGAAAATATCCACCTATATCCCCTTAGTAATTCTTTCCGATATGTTTAACAAAAAATTGGCCCAATGTAACAGAATTTCGAAAGCATCAAGCATAGGTACTGTGAAAATGACAAAATGCATAAGCAAATTGCCAAAAGTATTATATTGTCATTCCCATTGTTATTGGTGTGGATAATTACTACAATGAGATGATTTTCACGAATGAAGACACATTTGACATGCTAGCTGTATACTTTGACTGCATGCGGAATGCAACTGTCGCTGCTATGTTGTATGCGGTGAAGTACCTGGAAAGTCGTCGGGTTTCCAAAGGAGTTTTTATCCTACTCGCGCATCTTTCTGTTCGTCAGAGAACTCGCACGGGTCGCAGCGATGAGAATGTTATCACGGTGTTGGCCTATGTGGAATCCAACCTACATTTGAGTACCCGTATAATATCCAGGGACTTAGGAGTAACTCGAATCACTGTTCGAATTATTCTGAAGGACCACAGGTAACTTATGGCTTAAAGTAATGCACATTAATTACTTGTCGTTACCAAGCCAACAGGGAACGAAAATTCACTGGGTGTGTAATAATAATGAACGTAATGCTAATAATATTAATAACAATAATAATAAATAAATGTCTCGCGTTGTCGTTCAGGGCCCGCTAACATTGAAAGGGCTCCATCTGAGCTCAGGTCCTTTGGTATCTGAGATACCCCATTTGGAGGAGTGTGAAAGGCCTTCAGGCTAAAGTCGATAATAATAATAATAATTTATTTTTAGGTTGCATTTCTATGAACGGTTGAACTTTGGTAACTGGTTATTGGACATGCTGCAAGAAGATGTCGAAATACTTTCTAGGATTTTGTGATCAGATGAGGGCACATTTTACAGTGAGGGTAGGGTAAATAGGCACAATATGCACTATTGGTCGTAGACGAATCCGCCTTGGATTAATAAAGTGCAACATCAGGGCCGTTCGTCTATTAAGGTTTGGTGTTGTGTTGTCAGTGGACAGATAATTCAACCCTACATTTTCAATGCACTATTGAACGGGCAGCGATATCTCGATTTTCTTAGGAATGAATTGTCACTGTTGTTCGAAAACGTACCTCTAAGAACTCATCGCAATATGATTTTCCAACACGATGGCGTTTCCTGGCAGATCGATTAGAAAAAATTTGTTTCTTTGGCCAGTTAGGTCACCTGATTTGAGTTTTTTAAGATTTTTATTTGTGGCAACCTTTTTATCTTATTAAGTCAGTAGAATAAATGTTGTTTGTTGAACCTTATCTGTTATTTTATTGTTGCTACCTAGTTATCAAGAGGTGGTAATTCCTAGTTCCAACTTTGATCGCTAATATCTACCTGCAAAGCAATGATATCGAACTGTGGTTTTCACTAGTGGCTCTTGTCTTTTATAGCCTATTCTACTGTGTTATTATCGATATACGGTTCCTGTTGATTTTCTTCAGAAAAACAGCAACATAGTCTCACTATTCGAACAACGCCCTCCCTCGGTGTTGTAAGATACAGAGGAAACCTGGAATGAGGGCAAATGGTAGACCAAGAAAAGTTATTTTCAACAATGTTCACTCTCATCAAGTTCCGTCGAGCTAAACTGTAGCAATTATCAATTGAAAAAAAAAAATTCAACGTCTCCCCACCACATTATTTTTGAAAATACTACAAAATGTGCGAGACAAAAATATCATCCGTTGCTGGGTCATTACTATGTGAGTGTCAAAAGTGTTACCTAATTGGCAAAAATATGCTGAAAATCGCGCTTTTCCGACCAGCAGTGGTTCTCACGCCATCTAGCAGTGATTTTAGAAACTCTAAAATATTTTCCAGCGATTTATCACGGCAACTTTCCTTATGACAGTTTTTTTTTCTGAAGCTGTACGGTGAACTATTCCTGTGATACGGCCAACGACCATTCTCAGTTGCCCACCCTGTACCTAATAATAACAAAGTGATACGTGTAAATGTCATTTTTTGGACAAAATTCTAATTAACTCAAAAACCATAAACTTTACATATCTCAAACGTATAATAATAAAGTTTTAGAATTACTCGTAGATTTCAATTATCGAATAATACACAGTGTTCCATAAAAAATACCAAGTTTATACTTTGTACAGTCCAAAATAATTTTAAAATGCGCACATTCGTTAACAATACAACAATATTTACATTATATTTAAAAAGTTTACCCATAAAATACAAATTTACTTTATTCAGTCGTTGACTCAACTGTACATACAGGGTTAGTAAAAAGTCCCGGAACGTCGAATATTTCTGTTAATGACGCCATTTTTTTGGATTTTTTTAATGACGAATGGTCACAAATTTGCTTTTTTTATAACATATTCACTTTTTTATCACTTCCGGTTTAAGAGGAAATGACTCCAACCTAATTTTTTAATTGTACACTTGTATTACTTACCATTTTCAGATGCAAGATAAAAAACTACATTCTGAAACATCAACATGTTTTTTGCAATTGATAAGCTAACACCACAATAAATGATAACGTAAAATCAAGATCTGCATGCCTATTTAAATGTACTGGTGTCAATAAAGCAGACAATTCGGGTGCTGCACTAACATTGTCACCTGTCAATCGAGGTCGTTGTTTACCTTTTTCTTGTGTAATTAAAAATTTTGAAAATGGCAGTGAGACTCACAGAATCTGAGCGCATTGACATCTTGATGATGTACGGATATGGTGATCGTCAACGATAGTTGGAAGAAGTTCGCACTTTATGTGATACTGTTCATTCAAATAGGCATATAGTAAGTACGGTGCATCGTGTTGTTGAAAAGTATGAGGAATTTCGTCAAGCAAGGGATTTACTATGTAAAAACTGGAACCTGTGATGAGCACTGGTAAGTACACTTGGAGAAACCCAAATCACCACAACACATATTTTAAAGACCTTACGATCGTTTCGCCGACAACGTTAGCGTCATCAGAGGATGAAAAATTCTCTAGTATCCTCAAAAGGTTAATGTTGGTTTGGTCGGAAACAAATTAATTGGACCTTCTTTATTAGCGGAAAATTAAATGGTGATGGGTACTTGAATGTATGGAAAAACCAAATTATACCGGCACTTAGAGCACTCTTCCCAAATCAAATGAGACCTAATGATCCAAGCGATGATGAATTTTTCGTCCTCTGATGACGCTGACGTTGTCGGCGAAACGATCGTAAGGTCTTTTAAATATGTGTTGTCGTGATTTGGTTTTCTCCAAATGTACTTATAAGTAAGGTATTTGTCAAGAAGTGGACGTCCAATAATAGTAAGTGGTGAAGACACAAAGTTGAATATTCTATTATCAGTCCAAGAAAATCCTCATGTATCTACAACAGAATTGGGTCAAATTCATGACATATCCCAAAAGTCTGCTTACAAAATTCTGAAGTCTGAAAAAATGAAACCCTTTAAAATGCATGTGGTTCATGAGTTGACCGAAGATGACCCAGATCGCAGACTACATTTTTATGAAATAATGACACAACTCATTCAAGCTTAGCCTAACGTTATGAATGGAATAGTTTTTTTTTTTTAGATGAAGCAACATTTTGTCTGAATGGTGCGGTTATCAGGCAGAATTGTCGTTTCTGGTCAACAGTGAACCCTCATTGGATGGAGGAAGTCAATACGCAGTATCCTCAAAAAGTGAATGTGTGGGTTGGTTTGGTCGGAAACAAATTGATTGGACCTTTGTTATTAGCGGAAATTTAAATGGTGATGGCTACTTGAATTTATTGAAAAACCAAATTGTCCCAGCACTTGGAGCACTCTTCCCAAACCAAATGAGACCTAATGATCCAAACGATGATATTTGGTTTCAACAAGATGGAGATGGAGCTCCGCCACACTTTACGAGTAATGCCCGTGATTATTTGGACCAAATATTTCTTGGCCGCTGGATCGGACGCAGAGGAGCCATCGAGTGGCTAGCTACTTCTCCAGACCTGTCGCCACTGGACTTCTTTCTGTGGGGTCACTTGAAATTTCAGTTGTATAAAAAACGACCTAATGATCTGGAAAAATTACAGGAATGGATAACTGAAGAAATCAACCATATTACGCCTGATATAAGACAAAATTCAGTGAGACATTTTGTTCATAAATCATATCACTGTCAAGTTGTAGAGGGAGCAGAATTTGAACAATTACTTTAGCTTAAATCATATTATGAACTTTTATAACAGATATCTTGATTTTGCATTATGAATATTTTAATAATTCTTTTGTGGTGTTATCTTATCAATTACAAAATCACGTTAATGTTTCAGAACGTTGTTTTTTATACTGCATCAGACAATGGTGAATAATACAAGGTGTCCCATTAAAAAAAAATAAGTTGGAGTCATTTCCTGTTAAACCGGAAGTGAGAAAAAAGTGAATGTGTTGTAAAAAAGCCTTATTTGTGACCATTCGTCATTACAAAAATCCAAAAAAATCTTTAATAACAGAGATATCCAACCGTTCCGGGACTCAACCCAGTATACACATTACCACCTAATATTTACCAGAGGCAGGCTTTTCTTATTATAATTAAATAAATAAAAATTTAAATTACTACTACCACATTAATTGCATATAACATCTAAGATAAAATATTTTTACACTAAAATGATAATTTACTAGCATTCCAATAAACCTAAAAAAAGAAAGTTTTATGTCAGACCTTGTACACATCTCAGTATCCACGCAACAAGTCTCAAAATCAGCAAAACATGTTTTTGCTGCGTATATTATTATCGGTTCATTTCTGAGGCGATTCTTGTTTTACTTTTAAAGAAATATAATTATGAAACTAAAACTTGCTAGATTGGAAGTTACAAGTAACCGTAAATCAAAATTTTATTACTTCTTTATATAAGTATCGTAACGTCCATTGGTTGTAGACCACTTCGTCATTCTCTGTAAAAATGTACAAGATTAATTCATAATGCCTCTGCGTTTCTTTTCCAGTTAATATTGAATTGAATGGCATAATTGTACAGCTGGCAGTACACAAGACTCGTGTAATAATAATAAATTCTTCTATAGAATTGCCTTACTTACTACCTATTCATTCCAATATGGTATGTTACAAATTGATACGACCTGTAATAATATTACAAGCCATACCTGAAGGTATTCGATATTATCTTGAGCTAATGATGGCTGGGGCTTGAATTATGTACTTTTCTGCGTAAATAGAGATACTAAACGAATAAATATCATAACGTTAATAAATTCCGTATCAAGACTCGTGAGAAATTTTAAGAATCAAAGAGTTAGTCGACAGGACCAGGAGATAATGACCTTTACCTAACAAATGCTGCGTATTCGAATAATGTGTCCCAAGTTATTACCGCATACAAACGGTTACGTTCTACGGGATTCTCTATCTGTTACTAACAAAACACAGCTTTTCAAACTACTAATTTATTATAAATAACTTTCTGACAATAAAAAATGTCTATAGAACTGTAGTTCACTTTTTGCCTTCTTTTATCGCTTATTTTGGACAAACCCTGACTCACTTGCTGACTGATTGCTGCATCTGCCGCTCGCTTATTTATGTTGTCTATGATAGTTCCAAGAGTCCAGGTGAAAATGGCATCACGGCTAAAAATTTAAAATATGGAGGGACTTGTCTTGGTTAACATGATGTACGAACTGGTAAAGGAAATTTGAAAAACAAAAGAAATCCCACAAAAATGGAATAAGGACATCATGGCAACTTTATTCAAGAAGAAACGTGAGAACTACAGAGGCATAGTTTTACCAGATGTAGCCTACAATATTGTGGCAACATTAATAAAACAAGAATTTTCATAAAAGTGTTTTTAATAGCAAATGCGAACAGGGATCAGTCTGATTACCTGTATAGCGTATGTAGTAGAAACAATGTACTATATTTTATCAAAATTACTTATTGTTTGAAAATGTACAAAGAATTTCCGAAACGAAACTTAAATGTTGGTTTCCTAGCCAACAAACCTGACGTTAGTAGTAAATTGAGTTATGAAATTTGAAGGATTTAATAAAAATTCGCTACCAAAACGCACTTACGGCGTCCAGATTTTTTTTCTCACAAACATGCATCATATTTCGATAAAAAAATGCAAAAATGCATTAACGAATTTGTTCTACGAAAATTAGCTAAAAATTATAGACCGTTTAATCATAAACTTCACAAAACCTACAGCGAAGGCATCAACTTAACTAAACCGACAGCCAAAGCATCAGAGAAAGGGTCTATTTGAAATGAATTTTCTGTAAATATTTTAGTGAAATGAAGAACTATGACGGTTGAAGCTGAAACTTAAGGGTTCGCAGAACACTCTTCTTGCAACATTTTCTTTTCACAATCCGTATTTGTTTCACGTTCTTTGCCCAAACATTGCCCAATTTTGACGTTTTAAATTGTGACTTTGATGTTTTGAGGAAAACTCCATTTTTTTTCTTTAACTGCCCATAACTGTTATGTTTGACCATAAGAGTAATATGTGTTTTACATTGACATAAATATATTAGCCGTCACACTGGGAATCAATCCTACTCTCTAATTAGACGAGCGTCTCGCGACAGTAAAAACTTGGATAAGTTTTTTGTTGTTTTATCGAAATAAAAGACCTCCCTAACGTGCTGGTACAAAAATCCTACCAGCTGACTTTTCTGACCTGCCCTGCAATCAGCTAATTGAAACTAAAAGAAGGAGGAAAATCAGCCCTGTCATATATCAAGGTTATGTGAGCATAATGAACATTTGCTTTCCCTTTTAACTTCTTTTGGCTTTTGATTAGGCAAACTGATGTCAGGGCAGGTCAGTTCGGAGGATTCTGTGTACACATCACAGTCAGGGAGGTCTTTTATTTCGTTAAAACGATAAAAAACTCATCAAAGTTCTTACCGTCGCGACACGCTCGTCTAATTAGACGAAAGCAATGTTTAATCTACTTTTGCTTACCCTTTTAACTTCTTTTGGCTTTTGATTAGGCAAACTGATGTCAGGGCAGGTCAGGAAGGTCAGTTGGGAGGATTGTGTGTACACATCACAGTCAGGGAGGTCTTTTATTTCGTTAAAACGATAAAAAACTCATCAAAGTTTTTTCTGTCGCGAGGCGCTCGTCTAATTATACGAAAGCAATGTTTAATCTATTAATCACATATTACACATACATTTTATCTTTCTGCTCTCCTTGTTTATATGTACTTTAACTATGCCAAATCTCAGAATACTTCGTGCGCGCAATGTAAGGGGTAGGTACAAAGTTTTTCTTCATGTATTATAACCCTATAGTTGGAACCACAGCTAATCCATCAGAAAAAGGGTCTATTTGAAATTCATTTTCTGCAAATATTTAAGTAAAATGAAGGATAATGGTGGCTGAAGCTGAAACTTAAGGCTTTATAGAACACACTTCTTACAAAATTTCTGCTACATCGCCCGTAATGTTAGTTTCAAGTTCTTTAATTAGAACATGTCAATTTTGACGTATTGAAACTTAAAAGCATATAACTTATTTTTATTTTAACGTAGAGATTCAAATTTTGGTGCATGGTTTTCTTTTTATGTTATAAATCCTTGTACCGAATATGGTTGCGCTCACTTTGTTATTTTTCCAAAAGAAAACGCAAAATTTTCCGGGAAAAACTAGTCCAAGCACTTGCGAATGGAAGGCACTCACCAAGTTTTATCAAAATCGGTCCATTCTTTTTTGAGTTAGCGGTGTGACACATAAATATATAACACACACACATATATATATATATATATAATATATATATATATATATATATATATATATATGTGTGTGTGTATATATATATGTATCTTCAAATGACTACAACTCAAAAACAGCTAAAATAAGACATGAGAGTAGTACATGAAGTTACATTGAAATTAAGCAAGAAATCTGAAAATGGAATTATATATATATATATATATATATATATATATATATATATATATATATATATATATATATATATATATATATATATATATATATATATATATAAAGTCTGGAACCAACCTTGGATTTGGGTTCCAGGGGTCCTAAATAGCGCTCATTTGAAGAATTTTTTTCAAAATTCAAAAGTGGCGATCTCCTCATTATTGATTTTTTTTAAAGAAAATTAACTAAAACGACTAGAGAAGTATGCGGAGCCTAGGGGAATATCCGGCTGATTTTAGAAAAAATAAGTCGTCAGTTGACCAGATATGACCTGACCTGACCTGACCTGACCTGACCAAATATGCCCGCTGAAGTAATTTTTGATAGGCTTTTATGAGTATGAGATTCCAACACACATGATGCTTATCGATTTTAGGGCCGCTTACGACTCAGTGAAAAGAATCAAAGTTATTGAAATACTTAGAGAGTTTAAAATACTTGAGAATATAGTGAACCTAGTATTTATGACCTACGTAACACCACATGTGCATAAAGGGCAAATAGAAAGCTGCCAGACGAGTTTGAGGTGAGACAAGCAGTAAGGCAGGGCGATCCGGTGTCAACATTATTATTTAATATGGTTCTGGAGAAAGTAATAAGAGACAGTGGCACAAAAAGAAGCGGAACCGTGTCTGACAGAGGCCATCAGTGCCTTGCTTATGCTGACGATATCTTGTTAATGTCCAGAAACCGAAAATAAGTAGAAGACATCACTAGAAGTTTGATGGAAGTAGCAAACAGTGCAGGGCTTCAAATAAATAAAGACAAGAGCAAGTACATGACAAATAGAAAGACTAAGGAAACTAATAATGGAGTTTTTACAGTGAAAATGGAAGGGGGGAGCGTCTTGAACTTTGAATAGGTTGGAAATTACATATACTTAGATGTATTACAAGACTATAGATATGAGGAAGATGTAGAAGTTAACCTGAGGATAGCAAAACCCAACATATGTGAAGGAGGACATAATACTTTCCTAAGATCGAAAAACGTCTCGCATACGACAAAGTTTAAAGTATCTTAGACTGTGAAAAGATCAACATTGACATATAGATGTGAAACGTGGACAATGAACAAAAGGCGGGAAGATGGAATAGCTCTATAGGAGAAAGATACTGCGGCGAATTTTCGGAGGCAAGGAAAGAGATGGCATTTGGGAAAGTCGTACAAATGCGGAAGTGTATCTACTATATGGAGAACCACCTGTGTTTTAGGTAATTAAAGCACGCAGACTACAGTGGCAGTTTAGTTGTGCTTATTTTGGGGCTCTTACACGCCACCAATAGGCGGGTAGACGGACTCCCCTATCAACGGAGACCTTGGGGTCATTTTAGTCGCCTTCTTTCAAACCATCTCTAAAATTTATAATTTTACAAATTCCCAAGCAATACAACAAGTTTATTTACCATCAGAATTATAATGGGCCAATAGGAATACAGTGCTTTTATTTCAAAACTAGCCACCCTTAAAAATTTCCTTACCAAGGAAATCTGGTTAAAAAAAACAGGTCAATTGGGATTTCGAGGGGCACGTTCAAAAACAGTATTTTCGGAATTTTACTTTTCACCCCCTAAGGCTCAGTCACCCCAACTTTATAATTTTAAATGACACCCGCTTGCTTGAGATACATCATTGTAAAGGTATTTAAAATCCTAATCCAACAGCGTTTACGAAAATTAAATCCACCGCCAACTTTTGAACTTAGAAGGAAAAAACGTCATCAAATTCGGAATATTAAAAAAAAATGTATTTAATAGTTTAAGACGAAAAACTACTTTATTAAGTGCTCAAAGCGCCTTCCGTTGTTAGCTAAACAATAAAATAGTCGACTGTCGACTTTTTTTCTAACATTTGAATTGTTTTTATCAGTAATTTTTCTGAGCGTAATGTTGTTGCAAATTTAGTTCCCCGGTGCCATTTGCGGCTATCAATTTTCCTGGTACGAGGTGATATGGGAACGATAACGCCCAGGTCTAATTTAACGATAAATTTCAGATAAAATGAGCCAGTTTTACTTTCTGGATTACTTTGTTACTTATTCGTATTTAGTGTTCGATTTCTTGACGACTGCAACAAGTTACAACCGAGTCTGTTGTGATTAAATTTTTAAATTTTGGAAACTTCAAACTCATTTAAATCACTTCAATTTAAAATATTAAATTTAAATAAAACTAACAATCATCGTTTATACTACACAAGAAAGAGTTGAAATAATTTACTTGTATGGTGCTCAGAATAGGTGTGCTCGTAACACCGCCCGAGTTTTCAACGAAAGGCATCCTGAAAAAAATGTGGGACACCAACATCTACTAAGTCTTACAGGAAAATTTAAAGAAACTGGCTCAGTATGTAAAAAAGCAAATAAGCAACCACGAGTTCTTAACGAAGCTGCACAAATTGAGGTTTTAGGATGTTTTGCCGCTGAACCTACGACTTCAATTCCAAAAGTCGCTGCATTAACGAATATTTCCGTCGGTTCCATACATAAAGTTTGAAAACTTTACAAGTTCTTTGCTTATAAATTTACCATTCGTCATGAACTCAGCGAGGATGATTATGATAGAAGGATTCAATTCTGTGAATTAATGACTGTCAGAATTCAAGACGATAGGAATTTGGTAAAGAATATTTGCTTTAGTGATGGATCAACGTTCTTTCTGAATGGTTTTGTTAATAGACACAACTGTAGATATTGGGATAATCAAAATCCACGAGTGTTCGTAGAGGGTCATATACAGTTTCCACAAAAAATTAATGTCTGTGCGGAAATTCTTGGAAATGAAATAATAGGCACTTTGTTTATTGAAGAAAATTTAACTGGTGATTTGTATATAAATTTTTTGGAAAATTATGTTGAGCCACTCATAACAGAGTCCTTAGAAAACCAACTTAACGAAGAAGGCAACCCACTACTGGATGAACAAAATTTGCATCAACAGGACGGTGCACCACCACACTATGCCTTACGTGTTCGCGAGTGGCTTAATCAAAGATTTCCCGACAAATGGATTGGCAGACGAGGCGCCCTGGAATGGCCCGCCAGATCTCCAGACTTAACACCACTGGACTTCTTCTTTTGGGGTTATTTGAAATCAGTTGTGTACCATAATCCTCTACCAGAGAATATTCAGGTTCTAAAAGATAGGATCATCCAAGCTTGCCGATAAATTACTACAGAAATATTTCAAAACGTTAGACGAGAATTCGTCGATCGAATATTTTATTGTTTAGCTAACAACGGAGGGCACTTTGAGCACTTAATAAAGTAGGTTTTTTGTCTTAAATTATTAAATACATTTTTTTTAATATTCCGAATTTGATGACGTTTTCTTCTTCTAAATTCAAAAGTTGGCGATGGATTTAAATTTCGTAAACGCTGTTGGATTAGGAATTTAAATACCTTAAAAATGATGCATTTCAAGCTAGGGGGTGTCATTTAAAATTATTAAGTTGGGGTGACTGGGGCTTAGGGAGTGAAAAGTAAAATTCCAAAAATATTGTTTTTGAACGTGCCCCTCGAAATCCCAATTGACCTGTTATTTTTTTGAATCAGATTTCCTTGATAAAGAAATTATTAAGGGTGGCTAGTTTTGAAATGAAAGCACTGTATGCTTAGTACGTCGCGTTTAGATGAACGTCTAGTCCCATTTGTATATAACAGTATATTAGACATAGAGGAAGAATAATTGAACAAAAATCCATAATTTTTATTAGAGAATTTTGAATACCTACTCAAATAGCTTGTTATATAGGTAAAGTGACCACAAGCCCTTTGAAAAAAGTTGGTAAATGAGATAAGAGTTAGTTTTAAATAATTTTTATCGTAACAACATGTTGTCCGAGTTTGTTTTCTTTAGAAGCTACAGGCATTTAGAGCTACCAGTAAAAAGCCAACCAATTGTTTAAAAACTAATGACCAATCTAAATATTATAATAAGTGTTCGACGTTTACACCATGAGCTTGAATGCAAGCCTTACATTGACGAAGCAACCACTTTGTTACTCGGCGTAAGATATCTAAATCATTTCGAACATTACTTGCCGCATACTCTATTTTGTCAAGTAATTCTTCACGGCTTGTGATTTTTACATAGTATCACAAGCTGCTTAATGTGCCACAGTAAATAAAAATCAAAACGATTTGAGTCTGGGGAGCGCGGTGACCATATTATTAGACCTCCTTGTCCCATCCATTTGTTCGGAAAATGTGTATTTACATTAAGTTCTCTTCCTCGATGTGGTGGACCCCAACATCTTAATACCACATGTTTTGGATAGTATTAAGGAATAAGCAAACAATTAAATTAAAAAGGGTGTTTCCCAAGAAATTTCTGTACAGATTTGCATTTTAGTGATATGTTATCATTTGTAGAGATAGCAAATCATTTTTTAAAGTTGCGCCCCAGACGTTGACACCTAAACGATGCTGAAATGGTCGTATAATTCCTTGCGGATTTTGCCATGATCACTTTTGCTCGTTATCATAATTATTAATACTATTGTAGTAAAACATTCTTTGTCAGACTCAAAGCGTGCAAAAGAAATGTTATTTGTGCGGCTGTGGAAGTAACCAGTTACGTAATACTAACCACTGTTGATCATGTTCACGATGTAATGCCTCTACATGTTGACTATATGAAGGGGATGTAACATTTTTTGGTTTAATACACGCGATACAAAGTTTTGCGAAATATGTATATGTTATACGCCAAGCGCTCATGAAAAGATTGCTTAGCATAGAATCGAGTACATCTTCTTCTGCTTGAACAACCACTACATGTGAACGAATGGCCTTTTCTGGAGCGGAATTGCCTGTTTCTTGAAGTCTACGAAAGGATGCCCTCACCACCGTATGGGCAGGTTGGTGTCTAAGTGTCTAGCGGAAAACCTCCGTCGGTATTCTCTAGGTGCTTGTCTAGCGTTCCTGTTTGAAAAGCTGTACCCAAAAGCAATATCTGTATATTCTTTAGCTGTAAATGAATGCATTGTTGTTTATAGTTTTTATATTTCAAACACTGATGTAGCAAATGAAAAGCCAGTGTCATAAGCGATTGTTGTATTGCAAAATTAAGGGATATGTCGTTTATATCTTTATGTTTATAAGACAAGTTGCTAACGCTGTCATATTTAAGCACTTAGAGGGAACCTTTTTTACAAAAAAAAAAAAAATGGAAATAATTAAACATTGAGTAAAAGGCTTTCTTTCCAGACACCAAATTTATTTAAAATCTGCTTCCCGACGCGTTTCGACACTCTAAGAGGTCATCTTCAGGGGATAAATCTATAATCATAACAAGAAAGGTCTGTCAGAAAAACATTAGTTTTTCCCGTAGGCAATTGTTCATGTTGGAGCACAATGATAACAAGATGATCACAACAGAAAACGTCAAAGGCTAAAAATCACAAGTCACACAGTAAAATGCCAACTAACAGTCAAATTAAAATCTAAAACAGCTAAAGATGCAGTAACACTAGCTAAAAATATGCTAAGTTAAACATGCAATTAAAACTAACAAAACTAAAACATCAGAGCAAATTGTAAAGCGTTGAAAGCTACAAGATTGCAAAAGTCTAATATCTGAACATTAAGAATTCAAGTCTATTACACAAACACAAAGCAAAGCCAATGAGTGAAACTGACAGGTTAGACAACACAAGAGGCAGGCAAAATCAAGCAGAGACCCAATGATAACCGCCAGGGAAAAAAATTATGAAAGATTAAGCGAATAAAACAAAATAAAATGAGCACTACTCACTTAAACAATTCTTAAAAAATTGAACTCGAAACTGTACAAAAGGTTAAACAGGTCACAACTTCATCCATTGTACTAGGGGCCCTGCAACACTACATCTGCATTTGCCAGAAATTTTGGCCTCAAACAAACATCAATGTAAAAGATCGGCGAATTTTAAGCGACAGCCATGATGAGGGGCGGCCATTATGCGAACTTGAACAGGCCAGTGCACCGGCGCAGGTGCAGAAGATCAAAACAGGAGGAAGTGTCAGAAGCGAAACATGTCAATGACAAAAGAGTAGAGAATGGAAGGAGAGCCATAAAGCAGCTATCTTCAAATCATCATGTTTCTGGTCATCTGGAAAACTATAGAGTTCGGTAGCACTGTTACACCAATAGGCTATAGAAGGAAGGAAAGTTAGTTTCATCAGTGTTGGACAAGTTCAAAAACTTCACTGGCTTGATATTTGAAATGTTTGAAAATTTCTTCTAAGATGGATTGTTCTACACCAAAACTTGAAAGGTATAAGATCTCAGCATCTGAATTTTTGTTGAATCAGTGGCCACTCTCCCTCAAATGGCAACCAAAGACTGACGTGTCATTATTTAGTTGGTTTCTACTTCTTAGGTGTTCTGTGACTCTAGTGCCCAATGTTCTTCTGGTTCTTCCTATGTAGACAGCTTTACAACCGGAGGTACCACATTTTAAGCGATAGACACCTGACTTCTTCAGGCCTGAGATATTATATTTGTTGTGAATGAATAAATTGTTGACGGTGTTCAAAGACTTAAATGAAAACCTGACGTTGTCACATTTGAGAGCCTTGACAATGGCCTTGGAAACAGGACCACAATAGGTGAAAGGGAAATACGTTATCCTCTCAGGTTGAGCGAGGGGTAAACTGGTGCTCGCTTCTATCAAGAGCTGACGGCTCTTTCTGTTGACCATCTTATCGACTATATTGAGTGGGTTCTCGTTGTTGACTGCAAGTTGTTTAATGAGGTTTAATTCTCTGATAAAGTCAATCCCCGACAGTGGGATTCTGAATAATGTGTCAACCAAAAATCTGAGTGATCCATCTTGTGGGACATATGACAATCCCAGACTGTGTGACGTTTAGAAATGAAAATGTGGAAATGTTGATAAAATAAAAATTGTTTGATATTAACTCAACAACCATTTACAAAAGTTTGTGATAAAGCTTATAGATCACCTGTATATATGGCAACCTGGATAAAAAACTGTGTGCTTAGTTTTCTTTATTATTTCCTAACAAATACAGAGCAGCTTTGGTAAAATTTCACAGAAAGATCTATTAAAACACAAAAACTGTAATGTCTTCAGAGTTTTTTCAAACTCCTCACACCACTTTTTTTGCTAATATTAAATTAGACTATCAGTGAAAACGAAAGACAATGAGAAAATTAAAACACACGTACCATTATTCAAGTTAAACAGGTCTACCAATCCGCTATCTTTCAAGCAAAGAAGAAGCCACCTGGCAGCTGGTATGCAGTTTGAAGAGTGGCTCCTAATGACCGTCGTTGATACGCGGGGCATTGTATAATTTTTCTTACCTGACGCTAACCCATTTACACGAATATGGCATATTTGTTTAATACTCTTTTTTTACAGTATACCTAAAAGACAGTTCTACTGCCGAAGCTTTTTTTAACGTATTTGACACGTTAAATTAAAACAAGAACATAACTCATCCTATAATGGATTCATTAAAATACCAGACGGGTAATTATATATTCAAAATCTAGAAACTTGCACCTAAGTCTTAACAGTTTCGGGCTTTATCTCTGTATAAAAGGTAATTAAAATGTTTGGTTATCATCTTTGTTTCTAGCTTTCAAGATTTTATGTCTATGGTATAATATGTCATCTGATATCTGCTTTGGGAAATGATTTAGACATTTGAAATTAATGCTACATTAAAGTGCGTGTATTGGTATTTTTGATTAATATTTATATTTAATTGATTATCTCGAATGCATTCTCTGGAATGTTGTCAATAAAAGAATGTTTTAATCTTTTTAAAAGGGAAGAAGCCACTGCAATTTGATTTGTATACTTATAAAACTAATATCAAATACTATAAATGACAATACGGGACACGCCTATGTTTTAGCATTGGTGATATTTGTGACAAGTACACTAGCTCCACCTCGCGTGAAGTACGGACAACTGAGCGGGTAATTTAAATTGTATATTTACCTGCATATTCTTAATTTAGACAATTAGTTTATTATAGATGAATATAAAAACTTGTACATGACAAAACAGTGAAAATTTTCTGATTATATAGTTATAAATAGAATTTGTATCAACAATCAGCTTGAAACCTAAGTGAATTCACCATGAATAATTCTGCAAATTTCTCTTACCCAGAATCTTATTTCATCATAATTTAAAGTACTACCTTGAAACCGTCGTTAAACTACTATTTCAAGGGAATATATAGTAATATACTGAAAGCTGTTTCTGACAATATTAAGTTACAATCTGTACTTACCTATAAATAATTGTTCTAGGTATAAATGGTAGCACAGTACTCAATTTGCTATATCTCTACATGAAAACTGTCTTATTAATCTAATATTTTAAAATAGGTAACTGATATACTTAGTACATAATTAAGAAATCATGCAGATGAAAGGTGAGACTAACTCTTACTTCCGTGAATAAATCTATTATAGGGCTGAATCTGCTATTTCTACTTGTCTCTTTAAAAACTTGTCTTGGGAAGATAATTAAAAGCCTTTACCAAGTAAAATAATTTTAAAATGTGGCAATTTATGCCCTACTGAAATAAAAAAGGAAACAGAAGAATATAGAAAAACAGTGTTCCTATACCATTTATTATTCATGCAAAACTTTTTTTGCCTTCATATATCTTTTTTTTTTGGTGCACTGCAAGACAAGTTATGATTGAAGCCTTTCAACCACCAGTTTACGAAGTTTATCTATAAATAGGTACATGATGGTAAATATTACACAATAAATTATCTTCTGCGAACTGTACATATTGGCATAAAAGTGATTCTGAATTAGTCTTCTGCTTCAAATCATATTCATGTTTCGCCATCCTTTGGAAACCTATGAAATGTCTTTGATAGATTTAGCACGTTATAATTCGAACAATTATAGATTGCACACACCTAATCACTAACATTCATTGTAAAAAACACAGCTCAAACTTAATTATACACAGCTAAACACCAGCAATTGCTAGTGTTACACGTTCTTAGTACTATCCGCTAGGGGCGCTGATATTCTTGAAACACGAAATCAGCCGGAGTGTCCTGTATTGTCATTATATAGTATTTGCTAATATACATTATACCCTGTGTCTATAAAGTAACGCATAGATTTAATAAAATTGAATGTGACCATTGTTAATAAAAATTCAAAAGCAGCTCGATTTTTATTGACAAAAACTAAGTTTTTGATATAAGAATATCATCCCTATCGTCATACCTCTTCAAAGGGTAGCAACCCCCTCGAAATTTTGAAATTGGATGGTGGGTTGTGTGATATAGCTTTTTAAATATAATCCAGTTCTTTATCTTTTCAGCAACACATTTTTTTTAGGAATAAATAAAGTGAGTAATAACATTTTCAGTATCAGTAACACCTAACACAAGTGAAGCTTGTAAAGAATTACATAGTCCTGTCTTATGGTACTGATATGATACATATGGTATGATACTTCAATATCTAAAAGTCTGTAAACAGTGCTCAAAATGTTCCTTTGTAGGAAAAGAACTATAGAGATTTTGTTGTATACTATGCCGTATCTGTAACAATCGACTGATGATAACAATAATTATTTTCTGTGTGACGTGTGTCATAAAAACTCATCAAACATAAGTTTCATTATTTTTTGCGATACAATCTACAGATAATAGTAGTAAATTTACGTTTTGGTTGTCCTGCAAAGTTAATACGTATAATTTTCAAATTTTGCATTTTCAAATTAATTATTAAATTGTTGGTAAAATGCGTTTGTCAATAGCTCAAAGAATTGAGCTTCTAATGATGGTTGGTTATGTTGACATGATCCGAACTCAGACAGAGATGTGTATTCTGTTTAATACTAAATATCCGGAAATGTGTATCAATCAATCAACAGTGAGTCGAATAGATAAGAAATTTCGAGAGAAGTCTAGCGTGGAAAATTTGCCAAAAACAGGTCGCCGGTGAAAAACTGAAATTAAACGTCTTATTGGCAGTGGAAATGAATACCCACAGTAGTGTTCGGTAAATTGGCCGAGACAAGGGAATTACATTTCAGACGGCACATAAAGTATTAAATCTTGAAAAGCTTCATCCTTATAAAATACAGCTTTTGCAGGAGTTGTTCGATGACGATCCAGACCGAAGGATGCAATTTTGTGCAACATTAATGGATGAATGTAATGATAACCTTTTACAAGTACCGAATATTCTATTTTCGGACGAATCTACTTTTATACTACATGGAGAAGTTAACTGTCAAAACTGCAGATATTGGGCAAGGGAAAATCCAAGATGAATGCGACAGAATCACACACATTATCCACAAAAGGTAACTGTTTGGACGGGAATTGTTAGGAGCCGGATTATTGGTCCCCACTTTTTTTATTGAACTATAAATGGACCACTAGAATTTTTAAAACGTATGGTGGTAATTTGTTAACACTTCTGTCTTTAAGTTATCTAGGCGTTTTTTCATATTATTCCTTTGAAATGGATGCATATGATCTCCTCTATGTCATCTATATAATTTTTTACACAATGGATTCTCTCTTCATGATATAATTCCTCTAGATAAACTTCCCGGTGTTTAACAATGCCCTTATTTTCTACTAGGCAGTAAATTCTTATAGTTGTCTTTTATTACTTTACTTTTTGTTCCTGGTAAATATATATATATATATATATATATATATATATATATATATATATATCTGCTGACAAGCCTAATTTTCCAGTAATTTTTTTTCATGTAATTGTTGATTCCTCCAATATTTTTTTGGCCCAATATTTATTTTGCTGCCCTACATTTCTGTTTAGCCGTATTTTAAATTTGTTTATATTTACTCTGTGCCTCTTTCTTCCTAACCGCTCCATACCCGTTATGTTTTTGTATTAACTTTAGTATTTCTGATGTCATCCACAGTTTTCCTAACCCTAATTTTCTTTTGCCCAGTAGTGTAAAATGGCCTAATATACGATAGTTTCCCAATATCAGATTTCCTGAGGCAAACAGAAGCTTAGGCGGACGACCAGCATTACCTTAAAATGCTGAAAATGGTTTATTTGAGCACTGTCTATAAATGGACAAATATGACATGGTTATTTTGACAGCTTCTAATATCTGAAGATATCCGTGTTAATTACCTATCCAAAATAACTTAAGCAACAGATTAAAAAAAAAACAATCAGAAAGAGGGTTACAAGCAGCTGCGTTCATTTTTTTAAACATCTTAGATTATCCCTTGGAAATCCACAATGCTTATCAACTGCTCGAATCACAGAGCGCATAGAAGAAAACGCACAACACTTTTTCGATCTTCCAGAATTACCGATGAAGAAAATTAATGTCAAGCCCTGCAGAATATGTAATCTAGATCAAACGGGTGCACTTTTTGTACAATCTAAACATAACAGAATAATAGCTTTGAAATCATAAAACAAGTAGAGGCAGTAGAATCGGCAGATAGTTCTGCACTCGTAACTGTGGTTAAATTTTTAAGCGCAGCTGGGTTATGTACCTCCAACGGTTATTTTCCAAAAAAGACCATGAAGGCAGAACATTTTAACGGTGCATCAGCAGATACAATAGCCACGTGTCATATCTCCAGCTAATTGCAATAGTATAGTTTCATCAACTTGTTGCAACATTTTATCAAGCACGAAGAACCAACAAGAGATGACCCAGTTGTATTGGTTCTGATTGGATATTAATACCATAGTCGCAACGCCGATGTTATAAATTTAGGTGGACAATATCGTGTTCCGTCCCACATTTGATTCACCAAATGCAGACACTTGAGCTTTAGTTTATGGGACCGTTGAAGACCAACTATGTGCGTAAGGTTGAGGATTGGTTAAAAGATCCGAATAGGCATGGAAGGATCGTCTCTGGCTATTTAGTTTGCGAGTTGCTGGGAAAAGCAGACTTGGAATATGGTAAATCCGTAAAAGCAACTAATGGTTTTTGAAAGAGTGGAATTTTCTCTTTTAATAAGCACAGTTTTCGGAAACACCACTTTACTATTCACCACCAAATAGAAATATGTGAGACGATAATTCGAAGTGGACCACGTGACACCTACAAAATGTATTGCAAATGAAATAAGTACAGATTAACAAGGAACGTTTGGTAATAATAATGTTACAAAGCACTTCAATAGACGTAGGTGCGGTGTTGCCACATCTCCAGAATTTCCCCAACATCTGGGAATTTTTGCACAGTCTGGCAACAGCGCCTCCCCACCCCCCTGGGGGTGCCTGGGGTGACCCCCCTCAGGCGAAGTCTCAACCCTCTAGGACCAGAAATAACGAAGTTACCAACTTGTACCCCGTCGGAACGGATAACTGAGGTCTGCACATTCCGAACACCCTGTATATACACCTTGTATACGCAGAGAACCCTTACACCCTGTATACGCAGAGAGATCTTATAGTTCGAGAAACACCTCTTGTGTAACATAGGAGTGGTGACCACATTTGGATCATCCTGTATATACATCCCCCTGTATACACACGGGACCGATCTGTATTCACAGAACCTTCTGGTGAAAGAAGGTCCTGGAACGTTCTGGAATGGAATGCTCTAGAAAGGAGGGGAAGGTACGGCGAGTATATAAAAGCGAAAGCAAGCCAGCCCGAGTTAGTTCAGTTCAGTAAGAGAATGTGGTAGCGACTTGAAGAAGCAGTGTAAAGTGTTAAGAGAGTAGTGACTGTAGTACCAGATTAGTGACTTTTGTTGAGAGTAGTAATTGTAAGGCCAGTAAATGAAGTGTTTTGTGAGAGAGACATTCTAGAAATTTTATTGTATCCATATTTAGAGTGTAAATAAAGTTGTTTTGTTAAAATTTAAAGTCTCACTTATCCAGAACCCGGAGAAAACGCAACAATTTGGTGTCAGAAGTGTGGGATAAGTGAGTGAAGAAGTGGACAATTAAGCTAGTTGTAAATGGTAAACACCAGATCGACTGACTACGACAAGATGGCTGAAATCAAAGAGTTGATGGACTTACTGAAAAGACAACGCGAAGAAGACGAGAGAAGACGACAAGAAGATAAAGAAGACCTCAAGAGGCAACGCGAAGAAGACGAACAACGGCGACAAGAAGATGAAAGAAGACGACGCGAAGAAGACGAACAGCGGCGACAAGAAGATGAAAGAAGACGACGCGAAGAAGACGAACAGCGGCGACAAGAAGATGAAAGAAGACGACAAGAGGAAGAACAGAGGCGCCTTGAAGATAAAGAAGAACTCAAGAAGCAACGCGAAGAAGACGAAAAACGGCGACAAGAAGACAAAGAAGACATCCGAAGTATGTTCCATGATATGAGAGTCGATGTAAAAGAAGAAATTGAACAGATCAACGAACAAATAGAAAATGTGGACAGGAAAGTAGATAATGTAACAGAGGATTTGAATAAACGATGGGAAGAAGTTGAAGGGTTGAAAGAACAAATGAAGATGATGATGAAAGGCACAGAAGTCAGACATAGAGAACTGACAGAGCAGGTGATGGGCCAGACTGACAGAACTCAACCAAGAGGAGTTACTGGAATGTCCCCAGTTCAAAATCGACCGGAAGAAGATATGCCAATCGTGCATCAGCCTCATGGAACCTTGAAGCCGCCGACTTTTGACGGAGAAACATCGTGGCCCATGTACAGGAGGCAGTTTGAGGCGGCAGCTCTCAGCAATGGGTGGAGCGAACAACAGGCAGCAACTGCTCTAATTCTATCGCTTCGAGGTAAAGCCCTAGAAATCCTCCAGAACATCCCGGAGTCGAAACAGCAAAACTACTTAACAGTGATACAGGCCCTAGATTTGAGATATGGTAACAAGTACATGAGCCAAGTCTACCAGACACAACTAAAGACAAGGGTCCAGAAGCCAAATGAGACTCTGCAAGAATTCAGTGCCGAAGTGGAGAAACTTGTGCGACTGGCATATCCCCAAGCCCCAGAAGAATTTGTCAACCAGATCACCGTCCAGACCTTCATAGATGGGGTACTTGACAATGAAATGCAACAAGCTTTAAGGCTCGGAAGATTCAAAACACTTATAGACTGCGTCATTTACGGCTTGGAATTTGAAGCAGCGAAGAATGCATCTCAACCTCGCCGCAACAGGCTGCGCGAAGTGAAGGAGAAAGAGGACCTTTCAGACACGTCTGGGGAACTAAGGCAGGAAATAAAGTTTATAAAGGAAGCCATAAACAAGCTCACTGCAACGGTCGGAGCACGTAAAACGAAAGCAGATTGGTCAGACATAAAATGCTACAAGTGTGGTAGGAAAGGGCACATAAGTAGGCAGTGCTCACAAACCCAACAGGTGGCTCGCAGAAGACAACAATATACCAACAGTGAGCGCCATCAGGGAAAACGACCTGACGCCAGTGTAGGTGGGCGACACGTGGCATGCGGGACCCAAGGCCCCAAAGTCAGGGTCTCCACTATCCGACGCTACCACGAGAGCCTCGTTATACCTGGTAGCATAGACGGGAGACAATGCAGTTTCACCATCGATACTGGCGCCACTAGATCCGTTGTACGCCCAGACATGTTGCCAAACAAGTCGGCACTCACTACCAACAAACAGCCTGTATTGGAGACAGCAAAAGGGGATAGAATACCCGTGCATGGAGAGGCCACTGTTTACATTAGGCTGGGCAGTACTGAGCTACAGGTAAGGGCTGTCGTCGCAGAAATCGTCGACGAATTTATTCTGGGCCTGGATTTAATGGAAGGTTTCGATGTCCTATCAGTAGACTTCCAGAATAAGATTTTGAAAATCGGTAACGAAGAGTTGTATTTATCTCCAACAGCAGGCGAAGCTAATCCCAGGGTGAGACTTATTGTCGACGAAGATACACGGATTCCTGGTAACAGTGAGAAGATTGTCAGAGCCAGGCTAGAGAAGAAACTTGATGGTATGTCTGCTCTCATAGCGGAGCCCCTAAAAGATAGGCATGACGGTGCCCTCGTCGCACGATGCTTAGTAGACCCGAAGAGGACAATACCCATAAGAGTGGCTAACGTACAAACTAACAGGGTCACATTGAAGAGAGGTGAAGTTATCGCCACTTGCGAACCCATTGACCGAGTGACGTTGTCCAAAAACGTGACACCCACTGCATTAGACAGAAGACTGCCAGTAGAAATAGTAGAGCGGTTCAAGAATTCATGGGGCCAATTGAACAATATGGAGATGGAGATGGCCCTGAAGTTCGTATTGGAGGAGGCCGATATTTTCGCTCAAGATAAAATCACAGGTCGTACGAGTCTAGTGCAACACAGGATTAATACTGGCGACGCAAGACCAATTAGACAGCCGCCGAGAAGACTACCTTTTGCCAAGCAATCAGAAATCAAGGCGATGGTTAACGAAATGCTGGAAGATGGTGTGATCGAGGAGTCTAATAGTCCTTGGTCGTCCCCAGTAGTTTTGGTCACCAAGAAAGACGGCACTATGAGATTTTGCGTGGACTATAGGAAGCTGAATGATGTCACCAAGAAAGACAGTTATCCCCTGCCCCGGATCGACGACACTTTGAACACTTTGGCCGGATCAAAGTGGTTCTCTACATTAGACCTGAAAAGTGGCTACTGGCAAGTAGAACTCCATAAAGACGATAAGGAGAAGACTGCTTTTTCAACCGGGAATGGGTTGTACCAATTCAAGGTCATGCCATTCGGCTTATGTAATGCTCCTGCCACCTTCGAGCGACTAATGGAGTTAGTGCTGAGAGGACTGACATGGGAAACGTGCCTGGTGTATCTCGATGATGTCATGGTGATGTCATGTCGAATCTATCCAGAACCCGGAGAAAACGCAACAATAACTTTAGAGAGGAACCATCTTACGGTGCAATATCCATTTAGATCACCCCTGGTTAGAGTTTAAACCCAAGAAATTAACCAACTGTGGTGCACTTCATATTATTAACGCTGCAATAGTGAAGAAACAAATCTAGGTGTAAATCAGCAGCTTTGATCACATGCACCATATATAAAGATGTTTGGGGAGACAGTTTAGCAGAATAGAAGAGGAAGAAAATTCTCAAAAGATCCTAATTTAAAAGTAGACAAAAAAGTTGAGTTTCAGAATAGAACGGGTAAGAAAGGCAAGCCTAGCAAACTAATGTGAAAAGCAAGGATCCAATGACTCATCAGCAAATGATAAAAAATTTGTTCTAGAAGACAAAAATCTGATAGAAAATGTGACGTTGGATATTGCGGGGTGTTTATTTTGCTGCGGATTGTTTCCTAACCAATGGATATTGCGTAAAATGTTTTAATCCTGCTCACATAGACCAAACATAAGGTTACATTTGTAACTTCTGCCTTAAAGGGTAATAAAAACATGGGTCAAAAAATGGATTCTTAATATCAAATGGTGTATTAGGAATACTTTTGTATTTCTCAGAAAATAACTATTTTTTAGGGTTAGTGTTCTTTTTTTACAAATTATTTGGATATGTACATTTTTTTAAATACATGGTGTTTCAAAAATGATGGTCTATGTTACAGGTGCACATTGAGCACAAAAAAATAAGACTATTTTTTTATATAAACATGGGTCAGCAAATGCTTACTTTTTTAAATACAGCGTGTTAAAGTTATTTGTTTTTGTCAGTTTTTCACGAATAAGTCCGAGTCAAATTAAAATTTGGCGTGAAAATTAGCATGTGGGGGTTTTCGAGGGCAAGAAATTTGAATATGTTATTATTAATAACACTGCTGGCAGAAGGCGTCACCTGTAATCAATTGGCTATAATTTTTTGACACCCAGTAATATCGACCTTCCGTATAACTACATTGTAGCTCTTATCAATTGTAAGCAAAAAAGGTATATTTGATCCAAATCTCTAAGACACGCGATTTTCGAGATATTTTAATTTTTATATGTCGATGTCGCTCAAAAATTAATTTTTCTCAACTAATTAATTGTATTGTCTGCAAATTTTAACAACAAATAAAAAAGTTTATAAAATTATATGATATCTGACTACAATAAATGTTCAAAATGGTCACCCACCACTTCAATACACTTTCGTATTCTGCGGAGCACACAACGTCGTACTCTGTGAAATATTTCTGGTGTATTTCTAATTTGTTCGCATCCAAGTACAATTCTTTGCTGCAGATCATCAACATTTTCAACATCTGCTTCATAAGCAATACTTTTGAGATGCCTCATAAATAAAAGTCCATAGGATTTAAATCACGGGATCTAGTCGGCCATGGCTGAGGTCGACCGCGTCCGTTCCATCTGCGTCCAAAAGTATTGCTTAGGTAATTTCTGACATTTAGGGCAAAATGTGGGGGGGTCTGTCATGCATAAACCACAGGTTATGTCTTATGTCAAGAGGCACATTTTCTAATAACCCATTTAGTTAGTTTTACAGGAATTCAAGATAAGTTGTAGCATTAAGTCTGTAAGGTAAAAAAAAATTGGTCCTATCAAATTACACTCTACATTTACAGCCCATACATTTAAGGAAAATTGCTGTTGATGATGCCTTTCAAAAACTGCGTGGGGATTTTCGTCAGCCCAAATACGGCTGTTACCAAAATTGACGATCCGTCGCGCCTAAATCCAGACTCGTCAGTGAACAATACACAATTCAATAAGTTATATACATTATTATATTGAAGAAACCATTGGCAAAATTGTAGGCGAGGTATAAACTCTCTTTCAGGCGATAATGCCTGCACATGTTGAATGTGATATGGACGCAATTGTTGCTCGTGAAGAACTCGCCATATCGTTGCATTGGATGCTTCCAGATGATTGGCCATTTGCCTAGTACTTATTTTTTGATTTTGTTCAATTTCATCGAGAACTGCCTCTTAAAAATCAGGATTTCGTGAACTTCGTGATCTGCCTCGATCAGCAGTAACTTTATTAAGGGTACCTGGTAAATATATATATATATATATATATATATATATATATATATATATATATATATATATATATATATATATATATATGTATATATATATATTTATATATATATATATATATATATATATATATATATATATATATATATATATATATATATATATATATATATATATATATATATATATATATATATACTATATTCGAAAGAGACAGATCGATGTATTAGGTAATGTAAATATGTACCTGTTTCTCGTAGACGGATGTCAAACTGTTGAAACATCCTTCTGTCTGGAATTCTCCGATTTGGGAAGGCTTCTTCATACAGTCGTTTCGTCTAATAACAGTTACCAAAAACCCGTGAATACATAACATGCATGTCTGTTAGTTCATTGTTGGTAAAGACTTCCATATTTAATCAGAAAAATTACGGACAATACAATTAATTACTTAAAAATAGTGAGTAGTCTCAAACGTAAAAGTCAAATGTAGTATATGTCACGACGAAAACGAAAAAGTCAAGTCCCGTAACGATGGAAACCACTTTGTTAAATGGTTTGTTCAAAGTTTGTTATCATGGGTTTTTATTTTATCTTCATGATTGTGTCTTGTCAGTTCTTTTTTCTGGTAAGATTTTAATTTTTAACTAGATTGTAAGAAAATTAAGTTTATAGATACTGATAGCAATTAAAAGGTGAAAAATGTATTCCTATGATTTGTCGCAGAATCAATTTTTGAGCGACATCGACATACAAAAATGGAAATATCTCGAAAATTGTGTGTCTGAGAGATTTAAATCAAGTATACATTTTTTGCTTACAATTGATAAGGGCTGCAATGTAGCTATACGGTAGGTCGATATTACTGGGTGTCAAAAAATTATAGCCAATTGAATGCAAGCATAGTCTTACAGGTGGCGCTCTCTGCCAGCTGTGTTATTAGCAATAACACATTTAAATTTATTGCCCTAGAAAACCCCCGCATGCCAATTTTCACGCCAAAATTTTAATTTGACTCGGACTTATTCGTGAAAAACTGACAAAAACAAATAACTTTAACACGCTGTATTTAAAAAACTAAGCATTTGCGGACCCATATTTATATGAAGAAATAGTCTTATTTTTTGTGCTGAATGTGCACCTGTAACATAGACCATCATTTTTGAAACACCTTGTATATTATTTCGTAAATTGTATATTTCGTTCTCATTCCAAAAGTTAGGATTTCCTGTTAGGAAACGAAAGATATTAATTTTAAATAAAAGTATCCTATATTAGGCCACTTTACTCTGCTATTGCAGCAACTGCTTTTTATGTTCGTCCATGCTCCCATACGTCTTCTAATTTGTGCACATTTCATTTCGCATTTGTAAATAGATATTCTCTCTTCAAAATAAAGGAGGTGTGTAAATGATTAGCTGAGGTACCTATATACTATTTTCAAAATAAATTGGCGTTATTTTAATAAAGTACCTTGCTAAGATTTCTAAGCGTACAAAAAAATAATAAAATCCCTACAGATCTGAATTATATCTATTATATATGTAACGTATATTATTTAGATTGACCTGTGACCTGACAGAGAGCGAAAAGATGCGCCGCTAAGTCTCCTTGCTGCAGGGATTGAGATTCTCACAGCTGCTGCTGGTAGACGGGAGATGGTAGATCTTCTCATAGAATCTTACAGAGGCCACACGTGACTCCTATGGCGCTCTCTCACTCTCTTTCTCTTACAGTATCTACACACACCTGTGCTGCTACCTGATTTTCTAGATATGCGTGTGTATTTGTGTATATTGTACATTCACCTGTATATCTTTATACAGGTGCACCAAAGAAGAATATTCGTTTAGCCTTCTGCACCATGATCTAGCGTTGCTATCTATCTATTTGGCATCAAAAGTTTTAAGGTGCAACATTACTATGTACAATTCCTTTATTTCAAAGGTAATCGAAAATAAAAGTAACAATATCGTTTCAAGTAGAATAGTTTATAGCATGTTTAATAAAATTAATTGAAAATAATCAGATTGTAGATAAAGGTAGTGATCATAATCTGGTACTACCAAAGTGCAAAAACACATTGGTAAATAATAGAGGATGTAGAATGTACACAAGCTAAAAGATATCGAGGAACTGGAAAAGTTTGAAAAACAAATCAGTATGGTAAATCTAAACGGTGAAATATTTGCGTTGCGAAAACTAAAGAGCGGTTTTAAGAGAATTGCGGAAAAAGTGCTGGGTAAGAGGAAGAAGGACTAAGGAAACCGTAAATTAAATAAGTAATAATAGATTTTATACAAGTGAAGCTTATAGGTGAAGAAACAAAAACAATAAAGTACTATAGAGTAAATATTAATATTCTCAGCAATATCACGTTTGATGCCATTATTTTTAACGGTTTCAAAGATATTAAGGCTGAATTATGGAATTAGCCATTTTTATATAAATTTAAGTAAACCTTCACGTTAATATACAACACCCTGTATTTTATATCATTTTCAAATAGTTTACGTAATATCCTTAATTCATACTGCATAAAAAACTAAAGTGTGTGATGTAAAAGAGCAAAACATTTAATGCCTATATTAACAAGGTTTAAATCAACAAGAACCACACTAAATCGAAATTAACAAAATAAACAACAAAAATTCAACGCAGCAAATGTTCAAGTTGGGAGCTGTCATTATCGATACCAATTTGTAATCTCTGTCTTAAATTGTTTTGTACTTTCAAAAATGTTGTTTCGCGTACAGCATTGAAAGCCTCTGAAATCCTTGCGCGCATGTCCTCCTTGGTTGTTGGTGGAGTCGCATACACTTTACTTTTAATCTCACCCCACAAAAAGAAATCTATTTTGGAAACATCAGGAGATCTTGCTGGCCAAAGGGTTGGTCCACCTCTACCTACCCATTGTTTTTCAAAATTATGGTTTAAAAATGCTCTAACAGCTCCTGTTGAATGTGGAGGCGCTCCATCGTGTTGATACGACATTTCACCCCGGAGTTGTAGCGGAATTGCTTCTAACAGCTCTGGTAGATCATTATTCAAGAAATTTAGATAACGTTCACCAGTAAGAGTCCCATCGAAAAAATACGGTCCGGTTAAATACGGACCCAAAATTCCAGCCCCCACATTTATGAACCACCTCTGCTGACGATCCACTGTTTACGAAAAATGTGGATTTATATCAGCATAATAATGCAAATTGTGCATGTTAATTCCTACACAGTTTGAAAAATCTGTTTTATCTGTAAATAACACTTTTGCAAGAAATCCTGGTTCCTAGTTGTCCTTCTGTAGAGCCCAAATACAAAAATACAATCTTCGCTGCTTATCGCTTGTAGATAGCTCGTAAACTTTTCTAACATGGTATGGGTGATATTTGTTTTCTTTAAAACATCTTGGACAGACGTTTTAATGATATTTAAATTCGAAGCTAATTGTCGCTGGCTGATATGTGGATTTTCAATAACTGAGGTTATGTTGTTTACAGACGCACCTTCATTTATAATAGTTCTGCGGCTTACGGGAGCTCGATACTATACACTGCCGTATGCATCAAAACGAGCTTTCACCAATCCAAATGCATTCAACTGAGGTTGTTGTCGATTAGGGTATTTCTGCCTATAGATTCTCTTTGCTAAGGCAAAACTTCCATCACTTTCAGCAATCACGTACAGCACTGACTTAAGTTCTTCAGAAAAAACATGCTGATATCAAGAAAAAAGCAGGTAACTAAGAAAGCTACCTGTCAATAACTCAGTTAATTTTTCAAATGTCAAGTGGCCTTGTCAAAGCCGCCCTTAGATTTTGGGATAAGTTTCATAAATATTGGAAAATGATAAATTTTGTAATTAATGCTTTATATCTTTGAAACCGTTGAAAATAATGTCATCAAACGTGATATTGCTGAAAAGGCCATAAAAATTCGCATCTAATAACGTTCTAATATACAGGGCCTTTCATTTGACATTTTCGATAAAATTAAAGTTTTGCGAAATTTAACACTCTGTATAGGCAGGTTACATTAAAAATTAACATGTTGCATTTGGTTATAGTAAGGAGTGTATAAAATTAACTCCAGTGAATATGCAGCCAAAACGTTGTGCAGAATCTAAGTATTTACGCACCAAACTAGACCAATATTTTTGATAAACAAATGAATAACTCTAAAACGGTTGAGCCTAGACCCATCATGTGGGGCATCAATTTACTTGTCGCGATACGATATTTTTCTAAATGATATAAAATACAGGGTGTTCTATTTAAAAAAAGGTAAGTTTGGTCTGCCACGGAGAAAATGAACACCCCGTGTAAATTAAAATATTTTTGAATTACGCAGCTGATTGATAGGAACAACTCTCAGTTGAAACTTTTGATAAAACTAAGTTTAATATGGAAAACTGGGCTTTTCCGCGAAGTGGACCAACCTGTATATATATATATATATATATATATATATATATATATATATATATATATATATATATATATATATATATAAATGAAGCAGACAATGCTGCAGCTGCATTAGCTATGCATTCTGTTAGGCTTCTTCCGAAATTATCATTAAGAAGAAGGGCATTAGAAATTGGCAATATTAGCAATATATATATATATATATATATATATATATATATATATATATATATATATATATATATATATAAACATAGAAAAATCCAAACGGCGCTCACTTGAAATTTTTTGCATTCTTTCCATCGATACCTCTCTATTAGTGAATTTTCTTAATGAAATTATTTTTTATTAATAATATTTATTTACGAACCTAAAACAGTACATTGGTACTGCTAACACGCTCTATAATTAATAAAAGTCTGAACGCAGCAAGTGCGTTATGATAATGCATTTTCATTTTCCTCATTGCTTTTAATAGCAAATACATGTGTTCTCTTTTAAGAAAGCAGGCATCAAGTGTAACCTATATAGTAAAAACAATGTGCCATGTTTCATCACATAACTTTATTGTTTGAAAATGTACAAACATTTCCGAAAGTATACTTAAAGGGTTCCCAAAAATACTCGTTTGTTGGTCAACCTTATACGTTAATAGCAAATTGAGCTATTAAAATTTGAAGCATTTAATAAATATTCGCTACCATAACGCACTTGCTGCGTCCCGAATTTCTTTTCTTACAAATATGTATTATATTTCGATGGAAAATACACAAATGCAATAACATAAGGCGTGTTCGAGTAAAAGAAAAAAAGAAAATTTGTATCACCAACGTTTTATGGGATACCCTGTGATTGTAGAAATACGTGTAGTTCAAGACACCCTATAATTAATGCATACAATTTTTTTTATATCTTGTATCATAACGGATATATTGAACTTTATTAATTTTTTACGAAAATTCGACAAAAATTATATACCATTAAACGATAAACTCAATAGCTAAGATTACTGCCAAAGCATCAGAGAAAGGGTCTATTTGAAATGAATTTTCTGGAAACATTTTAGTAAAATGAAGGACAATGACGGTTGAAGCTAAGACTTTAGGGTTTGCAAAATATTCTTCTTGAGACATTTTCTTTTCATAGCCCGTATTAGTTTCATGTTCTTTGGCTAAATGTTGCCAATTTTGACGTTTTAAATCGCGACTTTGACGTCTTGAGGAAAACCCAAATTTATTTTTCTTTAAATGACTCTAACTTTTTTGTCTTTTAACTTACAAAGCTAATTTTTTTGCCAGGTAATTTACCTATAATGACGTACACCCACGTACCCAAACTTAGTCGCCCTTAGTTTGTTATTTCCGGAGATATAAATTTTTTTCGAAAGAAAACACTTTTTCCGGGAAAACCTGAACCGATTTTCCTGGCTAACAAACTTATCCAAGCCACTTGCAAAACGAAGGCACCAACCAAATTTCATCAAAATCGGTCCATTATTTTTTGAGTAATCGGTCGGATATATATATATATATATATATATATATATATATATATATATATATATATATATATATATATATATATATAGTATTAAATTTTAGTGACGGTACTAGTGTTATTAACACACACATAAATTGTGGGAAAGCTGTCAGTTGCAAAATAAAACTCTTTATTAATAAGCCGAGCTTTCGGAAAAATTTATTCCATTCTCAAGGATATAACGTGAGTTTTACTAAACTAAATATTCAATAATAAACATGAAAAAACACCTTTTTATAAATTTGAGTGAAGTCGAAACGGTTTTTTTTTCATGTTTGTTATTGAATAATTAGTTTAGTAAAACTAAACTATTTATTCAATAACAAACATGAAAAAAAAAACCTTTTCGACTTCACTCAAATGTATAAAAAGTTTTACTAAACTAATTATTCAATAACAAACATGAAAAAAAAACCGTTTCGACTTCACTCAAATTTATAAAAAGGTGTTTTTTCATGTTTATTATTGAATATTTAGTTTAGTAAAACTCACGTTATATCCTTGAGAATGGAATAAATTTTTCCGAAAGCTCGGCTTATTAAATAAAGAGTTTTATTTTGCAACTGACGGCTTTCCCACAATTTTTTGAGTTATATATAAAACTATATTATATATATATATATATATATATATATATATATATATATATATATATATATATATATATATATATATATATATATATATAAACAGGCATCTCGTCATTAGTGAATTTTTTTAAGAAAATTGACTAATAACATAGAAATACATATGATTTCCAGTTTAACTTATATTATATCAAAATTTTATAATACGTGAATAAAAGTAAGTTAGTCTGTGTATACATATAAATGTTTTAAAAGCTTTCAGCTTTTGTGTTTTTAGAATGCCAAGCTGCAAAACTGTCGTATTTCACAGACTTAACAGTCTTCAATGAAATTCTTTGTCTTCTGATTGCTTCTGAATGGTTTTTGAAAAAGTTGCTCGTATAAAGTGAACCTGATTATTACCATCTCAGCTTTTTTGTCATCTTCAGACAGGAAATATTAAATACTTTCGATAGAGTCGATGTACAAATCTTCAAGCAGGACTGTTTACAAACCACAACTTCAACTGTCTGCCTTGATCATTTATGTGTGACTGGTCTTCCATACTTATCAGCTGCAAGAACTGCAAAACTGGCCAGGTATGAGGAGAACTTGTTAAGTAATTCTTTACGCGACTCTTGTTCACTACCGTACGCAGTTCGACTTCTTCTTGTTCTTATTCGCCATTTCATCGACTCATTCCAGCAGTTTTGTTTGTTTTACTTAATTAATGGCTTATAGGTACATAAGTATCTGGTCGTTCGCTGGATCCCAGAAATGCTCCTCTTTTTGCTTTCGTACCTCGGATTGCTGCATCTGCGACGGTGTGTGGTGGTGCAGGCATTCCTTCATTGATAGCAGAATGACTTGGCGTTATAACAAATATACCAGGCTGAACATAAAACATAAGGTGGATGTATATAAGTAACATAACTTCTTTAATGACATTTTTGGTATGTTGAAGCACTAAACTCCGGCGTGTATTTGGAAAAGGAAAAGAATTTACTTGCGTGCTATATGTATGCTAGCCATTTGTTTAACAAATAATTGTATCGGTAAACACTAAAACACATTGTTTACTCGACGCTCCTCACTTAGAAAAGTTATTTTTAAATAACTGATTGAGTTATGTGTTCTCAGGGTAAACTGTTTTTGGAATTAGTAAAACTAAAAATTAACTTTAATAGGTATTAATATCAGGGCCTGGAATAAATATTGACTAATCGATTATTCGATTAGTTGACTAGTCGATATTCGTGGTTACTGAGATTTTAATATTCGACTAGTCGGTCTATCTCTTAGTCGACTAGTTACCGTCTAAAGTCTAAATTCGACTACGATTATCTTAGACTAACTAGTCTATTACTAAAAATTAAAATTGAATTATAAGATTACTTGTTTTCCACCTGACCGGCCAAAAACCTCTGGACGCAGCAAGTGCGTTACGGCAATGAATTTTCATTAAAATGTTTTTTAAATAGCAACTATGTGTGTGTTTTTTAAGAAAGCAGGCATCAAATTTAGTTACCAGTATAACCTATATAGTAAACTTGCATAATAACGGATATATTGAGCTTTAATTATTTTTTACGAAATTTCGACAAAAATGATATACCACTAAACGATAAACTCGATAGCCAACACTACTGCCAGAGCATCAGAGAAAGGGTGTATTTGAAATGAATTTTCTGGGAAAATTTTAGTAATAGTTACCAGTATAATTTATATAGTAGAAACAATGTGCCATGTTTCATCAAAATAACTTTATTGTTTGAAAATGTACAAAAATTTCCGAAAGTAAACTTAAATTGTTCCAGAAAAAACTGGTAAACCTTATAGGTTAATAGCAAATTGAGCTATTCAAATTTGAAGCATTTAAGGAAAATTCGCTACCATAACGCACTTGCTGCGTCCCGAATTTCTTTTCTTACAAAGATGTATTACATTTCGATGGAAAATTCAAAAATGCAATAACATAGGGCGTGCTCGATTAAAAAAAAAAAAGAAAATTTGAATCACCAACGACTTACGGGCCAGTCTGTAATTGTGGAAATATTTTTTAGTATGTAGCTCAAGACACCCTATAATTAATATATATCATTTTATTTTCGTAACTTGCATAATAACTGATATATTGAGCTTTAATGATTTTTTACGAAAATTCGACAAATGATATACCATTAAACGATAAACTCTATAGCCAACACTACTGCCAAAGCATCAGAGAAAGGGTCTATTTGAAATGAATTTTTTTGGAATATTTTAGTAAAATGAAGGACAATGACGATTAAAACCAAGAGTTAAGACTTTGTAAAACATTCTTCTTGAGACAATTTCTTTCCATAGCTCATGTTACTTTCAGGTTAATTGCCTAAATATTACGAATTTTGGCGTTTAAAACGCGACTTTGACGTTTTGAGGAAAACCAAAATTTATTTTTCTTTAAATGCCTGTAACTTTTTTGTCCTTTAACCTACAGGTAGGTAGCTTACCTATAATGATATAAACCCGTGTACCATTAACCCGTACTCGTTGCCCGTACGTTGTTAATTCCGGAGATATGAATTTTTTTCGAATGAAAACTGATAATTTTCCCGGAAAACCTCGACCGATTTTCCTGACTAACGAACTTATCCAAGCCATTTACAAAAGGAAGGTACATGCCATGTACATGGGGTAGCGTGGAGTGAAGGTACCTACCTACCACCTACCTATTATTTTTAAAGCATAATTTCAAATCCTTTTTAGAAGAGACGTTTTTTTTTTCATCAACAGAGACTTCATAATCAAACAGTTTTTTTTATACTAGTCGACTAATCGACTAGTTTTTAATTCAACTAGTCAGATAGTCCAATAATATCGGTTAATCGGTTTATTCGAATAACTACTAATTTACAGATCGACTAGTGGACTACTAGAAATATAGTATTCTCCTTGCATTAATTAATATTATGCTAAAAGTACTATAGTTTCGTCTGTGAGGACATTAATCGGTGTAATATGCAGACTTCGAATCATTATATATATATATATATATATATATATATATATATATATATATATATATATATATATATATATATATATATATATATATATATATATATATATATATATATATATATCGTACCGATAACTCAAAGAGTAATGGGACGATTTTGAGAAAATTTGTTAAGTACTTTCCTTCTGTAAGTGGCTTGGATAAAGTCGTTAGCCAGAAAAATTGGGCCAGTTTTTCCGGGAAAATTTTGGGTTTCTTTCAGAAAATTTTTGGATCTCTGAAAATAACAACACTATGACAACCAAGTATGGCATACACGTTCCTACTATTGAAATTACCCAACGTGCCGAAAAACAAAATATTTTGTGTCGTTGACAAAACCAATTGAATATTACATACAAAGGTTAAGTCTTCTTGATGCAAAAATGTTAAGAAGCGGCAGAAAAAATATTTTTACAATCTTATAATTTTTCATCTTAAAACGTTAAAGTCACGATTTGGAACGTCAAAATTTGTAATTTTCAAACAAATAACCTGAAACAAATACGGATTGTGTAGAAGAAATGTCGTAATTTTGCATTTTACTAAAATATTTCATGGAAAATACATTTCAAAAAGACCCTCTTTCTTATGCTTTGGCAGTAGTTTTAGCTATAGAGTTTATAGTTTAATAGTCTATAGATTCGTTATTAAAAAGACCGCGACTTATAAATTTTGAAAAGATTTCCTCGAGTGATCGCGAACTAGAATCCCTAAAACCCATATACGCGGTTAGTTTCAGTTTTTGTCTATTTACACATATACAGGGTGGCGCATTTCTACAGAAAAGCTCAATATATCCGTTATTATACAAGAGATGATGAAAAATTATATACGTTAATTATAGGATGTCTCGAGCTGCATCTTATACATATTTTGACAATCACAGGTTGCCCCATAAGTCATTGGTGATACACACTTTTTTTTTAATAGAACACCCCTTATGTTATTGCATTTTAGCATTTTCCAGCGAATTATAATGCATGCTTGTAAGAAAAAAATTGATATCGTTCATCGTTTTTGAGTTATTTTAATTGTTTTGCAACTTTTCGCGTTTTCGGCACATATTACAAACACAGTCACCGACGCCGAGGAGCAGTTTCACCTTTTACCGAAGCACTGCCTTTCTGTAAGGAGAGTAGGGATCTTCAACTTGCTCAACATCGCATGTACACGGGACCGTCGGATTTACGCCCCCTCTGGAGGGCGGAACGTGCAGACATTCAGCTTGCTCAAATACAATCCCAGAACCTATGTTGATCTTAATTTGTTACAGTTTGTACTGAATAAGTGAAAGGGAAACCTTGGGAATCGAACCTAGTACCTTCGGAGTTCTTACCCCTGGACCACCGAGCTTCCTGCTTGGACACATATAACGAATATATAATGATAGAATGACAAGCAGAATTTAGAGAGGCCTTCTTGGAAGACCTAGGAAGCTTGGTTAGATGTTGTGGGGAAGAAATAGGTCAGAAGTTTACGTAACAGGATAGTGTGTATTCGGAGTATGAATGTAAAACAAACGAAAATTGCTTATCAGGACAGAGGTGCATGGAGAAATATGTGTGTGTGTGTGTGTTTGTTTCTTTAACGTCGGCCTATTTCCGCGACTATGGCAAATCACCGACGTATATATATATATATATATATATATATATATATATATATATATATATATATATATATATATATATATATATATATATATATATGTGTGTGTGTGTTAATAATAATAATAATAAATAGCATAAGCTTTGTGATCTGTCTGTCCCTTTATGGGAATGGCATGACTGGTATTAGGATTAGTAGTACAGAATTGAACGACTAATCGCTGTTAAGACTAAGACTAAGTATTTTGGGAAAGTCGTCTTCTCAGGCATTTGGAAAAATCCTTTGAATTGTTGTAGCTTTAGTTGGCGAAAACTTTCGTTAATACAAACATCGATTAAACAGATTTTCTACCTGATATCTCTGTAAAGGACCATAATCAAATAAAAGTTTAGTGTTAAGTAAACAAAATATGCATTCAACACTACACATCTCTGCTATATCAGATAGCTACGTGCATAAAAACAAGTCATGGTAGGTATGTATATATTTACGTATGTAAAAGTATTGCCTTGCATTTTATTTACATAATTCAACAGCTCTTGTCTTCTCACTGGTTTTTGTACTTAAAAATTTTAATTAATATACACATCGCGATGTAATAAGTGTTGAGAAATGTATTTTTTACTAATTTAGATAATTATAAATTCTTTTGTGAGTGTTATTAAAAAGGAAAATGACTTGGCATTACCAGCGTATCTTGTTTCGTTGGCCTCTTCGCTAGACTACTTCAATAAACTAATGAAACAATCTACATTCTATATATTTAAGTGCCAAAATGTTGATAACAGTCAGTAAGAATTCAATATGCACTCAAATTTGAAGCAGAAACGCTAAATGTAACTAAAAATAATTTAAATTGTACTTAGAGAGCTTTTCCCTAATTAATAGAATACAGAGCAGCAGTATATTGCTGACGTTAAAATATTAGGAATAAAAAAAACTTACCTCAGCCCAATAGTTGAAAACAACAGAAAAATCATGTCACAGCAAGTCCGTTTTGGTAGAAAATGTTCACAAAAGAAAGTTCAAATGCAAATAAGTTAACTCTCTATGAGGATTCAAACTGGTAAGCACAATTCACTTCACTACAACACATTTTTTGACATGACGACCATTTTGTTCACGTCATCAGCATGACAGGAAGGAAGCAACGATTTGTCCAGTTTATATATCCCTCTGATGACGCTAACGTTGTTATCGAAACGATCGTCAGGTGTTAAAAATGTTTTGTGGTGAATTGAGTTCTCCAAAGGGTACTTATCAGTGCTTATCACAAGTTCCAATCTTCACTGAGATTATTTGACTCCATTTGAAGATATCTATAGTGAAAACTCATCTGATTGGCCTGGCCAATTTTTCCAAGCAATTTACCATCGGAAAAATCCGGCCAAACGGAACTGAGTAGCGGATAATTGAGATATAACAAGTGATGAGGGCATTTTCAGATCAGAGTGAATCTGACTATTTCTGACAAACCATGGCGCTCCGTTAACCATTCTCAGATTTTTAATCTGGGCCATTTGAAGGGTATTGATGTGTGTGTGTGTGTGTGTCGGCCTCAGTGTCCAATACAGGAGATGCATAGGTCAAGGCTGGTCGGATTGTGACTTTGTACATGAGCAGTTATTGTTCACGGACAATTTGGAGTTTCTATGAAGGAATTGAAGGAACTTCGTGATGAACATTGAAGCTTCCTGTGATGCATGTTGGACATGGGGGCGACATGTTAAGCGTTTGTCGGAGACAACCCCGTGGTATTTTCCAGGGAATTCTAAGAATATGTGGTCACGAGGTGTATTTTTCTGCTTGGAAATAGGACAGCTGGGTATTTATCGGGGCTTATGGCTAGATATGTTTTCTTATACCAGTCTTGTAGCTCGTATGCGGCAGTTTGTAGACGCTGAGTTATTATCCTCGACTGCGTGGAGCTGCTGAGGAGGGTAGTGGCGTCTGCGTATAGTGCGTATGTCACGTTTTGGGACATTGTCTCCGACAAATATATTGTACAGCAGAGGGGCGATGGCTGAATAAGTTCTACCTCTGGTTCCCAGGGGTTTTACCTTGTACTTCCTCTGTTTCAGGTGTGACCTGATGAAGAATATCAGAAGGCACGGGTAATTAAAAGATAAAAGTTTGTTGAGGAGGCCTGCATGCCAAGCGCTATGGAAGGCTTGAGCAATGTCGGTAAATGTTTAACCAGTTGACTTATTCTTGTTCGGTCATTCACTGATGTTTTCTACCACACGGGGGACTTTTTTTCCCTTGCGGCTCGTCGGCGTCTTTGCCACCCGAGAGCACCGCAACCTTTGGCTTATTGTGCACGTCCTTTATTTTTTCTACTCCACCCATTCCAAAATCACTGTGCTTCGAACTAGTACAGCAATTGGTAGGGTGAATTTTTACATTGCTCTGTCTCCGAGCTAGGCTGTCCGTAGATCAGTTGTCTTTTGCGGTCCAGAGCTTTACACTCGCACAAGATGTGCTGGGCTGATTCCTTCCCCTCGTCGCAGAGTCTGCATGCCGGGTCCGCCTTGAACCGCCCCATTTTATGCAGGTGTATCTTGACATCCATGTGTTCCGTCAAAAGTCCTGTTATGTTCCTGAGCTGTCCTCTGCTAAGATTTAGCAGCTCCACAGCTCTCTTTGGGCTGGGTTGTCCAATTAATGACTTTCCGTGTTTTAGCTCTGGACAATCAGCCCAGTACACGCGTAGGATTTGGTCTGTTGTGAAGTGCTGGGGTCTGAATGCGAATTGCTCGTCCGAAAGCATATGGAACTGTTCTATTTTTTAGGGACTTGTTTCCTTGGGAAAATTCTTCGTAAGTAGCGGTCTCGATGTTAGTGTCTGGGGTTGCGCGAGGGGCACTCCATTGCAACGTGCTATACATTAACGTTATTGTATTTCGGGCTGAATGGCAACTCTATCTGTATCCATGTAAACTATGCAGTTTTGGCCATGAAGTGGTGACTTCGGTTTTGGCCATAAAGTGCTGTGATCGAAAGTGTTTGGGTACGAAGAGCTTTTGCCATTTGCCTGATTGAATTGTCTTGGGCGGACAAAATTATTTTATGGCGGATAGTGTTTATTTAATGAGTGTGTTTGCGTTTGTCGGTGGGGTTTCCGTTGCGTTGAGCTAATCTACGCACATGGTTCTTTTCTAATATCATACCTATGTTCCAACAAGTCGGCCTCAACACAGTCGCTGCCATATGATGCAGCTGAGAATAGCGCGAAGCTTCGTATATGGTTTTGTGGCTGTTTTAAACTCCCACAGCAGCTTTAACGTACACGCAATACAGCAAAAAGAAAGCAGGGGAAAGAAAATTAGCGAGCGAAAACAACTTCTCTCTTGGCTATTAGCACGACAGGCACATTATTTCTGAGCCAAAAAACTTGTTTAATAACCACATCAAAACAAAATCCTTTCAAGCTCCAACGGCAGCAAACCCTTCTGGACTCTTGCTAAATCTACTGGGAATAATTTCTGCAAGAACACGTTCCCACCTCTTGTTTTAGGGGATGAAATTGTTTCTACCGCCCTGGGCAAGGCTGAACTTTTTCCTCGTTGTTTGCCGGCAATTCTACTGTCAGCCCATCTCCAAAAGGTTCAACCACCAACAGTCCCCAATGTCACGCATAAAATGACGGATGTCATTTTTAAAACTAAAAAGGTACGAATGATGCTCTCTTCTCTTAATACCAGGAAAGCCTCTGGCCTTGACGAGATCCCAGCAATTGTTCTCAAAAAATGCGCGCCAGAACTCGCTTCTGTCCTGACTCGTCTGTTTCAGACATCTTACAATAGAATCATATTCCCTAGTAGCTGGAAAACTGCTCGATTACAACCCGTCCCCAAGATAGGATCCAAAGGGCTTCCTCGCAACTACAGGCGTATTCTTCTCTTTACAGTCGTCTCTGGAGTGATGGACGAGTACATAAATACCGAATTACTAAAATTTCTTGAAAAACGCAGTTTAATCCACGACAGGCAGTATGGCTTCCGTCAGCGCAGATCAACTGCCGGCCTTCTTTCCTTTGTCACACATTCTTGGAACTACACGGTGAATCCCACATTGTCGCTCTAGACTTATACAAAGCATTCGACCAGGTCTGGCACGCAGCGCTGCTTAATAAACTTCCGGCCTATGGCCTACCACCAAAACTCTGTACATGGACAGCAAATTTCTTCTCCAACCGGAGAATTTCTGTTATCGTAGATGGCCATTCCTCTAAACTGTATCCAATTAATGCAGGATTCCCTCAACGTTCAGCTTTAGCCCCTACTTTGTTTCTTCTTCACATCAATTACCTCTTCTCTAGCAGATCCAATCCAGTTCACAGTTACGCGGATGACAGCACCCTCCACTCAAATATACAATATTCTAAGCCTGTCTCTTTAGCCCAATTATATGAGGATCGCAGATTCATAGAGGGTTCTGTCTCTGTGTATCTCCAAAAAATATTAGACTTGGGAAGTAGAAATCTTGTACAATTCAACTTCACCAAATGCCAGTCTTGCTTTCTATCTCATAAGAGATACACCAGCCCTAGGCCCATCACAATAAACAACCAAGTTATTCAAAGTAATGAGTCCTTTTCAATTGTTGGCATTTCTGTGGATCGAAATCTCAATTGGCACCAACATATCACATCAATTGCAGAAGCGACTGCTAAGAAATTAGGTTTCCTCTTCCGGGCTCGCAAATACTTTTCACGAGTTAATCTCTATACCTTATATACTTCACAGATAAGACCAAACGTCGAATACTGCTCCCACATCTGGTGTGCTGCTGCCGCTTCTACACTCGCTATCCTGGACTCCATTCAGAAGAGAGCTATACGTCTCATCGGTGACCCTACCCTCACCCAAAGGCTGTCATCTCTTGCCCACCGACGTGCCGTTGGTGACCTCTCTCTCTCTCTCTCTCTCTCTCTCTCTCTCTCTCTCTCTCTCTCTCTCTCTCTCTCTCTCTCTCTCTCTCTCTCTCTCTCTCTCTCTCTCTCTCTCTCTCTCTCTCTCTCTCTCTCTCTTATAGTTATATGCACGCACTGCTCAGAGGAGCTTTCTTCCATAGTTCCTCCACCTGCTGCCCCCAACAGATCTACTAAGGGACCATAGCGAATGCACCCTTTTACTGTCCCGGTTACCAGACATAGAACATCTTGTTATGCCTGCTCTTTTGTCCCGAGGACTTCCAAGTTGTGGAATTCCTTGCCGGCACATGTTTTTCCTTCTCCTCCGAACCTTCAAGTCCAGAATTAACAAGTTGCCTCTTTCCTCCTTGTCGACACCCACTGTACGATAGTATTTAGGCTGTGAGCCTTTGTGGTGTGTTGTTGAAATAAAAAAATAAAATAAAAGCTGAAATTTGTGTTATATTATGTACCTCCCTATTTCGTTGAAGGAATACCTGTAAAATATCTTGTATTCGAAATGAAGACATGCAGTTGCTGCTGAAATAATAATATTATATCCAATACTGCTGCTTTACTTACGCGATTATTTTTTATGTTATCTGTTATAACGATTATTTTTATGTATGTTTATTTTACTGCTTTGTATACATCATACATGTAATAGTTAATATATTTGGTTACATCGATAGCTAGGTTTTAAAATTTTTGGATGTTATACTTTTTAAATAAGATATTTGCATTAGCTGTTTAAATTTAAGAACTCTTGGATTTTAAATTAAATGTGACGCGTAAAATAATTGGTAACGCCTTGCGTATCCAAATCTACGTATGGCTTTCCTTAAGTAAATAATTCCTTTTGGTAAATAAAATGACTGGGATTTTCCCCGTGTCTTTTCTCGAAGTTGAGGAAAAGGGAATGTTCTATGTTAGCATTTTATATTTTATAATCGACTAATCATAAATAAAAAAAAATTGCAGTGGTTAGGCCAATTAGTCCTTGTTCGCTGAATGGGTGCCTTTCGGTGATAAATAGCGCGTGAGCGTGGTTACTGATCATTTGTGGCGTCTTTAGCACTCGAATTCACAGAACACACCTATCGCTAATGACTACTGGGTACCGAATGCAAACTAACAAATACTAGGTCCCGAGTTCGAAAATAGCGATTACATTTGCGCAAAAAGTAACGACCACTCCCATCTTTAATATGGGTTGCCGAACTAGGATGGGGGTGTCAAATATTAGACTTGTTGGTCAAATGCAAATATGTTATTAACTACTTAACTAACCATTATCTGAATGGAGACAGATTCGCAGCTCAACGCACTTGCGATTTCCGGACATTTTATTATTTTGTGAAACGCTTAATTTGAATTTTGTGCGTTGCGTTATTATAACCCTCTCTCTCTCTCTATATATATATATATATATATATATATATATATATATATATATATATATATATATATATATATATATATATATATATATATATATATATATATATATATATATATATATATATATATTTTTACTTAAAAGATTGTGGGAAAGCCGTCAGTTGCAAAATAAAACTCTTTATTAAAAGCCGAGCTTTCGGAAAAGTTTATTCCATTCTCAAGGCTACAACATGGAAAGGAAAAAGTTTACAATTTACTTAGGAAAAATATAAAAGTTTAAAATACTTACATCTAACGTGAGTTTTACTATAACTAATTATGAAAAACCAAACATGAAAAAAACCGTTTTTTTAATTTGTGTGAAGTCGAAAAGTGCCAAACTGACATATGAAGCTAACAATTGTCTATTTAAATTTGTTCTTTGTTTTTGTCTAAGAAATATAAATAGGGGTAGTGATTTCTAAAATTATTATCTTTCTTTAAGTTTATTAAATTTTCGTTAAAAGTAATTTCAAATTCTTCTAAACACATTTTTTTATTACTTAAGGTTTCACAGTGTAAAATAGAAACATCACTAAAATTTATATTGTGGCCAGTGTCGAGATTATGTTCAGACAAAGCGCAAGTTTTTTTTTGGAAACGTATATCACTTTTGTGCTGTGTTAACCTATCTTTAAGGACTCTGCTTGTTTGGCCAATGTATCTTAAACTACAATTATTACATTGAATACAATAAACCACTCCAGACACTTTGGAAATTTCATCGTTACTTTTGAGTTTACTGAAAATGTTATTAATTGTTTTTGAATATCGAAACGTTATTTTAAAATTGGCTTCATCTTTAAATATAAACTTTAACTTATTCGAAATACTCTTAATGTATGGGATTGATATGTAAAAAAAGTTAGATGTTTCCGAACTCGAAACTATAAGGGTGTTATGTCTGTCAGATAAATTTGATACTGTTTGTAGAGATTGTCTTGTATTGTAATGGTGATTGTTTGAACAATTGTATAAGAGTCTATTAAGTAGTTTGGGGGGATAAGAGTTGTTAACAAAAATATTTTAAGTTTTCTTAAATTTTTTTCATGGAAAGAAGGATGGCATATCTGTAATATTCTATTTTTTTAAACCTAATAAAATCTTAATTTTAGTTTTAAATAAATGATCTGAATGAAAATTAATATACCTTTGAGAAGTAGTTGGCTTTATATACCAATCTAAAATTATGTTGTTATCGTTTGTTCTGATTAATTTTGTATCTAGGAATGGTACACTGTTATCTGTTTCCTCTTCTAATGTAAATTTAATAAATTGGTTGTAACAATTAAAAACATCTAAAATGTGTGTTGATAAATTTAGAGGAATACTACAAATAATGTCGTCAACATATATTTTTTTTTAAAAGGAATATTGAAATTTAATTTTGGTATACATGTTTCAAGTAAATCATCTATAACATATTGTGCAATAATTGGAGAGATACAAGCACCCATTGGAGTTCCAAAAATTTGTTTATAATATGTGTTTTCAAAAACAAAATAGCTTGAGTTAAAAAAAATCAACTGTTTCAAGAAATGTATTTTTTGGAATGGATATTTCTAGAGAAATAGAAACCCATCTTTTCTCAATGCTATCTTTAAAGAGTTGAAGTGGTGTGTTAGTAAAAAGTGAAACAATATCCAGACTAACAATTACATAATTATCTGGAAGTGTAACATCCTTTATAAAATCTGAAAAGTAAAAAGAGTCTCTTATATAATAATTATTATTGGTATTGTAAGCTTTTGTTAAAATTTCAGTGATTAGTATAGATAATTTACTATTAGGTGAATTTATGGAAGAAATAATTGGCCTTAAAGATAAAACAGGTTTATGAATTTTAGGAAGACCATAGTATTTTGGACACGTCTCATTATATATTGTTAATTTTTTAGCCATTTCTTGTGTAATAGAATTATTGTTTTTTAATTTAGAAACTATTTTATTAGCTTTTTGTTGAAAGGTGGATGTTGGGTCTGTGGTTAATTTTTTGTAATAATTTTCGTCAGAAAGTAAAGAATTGGAAAGCTCAATATATTGATCCTTATTCATAATAACTGTCACATTGCCTTTGTCAGATCTTGTAACTATAAGCTTGTTATGTGATTTAAAAAAAGAAACTGATTTTTGTAAAGTATTTCTAGGTAAGTGAACTTTGTTTGTTTTTGATAAAAATTTGTTAGAATGTTAATTACTTTTGAGCTGTATATATTCTGTTTACTAGTATTACACTGTGAAATTATAAATTCAATTTCAGACAGAAATTTTGAAAGATATATGTCATTTTTGTTTAGAGAAATGCTAAATTTGTAACCTAAAGGCAAAAAATGTTTTATTTCAATAGGTAATTCGGTATCAGAAATATTTTTGATCCAGTTTTCTTGGATGTTAATTTTTCTAAAAGTTTCATTAATTAAACGGTTTAATTTATTGATATTGTTAATTTTAATTTCAATAAACTTTTTATTGTACCTAATAATTGGTCGACGTGAAAACTCACTAAAAATTTAATTCGGTATAATTGTAGATACTAACGTTTGTTTATTTTTAATTAATTTTTCAAAATGAGATCTGTTTATGTGTAACAGAAATTTCTAAATTAAGAATTTTGTTAACTAACCTTGTTCTAAAATTATAAAGCATATTTCCTGTTTAACCACTATCAACTTCAATCAAATTCATTACATTTTTAATACTGTTCTTCTGGCACCAATATAAATTTTAGTGATGTTTCTATTTTGCACTGTGAAACTTTAAGTAATAAAAGAATGTGTTTAGAAGAATTTGAAATTACTTTTAACGACAATTTAATAAACTTAAAGAAAGATAATAATTTTAGAAATCACTACCCCTATTTATATTTCCTAGACAAAAACAAAAAACAAATTCAAATAGACAATTGTTAGCTTCATATGCCAGTTTGGCACTTTTCGACTTCACTCAAATTTAAAAAAACGGTTTTTTTTCATGTTTGGTTTTTCATGATTAGTTATAGTAAAACTCACGTTAGATGTAAGTATTTTAAACTTTTATATTTTTCCTAAGTAAATTGTAAACTTTTTCCTTTCCATGTTGTAGCCTTGAGAATGGAATAAACTTTTCCGAAAGCTCGGTTTTTAATAAGGAGTTTTATTTTGCAACTGACGACTTTCCCACAATTTTTTAAGTAAATAACACTATTACCGTCACGAAAACTTGATACTCTATATATATATATATATATATATATATATATATATATATATATATATATATATATATATATATATATATATATATATATACAGTGTGGAACAGCCAAATGGAATAAATTCGATAACGGATAAATGAGGGCGTGTTGGGAAAAACGCTTGGACACGTCGATTTGTATTTTTAACTGCGCATCTTTTTCAAGAAAAAAAAATTATATAGGGTGCGTCATGTGACAGTGGCCAATACCAACTTTCTTATTTTAAATACAAGCCCCTGTATATTATAAATTTTTTGGATTCTTCAGAAAATTCTAGACATAATTCATGTACAATGTTCTATACCTATCTTCAACTGTTTCGGAAATATTAAGTATTTTCAGATTTATTACAAAAATTAACATTAAAAATAGAAAATTATTTTATTTCACAAATTCTAATAAGAAATACTGATTATTTCTTAATAATTTAAAAAAACAAAAAAAAATTAATGTCAATGTAGTAAATGTTCAAAATGCTCGCCACGAACATCTTGGCAACATGCTAATCTGGTATAGAAATGTCTTCTAACATTACTCAACATCTCAGGCGTGACTGATCTAATCGCAAGCGTGATTCGTCTTTTTAAGTCATCTAAGTTGAGGGGCTTAGGTTTGTATACAATACTTTTGACATATCCCCACAAAAAGTAGTCTAATAGCGACAGATCAGGAGATCGTGCTGGCCATTCTATCGATCCGCGCCTCCCTATCCACCGATTTGGAAAAATTTGGTTCAGGTACTGCCGGACATTGATTTGGTAATGGGGCGGTGCTCCATCTTGCTGAAACCATATTTTATTGGCAGGAACTTGTGGGTTTGCTGGATCTGGATATAAGTTTGTCAAAGTTGGCACGACATTATTTTGGATCAGTTCTAAATATTTATCCCCATTCAAGTTGCCATCAATGAAAAAGGGACCTACGATATGATTTCCAACAATTCCTGTCCAAACATTAACTTTTTCAGGATATTGCGTATGTTCCTCTCTCATCCAATGAGGATTCTCATTAGACCAATAGCGGCAATTTTGACGATTAACATGACCGTGAAGTGTAAATATGTTCTCATCAGAAAACAAAACATCTTCTAATTGGATCACATTGTTATCTAACATTGCCATCATTTGTTCACAAAAATACGTTCTCCTATCGAAATCGTCCTCCATGAGCTCCTGAGTTGGTATCATTTTATAGGGATGCATTTTACTTTCCTTTAATGTTCGAAAAATTGCTGTGTGGCTAACGTTGAATAGTTGGGCTGCTTGTCGACCAGAAGTATGTGGGTTTTCTTGAAACTCAAGCGTAATATCCAATTTCGTATCATCACTTACTGCATTGGCAGCTACTTTTTTTATCTGTCTCACATGACCAAGCTCGCGAAACTGCTTTTCTATTTTGCTAATTGTTCCTTGGGATACAGGCGGCAAATTTGGAAATTTTTCGTGAAATAAGCGAGACACTTCCATCTGTGTCCGTGTGTTATCTCCATAACCAATCATTTGTAGAATGGTTATTTTGTGCATTTCTGTTAAATGAACCATTTTTCTGATATTATTACGTACAGTTAACGAAATTCAAACGACAATAGCACTGACACTAATCACTACTGTCATGCAGGCAGACAACAAGTTGCTAAGGCTACGAGTTTTATACGAACAGTTTTTGTTTTTGTTTCATTTCATATCAGTAAAAAGAAACGCAGGAATGGTTTTTGTTTACTTTCTCATATGGGAAATAAGTATTGAATGCAATGTAGCGAATTTGTGAAATAAAATAATTTTCTATTTTTAATGTTAATTTTTGTAATAAATCTGAAAATACTTAATATTTCCGAAACAGTTGAAGATAGGTATAGAACATTGTACATGAATTATGTCTAGAATTTTCTGAAGAATCCAAAAAATTTATAATATACAGGGGCTTGTGTTTAAAATAAGAAAGTTGGTATTGGCCACTGTCACATGACGCACCCTATATAATTTTTTTTTCTTGAAAAAGATGCGCAGTTAAAAATACAAATCGACGTGTCCAAGCGTTTTTCCCAACACGCCCTCATTTATCCGTTATCGAATTTATTCCATTTGGCTGTTCCACACTGTATATATATATATATATATATATATATATATATATATATATATATATATATATATATATATATATATACCTTCCCTGAATATGGATTGCTGTAGAAGTTTTGATAATCTTATAATCGGGATCTCGCCATTAGCAAAATTCTACTACAATTCACAAAAACAAGGTATCTCTTTAGAAAAGAGACTTGGAGATTTCTGGATTTTCAGGCGTAAGTACAGTAGCGCATAAAAAAATTAATACCAAGTAATTGATGAATTATAAATGGAAATTACAATATTTACAAACATCTGAACACTCGAAGTAAATTTATAGTTGATAATTGATTTTCCTTTGACAATCGTCAACAATGTGTTAATGCCGACACTAAATATTATAATTAACACAAATTTAATTACAGGGAGTAATGAATAAATATACATAATGCTGCAGTTAATTTCCGACAAACTGATTTACAACAAAAGCTAGTTGCACGGCAAAGGCCACTTCGACATGAACATCTGTTCAAATCAGAATTTTTTTCTTATAGTTTTCTTTGTTTATCTATTGATTTTCTTCGAAATGTTTTCCTTGTCTTCATAATAAAAATCTCACAGCGCAATAAATAATATAAATTATTACAGTATTTTTACACTTAATTACAATAACGAACTTGTGAGAACGGCGTAAGATACCACCTGGCTTACAATCTTGCAAATATATTACCTAGACGTGGTTATATTTCAGAATGTCTTATTTCAATAATGCTTTAATAATAATAAAATTATCTACTATTATTACCGATGACTAACTCCTTTCTTAGAATCATCACTGGAATTAATATGCATAATTAATTAATTTCCACAGACTGCAATTAATTTTCTTCTTATTCGCGTTAGTATACTTATACAAGCCAAAGTACAAAAACTCGGGACGCAGCAAGTGCGTTCTGGTAGTGAATTTTTATTAAATGTTTCAAATTTAAATAACTCAATTTTCTACAAACTTAGATAGTTTAATTTTAATACGTAGTAAGGTCTTTCCTGAAGCAAGATGCAGTAAGTGCGCTATAGTAGTGAATTGTCATTGAAATGTTTTGAACCATATGTCTTTTTTTTAATGAACGTAGGCATCAAATTTGGTTACCAGTATAACCTATATAGTAGAAACAATGTACCATATTTCATCAAAATAACTTTATTATTTGAAAAAGTAATAAAATTTTCCTAAAATAAACTTAAAATGTTCCCAAGAAAACTGGTTTGATTTTCCGTGCCAATGAACCTTTTCAAGCTATTTACCCACCTGCCAAGATATAATTATTCACAAACAGCTTTTCGACCAAACATGCAAAAAAAATTGCATGAAATTTGCCGAACAATTTTTCCACGAAAATCCGCCAAAACAGATAAACAGACTGACAGACGCAAAAATCCGAAAATGTTTTTTTCCAATATCTTATTAAACATTTATTATTAATTACCAAATTTTACAGAAACCTTACAAAAAATGGTTTCTACGAAACACAAAAAACACACAACGATGTGGTCTACCTGTGATTGTCAAAATAATTTTATAACACGCGGCTCAAGACACCTAAAATTATCGTATACAATTTTTTCTCGTTTTTTGTATATTGAGCTTTGCCGTAGAAATACGTCACCCTGTATATATGTCAGCAGATAAAAACTGAAACTAACCTCGAATGTGGGTTTTAGGCGGCCTAGTTGGTGGAGGACCTTTTCTATGAAAATTAGCTAAAAATTATAGGCAATTTAACTCTAAATTCATAACTAAAACTACTGCCAAAGAATCAGAGAAAATGAATATTTGAAATGAATTTTTTGCAAACATCTTAGTAAATGAAGGACAACTGCGGTTGAAGCTGAAACTTAACGTTTTGTAAAACACACTTCTTGCGACGTTTTCACTACAGAATCAGAACCTCGGTGGTTTAGGGGTAAGAACGTGTGCCTCTGAACCGAAGGGTCCTGGGTTCGATCCGAGGGTTCTCCTTTCACTCTTTCAGTACAAGCTGTAACATTAACATCACCTGAGCTTTTGGCATTGTATTTGAGCAAGTTGAATGTATGCACGTTCCGCCCTTCGGATGGGGCGTAAAGCCGTCGGTCCCGTGTCTATACGATGTTGGGCACGCTAAATATCCCTACCCTCCTTACAGAAAGGCAGGGATTCAGTAAAATTTCCAGTATACTGAGGTGAAACTGCTCCTCGGCGTCGGTGATTGGCCATAGTTGCGGAAATAGGACGACGTTAAAATAAACAAAACAAAAGAACACTACAGAATCCGTAAGCAATCCCTATTCTGCTTTCAAAAATATTGGGCAAAATTTCTTCACTGCAGGCCAAAGCCCGAAGAAGTAAACAGTGATATAAAATATAATTCAACTGCTTTTAAATTTATAAATGCATGTCTTTTCCTGACTTCACAAATTATTAACAAAGTGAAGCATATTGATTATTTAATAAAAATAAACGAAACATTCTTCAAAGCACAAGGATTTTGTTAAAACGTAAATATTTGGTGCTAACGAACTTTATTTATTGTTAGTGTTAGCGAAATTATTACCGAATTTAAAAGATCTAGACGTTGTAAGACCTTCAGGCTCACTGTGTAATGCGTCTAACATATTTACGTAATTATCAGGGAAATATTTTTCAAGATCAAAAAGAAACGTTGAATTTTGAGAGAACTTGCATGTTGTTTACATATAACATAACGAGTCTGGAACTAGTTCTTTGCATTATAATAATCTAATTATAGTTTTTATTCTAATGATATTTGGTGAAAATACACACGTGCCGACATAATTATAGGTCACTGATTCTCAGAATCATCATCGATAACAGAAAAAGCAGTTGATTTTACATGTAAAATGTCGTTCGGTTTCTTTTATTACGTATTGACTTTGTAGTTATAAAAATCAATGTATTCATGTATTTTACACATTTTACATATTTGCACATTTACACATACAGGTGGCCCATTGAAAAATATGCAAGCAGGTTTTCGGGTATTTGAAGTTATTTTTTTTTTGAAAAACGTTAGTACGGGTCGATTTTGTTTTTCAAGTGGTCAGCGGATATCAGCGGAACTTGTAAGAGAGGGCTGTTTGCTTCATGATTTTCCACTTCTACTGGATACGGTTACGGATCCGCGGTGTAATGAGTTGTATAATAATCTAAAGAAACCGCACGGTGCTAAGTTAAAAGAAAATGTCATCGTGGGGAAGATGAACAGCAAGGCGGCGAATCTGAGTATTCTGTCAGGTGACGGAGTCGTTCTGACAGATCCTAATATGATTTCTGACAGTCTCAATGCGCACTTTGTCGACTCTGTTAAGTATCTGACAGAAAACTGTGACATAAATTCTGCATCTAAAAATTGCTCTAATCCCTATTCTATGTTTTAGTGAATTTTTATTTAAAAAATTCACTAATAGAGAGGTATCGATGGTGAGACTTTGCAAAAATTCTTTCAAATGAGCGCGAATTAGGACCCCTAGAACCCATATCCGGGGTCAGTTTGAATTTTTATATGCTTATATATATATATATATATATATATATATATATATATATATATATATATATATATATATATATATATATATATATATATATATGTATCCGTCTGATAACTCAAAAAATAATTAACCGATTTAGATGAAACTCGGCAAGTGCCTTTCTTTTATTAATGGCTTGGATGAGTTCGTTGGCCAGGAAAATCGGACGGGGTTTTCCGGGAAAATTTTGAGTTTTCTTTCAAAAAAAATTTTTTTTCCGAAAATTTCGATAAAATTTCGTCTACATATTGCTTTGGGAAATACCTAACTATGTGCCAAAATTCAGCTTTCTAGGGTTACAGAAAATTGAGCTATTCAAATTTGAATCATGTTTAAATCATAAGTATGTGGTTGCTGTTGGTTAGTCAATGCTTTTCTTATTGACTCATGAGATTCATTCATCAACCTTCCATTGACTTCTGCTTCTGCCGCTGTTACAGTCCTTTTATTTAGATCTAGAGTTGTAATCACTCATACAAACAGTGTTTTTTAACCACGTGGCTAAGCGACTGACCGAATTCATTCCCAGTTGCTGTTGATTTACTCATATTCTCTTAATATGTTTGAAGATGTGGTGTCTACTTCATTCCAAGTCACTATTAACCGACTATTTATGAAATCAAATAAGTAAATTAAATCGATTGTCATAAAATATGTAGTGTATTAAGACAAGGGAAAAAGAAATAAAACATATATAACTGTGCACATTTTGATTATATTTTAGGGTGCTTGAGAGAGGTATTGTCACAGCATAATATCTTATTAAAGTTCATTTGTAAATAGGTTTAATTTTTATATGTTTATATATATATATATATATATATATATATATATATATATATATATATATATATATATATATATATATATATATATATATATATATATATATATATATATATATATGATAACTCAAAAAATAATTAACCGATTTCGATGAAACTTGGCAAGTGCCTGTCTTTTATTAATGGCTTGGATGAGTTCGTTATCCAGAAAAATCAGACGGGGTTTTCCGGAAAAATTTTGAGTTTTCTTTCGAAAAAATTTTTTTCTCCGAAAGTAACAAAGCTGTTTCAATGAAATTTACTATATATGTTGCCTCAACCTTACTACGTACCAAAATTCAACTTTCTAAGTTTAGAGAAAATTGAGTTACTCAAATTTTAAATTTTCTTTCAAAAAAAATTTTTTCTCCGAAAATTACAAAGTTATTTTAATGAAATTTTGTGGATATCTTGCCTTAGGAAAAACCTTACTACGTATTGAAATTAAACTCTCTAAGTTTATAGAAAATTGAGTTATTTAAATTTGAATCATTTAATAAAAATTCACTACCATAACGCACTTGCTGCGTCCCGAGTTTTTATATCATGTCTCAGAGGACGATGTCTCTAAAATACCATGTAGTCTTCTTGGCAGGGGTGCTCATCTTGTGGTGGCTCCACTAACTTACCTTATAAATGTGTCATTTGAAATCGGTTGTTTTCCTCAGCGTCTGAAGGCGGCGATTGTCGTCTCGCTCTTTAAGAAGGGAGATCCACGTCTTATGGACAACTACAGGGCGATTGCGCTGCTTTCGGTTTTTTTCTAAGATCTTTGAGAAGGCATTTCTGCTCGGGTCGTTTTTGGATAGATACAATTTGCTGTCTCCGTGCCAATTTGGCTTTCGTAGGCAGCTGTCAACACAGGATGCCGTGGTTAGCACTGACCTGACAGTCTTGGATTACATAAATAATGGGTCCAAATCCGCCGGGCTGTTCTTCGACATTTCGAAAGCGTTTGATGCGATCAACCATTCCCTTTTATTGAAAAAATTAGAACATTATGGCATAAGGGGTAATGAATATTTATGGCTAAAAATATACCTGTTTGGGACAAGTCAGGGTGTCAGGATACGACAGGCAGGTAAGAACTATACGTCTGGATTTTCAGCGGTGTCGAGTGGCGTGCCGCATGGCAGCATATTGGGCCCTGTTTTGTTTACAATTTTTATTAACGACATTGCTTATGATCTCCAACAATACCACTTACCTTTGTACGCAGATGACACCAGTGCTGCAATCTCAGGGGAAAGTTTTGAAGAGCTTGGTGCTGCAGCTAATGTGTGTGTCCCAGGTGTCAGTCTGGTGTTCCCGAAATAGTCTGCTTCTTAACACGCGGAAAACTGAAATGCTTCTTTTTTCTCCGGTGGGTGTGCATGCGAATCTGAGCCTATATGTGAGATCTGATAACGGTTCATCAAGACAGGGCACGTCTGTAAAGTTTTTGGGGCTCCATATGGATTCTAACTTATCATGGGATGTCCATGTTGACCATGTGGTGGCCTCTCTTGCATCTAGGAATCACGCGTTGCTGCAGCTGAGGGATTCATTGAGTACTCAGGCGTTGTTGAGATGCTACTATGGTAGTGTCAACTGTCTCCTGACATATGGTTTGCTGTGTTGGGGCGGCTGTGTGCATCTGGGGAGGGTTCTGCTGATGCAGAAGAGAATTGTCCGCCCCATGTTTGGCCTGCCGTCTTCCGCATCTTGTAGACCATTATTTATACGGTATGGCATTTTAACAGTGACGTGCCTATATATGCTTGAGGCGCTTTGTTATGTCACAAAAAATATTGCAATTTTTAGTACCTGCGGTAATATTACAGCGTATGAAACAAGGCAGGCTAAAGATTTGTATGTTCCCCCTTATAGGTTCGAACAGATTAATCTGGCACCTCGCAACACTGCAATACGCTTATATAATCATTTACCTGACAGCGTCAAAAATTTGAGCAGCCTCGGGCAATTTAAACTTGCTTTAAAATCTTTTTTTAGAGAGCACTCTTTTTATTCTGTGGATGAATATTTTAATCTTAAATTTCAGCGTTGATAAGCTGTTTTTTGTGTTTAGACTATTTCCGCTATCTTGTAGAGATCTATGAAGCAGTTTTAATAAATAAATAAATAGACGTGGTACCTAATTACCCTCTTCAAAATTTTAAATAGCAAGCCAGGTCGAGTGACAAAGCCACTCAATTCTTTATTCAATCGCGCACTAGGTTTTGAAAATACTTGAAATTCTTGCGGTGAAAACGCAAAATAAAAGTTAAAAATTATGAGCTAAAAAAATTAAAGACCTTGCGGAAACAAAAAGGTTTCATTGAAAAGTGTGATACAAAAGCATGTGTTTGCCCGGCTTATGCACAATCAACCAAGGGTTGCGGTGCTATCGGGGCGGCATGGCCGCGGACGAGAACTGAGGGAACCAAAAAAAAAATGTGTTTGCCCGGCAGCTTGAACATAAATTTAAAAGGTGTTGCAAACAGCATCGGCTAGCTAGCTTTCGTGCAAAAACATATTGCTGTCAATTAGCAATAATGCGCTGGCGCAAATCCTGCAGGTTCATGGGCTAAGTTGCATAGATTTTCATTTTTCGATATCCTCATAAAAAAGTTCAACGGTGCTAAGTCTGGGGCCATTTAATTTAGCCACTTCTTCCTATCCATCTATTAAAAAACCTGTCATCAAGATACTGTCACAGTGTCTGTGCGTAATGTACAGGAGGACCGTCTTGTTGAAATATCAAGTTTTCGTCCTAGCACTCGGCATTTTCTCCGATATCTTGCAGTTATTTTAAATACATTTTGGGGGTTAAGTTTCCCGGTAAAAAGAAAGCACTAACAAGACGACTCCCAGAAATCCTAGTCCTTCCCCTAGGTCTAAAATGGGCTTTCAAGTAGTAATCAATTTTTCAAGGTGTTGCTGCTTGAAAACTGCATCGTTCTATTCGCGCACTGGTCATTTAAAAATATATCGCACTAATTTTCACACGTTTCTGGACAAAAAGCCCCTGAATTTAATGTCATTAAGTAATAAAAGTTTGGACGCAGCAAGTGCGTTATGGTAGTGAATTTTCATAAAAATATTTTTAATGGCAGATATGTCTTTTTTAATGAAAGCAGGCATCAAATTTGGCTAAATGTTTTTACACAAAATTCTGCCAAAAGGATACATAAAATTCAAATTATATACCTAATCTGTAATTAAAATTGAAAATAAAATCACTTGTTGGCACGAAAATCAATTAAACCCTTATTTTCGACGAATTTTATTTAAAAAATGAACCATCAATTGGATAATTTTTCATACAAAACTTCTCAAATGTTTCTTTAAATAAAATTAATCAAATTCATATATAAGAGTATTCGCTATTTCTCCCTCGTGGCGCAGGTGGCTAGGTGCCAGCCTGCTAAGCGAGAGGTCCCGGGTTCGATTCCCGGGCGAGCCAAGTTGACTCTGTCTGGAAAATTTAGAAAAATATATAGAATGATGGGAAAGAATGTGCTAAAAGCCTGAGATGCCGCAGCCAATATTAAATAAAAAAATAAAAAAATATTCGCTACTTAAAGAACATTTTGTACAAGAAAATTCGCTATTAAAAATAAATTACATAAAAAAAACCAACCATTTCGAGTTATTTACCCACCTACCAAAATATAATTTTTCACAGAAACTTTTTCGACAAAACAAAAAAAATTCATGAACATTTGTCAAGAAGATCCGTAAACATTTTCTTTTACAACTTATTAAACAGGTATCATTAAAAACCAAAATTTCACAAAAAATGATTCCTACAAAGCACAAAAAAACTTCTGCGAAAACTGGGCAAATATCTTTTTACACAAAATTTTGCAAAAAGAATACATAAAATTCAAATTATATATCTAATCTGTAAATAAAATTGAAAATAAAATAATTTGTTTGCACGAAAATCCATTAAAATCTTATTTTCGATCAATTTCGTTTAAAAAATGTTCCATAAATAGAACAATTTCTCATACAAAAATTCGCAAAAACGTTTCTTCAAAGAAAATTAATTAAATTCATTTATAAAAAAATTCGCTATTAAAAGAACATTTTGGACAAGAAAATTAACTAATAGAAATAGAAATAAATTAAATAAATTAAAAAATATTCAAAATCTGATCTAGAATTAGATACTTTTTCTGTGGATTTACAGAGAAAATTCTTTTGCCTGTGGATGCTGTAAAAATTGAATCCGGTTGTAGAGAAGAAATCGACCTCTTCTCATGTCACAAATCTCTACGTCTATGTTAACGGCAAAGTTTTACCAACTAATGGCAACAACAGCTACTATTAAACTTGAATTAAAAGTCTTAAAAGTGCATATCTTCCATTTTCAACAAAAAGTCGCTAAAAATATATTGGAATTACACAATCTGATCAGATAACGTTCAAATAGAATCAAAGACGAAAAAAAGTAAAAAAAATACAGTCAACAGTGAGATTTTAACAAACGTCCCTACGCTCATTAGTCGGGAATACTGACCATGAGACCACGTAAGCTTTCTGACAGACTGCAACCAAATTTGATGAGTCAGGGGGAGTCATTTCTGGTATTACACAAGACGCATAAACTGCAGTTTGTGTGTTTTTTGAAATTTATTGTAATCAAGCGCAAGTTTTTTGTGGCCCACGGGCCGTAGGTTGCATAGTGCCCTCCCCCGCCCCTGAGGGATGCGCCGTTGGCATCCACCTGCCTGTTCAGCCCCTAACTACGACGCTGGGTAGCTACCCCCTTTAAGGATGTGAACTTGGCGCAAAATTGTGTCCGCCTCACAAACAAAATCGACATTCCAGCTTGTGTATACTTCAGTGGGCCAGCATGTATACATTATATACAAGATGCAACAAAAAATATTAGCTACTAACGTGAAGAACATGTGAAGAACATGTACCTAAAATACGAAAAATATTCGTATTTTTCTAGCTCTTTTTAAGCAGAAGTAGGATTTTGTGTGTCTTGCCAATCGCTGCTTATTACTTAGCTGCTAACAGCCGATGAGCAATGTAGGATCAGTTTTTAACAGCGGCTGCTTTCACCAGCCGGCGACATAATTCAGCATCAGCTGGTTAAGTAGCAAACGTTCAAATTTTTCAACCGCCAAGCGATCCCGTGACCCCTTTATCGCTAATGGCAGATCTTTATTAATAGACTGTGTGAATCCCAATGCTATCTCATTAATGTTAGTGACAGTGATTTTTTATTATTTTTTTTATACAATGTATATAATAAACTAATTGATTGTAATCAATGCCATATAATATTATTTTATTTATTATTACGTGGTGCTTGAAAACCGGTTGTTTTTTTCACCAGCACGTATATTATCAATATTAAATTTCACGTTGTATTTGATATATGTAAAGGGTACGTTTTTTTTTTTCTAAAGATATAGTAAATAATTATATCGAACGCAACCCTTCGATGACACAAGGTCACAACCCTCTTAGTAAACAATAGAGGTAACCTATTATATTACTAAGAATCGACCAACGGTCACATAATATAATTACATAGCTCAACAATCAATTACCATTCGATATATTACTTAGCAGTTGTGTTATCTACTTAAGAGTAATCATGCAAAATGCAAAAGGTTTATTACTTGTCAGAATGATGGCGAAGTCATAATGTACGGGCGTAATAAGTCGGGCAAAGCGGGTGCCAAAAGTGTCCAGTAACAACATCACTAACCTGTAATTAAAAATATACCTGAACACACCATCGTCCATCTAAAGCACAACCTAATATAGACGAGGGGCATTCAATTATTAGTTCATCAAACAGTTACCAATTACACGCTTCACTGAGCGACTCAACATCAATGACTATTTACACTCAAAGTTCCACTGAGCAACCTAACATTAAGAGCAGTTTCGACATGAAATTACTCCTCAATTTATAACTTAAACAAATGAAAACAAGTACAATAGGTCAGCAATATGTGTTCAGTGAGAATTCACTCACCCTTTATTCCAGAAAACACTGGCCACAACACTGGACTGTGCACACAAGCACGGTCGAAAGGTACAATGGCTAATTCATTCTTTATACTAAACCAGATGATAGACAAGTGCGTCCCCGGGAACGTCTCTCTGAACCAGTTCTCGATAGATAAACACCTAAGAGTATCGCCATTGAGTCTAAGAGAGATATAGTATAAGATGCTATCTGAACTACATTGTAACCCCACAACATGTGTTTCCCCACGTAAACAATTTTTAAGCGCGTCTGGCTCAACTAATACTTTAATTTTAATGGGATAATACTCTTACCAATATAGTACATAAAAACGTGCCTGTTAAATAATAGCGTTTTCACAATAAAATAACGCTGTCACTAGGGCTAGAAAATACATTCCTTACATATATAAAACTAAAAGTTATTTCCTCAGCGCACTTCCTTTTTTGCAAATTGCTTACAGAATACAGCGTGTGTCACAAATACCTTGAACCATCTTCGTTCTCTAAGATACTCATGCATCTAGTACTTACATAGAGCCTCAACCGGTATATGCTAGTGATGGGTCGTTATTTCACTGTCAGCTATTTTTAAACGGTTACCGAGCCGTAACGGTAACCATCAGTTATGGATTTATAAAAATAGCAGCTTAAAAAATAACGCTTTTTACACTAAACAAGATTTCGGAGTCGTGTCTGTTTCAGTTCTACTGCAACTAGTTCGGCTTCGATGAATAAACATCGGTTTTCATCGGCAACTGTTTATTTAACTATTTAACTGGATGAATAGCCTTGAGATTGGTAATGCTAAACACGTTATTTATACTGTGTGCTCGCTCTCGCTAACAGCTTTAGGAACGTAGGATTTTCCGTACAATAAAACGGTTTAATTTTAATTTTAACTTTAACCGGTTGTTGATGGGGATACGGCATACGGACACTACTACACAGAGTTATTCTGTTAAACTGAGAAGCTGTTATTTTTTGAAACAGTTGAGTTTCCCACTAGTATGTAAAGCCAAATATTTAATAATAATAAATGTTGGGTGAAAAGATGAATTTCTGTAAAAACGTGTTATTACTTTCACTATAGACAACGCAAAATAGGGTTATTTCACGTGAAATTAAAGAACTTATTTATTTAAATTTATATACATTACCTAAGAAAACAGTTAACACGTCATTTTCGTTTGTCTGATAATAGTTATCAATCTGATCAAAAAATATAATGATACAACATTTTTTAATATCTATATACATTTCAATATAAAAAATTAAATGAATATATATATATATATATATATATATATATATATATATATATATATATATATATATATATATATATATATATATATACAGGGTGATTCTTTGGCGAAAAATAAGGGGTGTATTTTTATTAAGTTTTTCTTGAAACCCCTTCTCCTCCAAGTTACAGCCCTTTGAAATTTTTGAAACTAATTTTAAAACAACGAATATTAAAATAAGTAAATAAACAATTAATACTATATATCTTCCAATTTTTTTTAAAACTCAAACTCAATTTTTTATACTGTTTCTTTACCAAAATTTTATTAGCTGCGTTATGTTATGGAGTTCTTAGAATCACTCCCTGTGTAGCAATAAAAGTTCTAACGTCTAACGTCCCAAGGCGTGATAAATAATGATATTTATTGATTCTTGCTGTGGCATTGACATTTACGTAAAGACCCTGATAAAAGAAATTTGTGAGAAATGACTAGTTTATAATTCCTAAAACATCTAAGTAAATTCTTATAGAAGACTCCTTTCTGATTTCTAAAAGTTTCACTTCAGAGTGGCAAAAGATTTACGACACGCTTATTATAATTTCTTAACCCTTTGTTTCCTTTTCATATCGACAAAATTTGAGATTTATACACTACGTGAAATAACGGGGTAAAAATACAATGCATTTATACTAGTGTGCTCGCTCTCGCTCACAGCTTTGGGAATGTAGGATACTATCGATCGACTATCCAGTTTAAAATAACTGAAGCCGTTATTTTCAGCGGTTATTATTAAATAACGTTAACGGCTTCAACTGTTAACAGAAAATAACTGTTTTTCCCATCACTAGTATATGCGTGTTTCCCGTCTGACGACCAGAAGGCCTGTATACGGCGAAGGACAAATCGTAGAGTGAGAGTGCCTCTGGAAAAGGGATACCTAATTGAGTTCCTAAAAGTTTTTCTTGGAAGTTATTATTGAGCATGTTGTCAAAATAAGTGAATAAATGTAATTTTTCGAACAACGTGTTGTGATCCTACATCAGAAGTGGGACCACAACACCAAATTATATATAATGTAAGTGGCTTGGACAAGTTCGATATCCAGGAAAATCGGACAAGATTTCCGGGAAGATTTTGGGTTCTCTTTCGGAAAATTTTTGTATCTCGAAAAATAACAAAGATATGACAAGCAAATTTGGTACGCAGGTTTAGGTTATAAATAATAAACCACGCACCAACATTTAGATCCTTAAGTTAAAAAAAGTTATAGGTATTTAAACACCAAAAAAATTGATATTATTGGTGATCTTAGAATGACACCAAATGGAACTATTTTGTGTGGTTAGCAAAATTCATTTAATATCATAGACAAAAGTTGTGTTGGCCCAAAAATTCAAAAAGTATGACAAAAATTACTTTCACAATTTTATAGTTTTTCATTTTAAAACAACACAGTTGCGATTTGCAACATCAAACTCGAAATTTTCAGACAAATACTGTAGAACAAGTGCGAGTTATGTGGAAGAACATCCATTGTCCTTCATATTACTACAATATTTGAGGAAAATTTATTTCCAATAGACTATTTGGCAGTAGTTTCAATTATAGAGTTTGTGGTTTTAAAGTCTATAATTTGTGACGAATTTTCGTAAAAAAATCGAGATTTTGAATTTTGAGAAGATTGCTTTATATGAGTGCACGCCAAGCCATCTAGAATCCATATTCGGGGTCAGTTTCAGTTTTTATATGTTAATATATGTATACTAGTTGTCGTCCAGTGGTCGAAATTCGACCATAATTCATTTTTAAGTTATTGGTGTTCTTTTGTCTTAGAGTGCATATACCTCTATAATCTCAGTGCCAAATTTCACATTCCACCGTGCGCGCAATCTCAATGAGGTACAAACTTTTTTCTTCACGTATTAATATACAGGATGATGAGCAAAAAATTTAGGGAGTTATGCTACTTGAGAAATTATTGCCACAAGTTCGTATAAGATTTTTTCTGAAAACTCAAAAATAACAGAGGTACAGGGTGTCGAAAATTATTATTATTATTATTACTGTTCATCTTATTTTATAATTAACCGAGACTTTTTTGCAAGTAAAATTACAACGAACTATTATCTGCCAAAACTGACGCCACAGATCTTGTTTACCGAGAATGTTTTCAAAGCACATTCCATTGATATTGAAAACGAGATTATGTCATTTCGTATTCAATCAAAACCAGCCAATTTTTAAAAACGCTTTTATCGAAAACGATTAATTTTATCGGAATGCAATATAAAGAACTTTTTTGAAGATTGTATGATTCTCTTCAATCCTGTATTGTCAGATTTATCTGTTGGTCAAGTGTAGTTTCTGCCTTTAGATTTAAACGAATCCACATCAAATTTGCAACATAAATTCAAAATTGCATTATATACGAGTGCACCAAATTTAAATAGAATAACTTTAAGAGAAAAAAGTTATCATCAACAAAAATTTGAACAAAGATATTTTTTGAGGCTCCTTAACTCCGTTATTAGGAACTTATGGCACTAATTTTTTTGAGAAGCATAACACCGTAAATTGTTTGCTCATCATTTCCGGACACCTGTATAATATAAACTGTCAGCTCAGAACAAAGCATTGCTTAATCCATTTGTAACACATATTGTACATAAATTTTATCTTTGTCCACTCCTTCTCCATATGCACTTCAACTATGCCAAATATCACACTCCTCCCTGCGCGCAATATGCTTAAAAAGGGGTACATACTTCTTTCTTCAGTGTATAACTAAAACTACTGACAAAGCATCAGACAAAGGTTCTATTTGAAATGAATTTTAAAAAGGGGTACAAAGTTTTTTTTCTTCGCGGATTAATAGATAGGTACAGGGTGGCGCATTTTTATGATAAGACTCAATATATTCGTTATTATACACGAAACGAGAAAACATTATATAGATTAATTAGAGGGCGTCTTGAGCTGCATCTTATAAAATAATTTTGAGAATCACAGGGTGGTCCATACATCGTGGCGGCAGGAACGAATCTTTTTTTAAAGGAACACTCCGTATATTATAAATATTTTGAATTTGCCATCGAATGCAGATTTCCAGATTGTCACGTTTTTAGCACATATAAAAAATTGTGAGCGGCGTTTTTAGTGAATTTTTATTTTAAAAAAATTCACTAATAGAGAGGTATCGATGGTGAGACTTCGCAAAAAATTTTTCAAATGAGCGCGAACTAGGACCCCTACAACCCATATCCGGGGTCAGTTTCAATTTTTATATGTTTATATATATATATATATATATATATATATATATATATATATATATATATATATATATATATATATATATATATATATATATATATATATCAAAAAATTGGGGGAAAGCCGTCAGTTGCAAAATAAAACTCTTTTTTATATGCCGAGCTTTCGGAAAAAAAATATTCCATTCTCAAGGCTACAACATGGAAAGAAAAAAGTTTACAATTTACATAGGAAAAATATAAAAGTTTAAAATACTTACAAATAACGTGAGTTTTAGTAAACTAATTATTCAATACCAAACATGAAAAGACCTTTTAATAAATTTGAGTGAAGTCGAAAAGTGCCAAACTGACATATAAAGCTAACTATTGCCTAATTGAATTTGTTTTTTGTTTTTGTCTAGGAAATATAAATAGAGGTAGTGATTTTTAAAATTATTATCTTTCTTTAAGTTTATTAAATTGTTGTTAAAAGTAATTTCAAATTATTCTAAACACATTCTTTTATTACTTAAGGTTTCACAGTGTAAAATAGAAACATTACTAAAATTTATATTGTGGCCAGTGTCGGGATTATGTTCTGACGGAGCGCAAGTTCTTTTTTGTAAACGTATGTCACTTTTGTGCTGTGTTAACCTATCTTTTAGTAATGTTTCTATTTTACACTGAGAAACTTTAAGTAATAAAAGAATGCGTTTAGAAGAATTTGAAATTACTTTTAACGACAATTTAATAATCTTAAAGAAAGATAATAATTTTAGAAATCACTACCCCTATTTATATTTCCTAGACAAAAACAAAAAACAAATTCAATTAGGCAATAGTTAGCTTTATATGTCAGTTTAGCACTTTTCGACTTCACTTAAATTTATTAAAAGGTTTTTTCATGTTTGGTATTGAATAATTAGTCTAGTAAAACTCACGTTATTTGTAAGTATTTTTATATTTTTCCTATGTAAATTGTAAACTTTTTTCTTTCCATGTTGTAGCCTTGAGAATGGAATAAATTTTTTCCGAAAGCTCGGCATATAATAAAGAGTTTTATTTTGCAACTGACGGCTTTCCCACAATTTTTTGATAAATAACTATATTACCGTCACAAAAACTTATTATATATATATATATATATATATATATATATATATATATATATATATATATATATATATATCTGTGTGTGTGTGTGTGTGTATGTGTGTGTATCCGTCTGATAACTCAAAAAATAATTAACCGATTTAAATGAAATTCAGCAAGTGCCTTTCTTTTATTAATGGCTTGGATGAGTTCGTTATCCAGAAAAATCGGACGTGGTTTTCCGGGAAAATTTTAAGTTTTCTTAAAAAAAAATCTCCAAAAATAACAAAGCTGTCTTAATGTAATGTACTATATATGTTGCCTTCAGAGAGACCTTACTAAGTACCAAAATTCAACTTTGTAAGTTTATAGAAAATTGAGTTATTCAAATTGAAGCATTTAATGAAAATTCACTACCATAACGCACTTGCTGCGTCCAGAGTTTTTACCAATACTTAGCGGAATCCCATAAAAATTGAGCACTCAGTGAGGTTTTTGTTTATATTATTCGTCGAAAAACTCAAAATGCCATATACAGGCGCTCTCAAAAAGTGGATGAATTTGAAAAGTTATGCCGTAACTCCATTTTTTCAGATGGAACAGCCTCTATTTTATGTTTTAGAAGTCAAAGGCTTCTGCGTCAGTTTTCGTATAATATTCCTTATACCTAAAGTCTAGTTTTTAAAATACTTACATTTATACTCGCACAACATGATTCGTGTGACACAGGACAAGTCATTATTTTTATAAATACGCTTTAATTTTAGAAAATCTACTGCAGATATTTACACTAGGTGACTTGAGATTATACCGAAAAGTAGAAATAGAAAATAATCCCTTGTAGTATAAAATATAAACATGATTAAAGGAAATTAAAGGCTTTTACTACCAGACAAACTGATTTATTCTCAAAACCCTACGTGTTTCAACACATTATCGTGCCATCTTCAGCGGTATAGACATAGAATGTAAAAAGGTGGTTGTCAGAAACTATGTTTCTGGTAGGTCTACCATGCGAGTTACTAACACTGCAACTACAGAAAGAATACAAAGTCCAACAAAGCTAAATGTCAAATACCAATTAGCCCTAACGGCCATGCAATATTTAAACTGACATTAGTGCAAGGAGTTATAAACACCCCTACAAATATGTACAAGTCAAGATTATTAAATTGTACATTTTTGTAGAGATGTTTTATAACTCCTGACACTAATGTCAGTTTAAATATTACATGGCCGTTAGGGCTAATTGGTATTTGACATTTAGCTTTGCTGGACTTTGTATTCTTTCTGTAGTTGCAGTGTAAATCACTCGCATTGTAGATCTACCAGAAACATAGTTTCTGACAACCACCTTTTTACATTCTAGGTCTAAACTCCTAAAGATGACACGATAATGTGTTGAAACACGTAGGGTTTTTAGAATAAATCAGTTTGTCTGGTAGTAAAAACCCTTAATTCCCTTTAACCATGTCAAAGCCAAACGTTATGACGTTCAGAAATAATAAAAAGTCGAAGACGCAGCAAGTGCGGTATGGTAGCGAATTTTCATAAAAATGATCTGGCACAAAATATTTTATAACTTTTTTTTCTTGTAACATAGAAATCTAAATTTTGGTGTATAGTTTACTTTTTATATCGTAAACGTACCTACCAAATTTGGTTATCATAGAGTTTTTATTTTTTAAGATAAAAATTTTTTTCAAATGAAAACTCAAAATTTTTCCGGAAAACCTCGTTCGATTTTTCTTATTAACGAACTTATCAAAGACATTTACAAAAGGAAGGTACATGGCAAATTTTATCAAAATCGGCTTATCATTCTTTGAGAAATTTTTTTTTTCGAATGAAAACTCAAAATTTTCCCGGAAAACCTCGTCCGATTTTCCTGACTACCAAACTTGTCAAAGTCATTTACAAGAGAAAGGTACATGCCAAATTTTATTAAAATCGGCTTATTACTTTTCGAGATAAGAATTTTTTTCGAATGAAAACTCAAAATTTTCCCGGAAAACCTCGTACGATTTTCCTGACTAACGAACTTATCCAAGCCATTTACAAAAGAAACGTACATGCCAAATTTTATCAAAATCGGCCCATTATTTTTTGAGTTATCGGTGTGATACATATATATATATATATATATATATATATATATATATATATATATATATATATATATATATATATATATATATATATATATATATATATAAACATATAAAAATTGAAACTGAACCCGGATATGGGTTCTAGGGGTCCTAGATCGCGCTCATTTGAAGAAATTTTTTCAAAATTCAAAAGTCGAGATCTCCTCATTAGTGAATTTTTTCTAAGAAAATTCACTAAAAGACGTACAAACTTTTTTCTTCACGTATTAATATACAGGATGATGAGCAAAAAATTTAGGGAGTTATGCTACTTGAGCAATTATTGCCACAAGTTCGTATAAGATTTTTTCTGAAAACTCAAAAATAACAGAGGTACAGGGTGTCGAAAATTATTATTATTATTATTATTATTATGGTTCATCTTATTTTATAATTAACCGAGACTTTTTTGCAAGTAAAATTACAACGAACTATTATCTGCCAAAACTGACGCCACAGATCTTGTTTACCGAGAATGTTTACAAAACACATTCCATTGATATTGAAAACGAGATTAGGTCATTTCGTATTCAATCAAAACCAGCCAATTTTTAAAAACGCTTTTATCGAAAACGATTAATTTTATCGGAATGCAATATGAAGAACTTTTTTGAAGATTGTATGATTCTCTTCAATCCTGTATTGTCAGATTTATCTGTTGGTCAAGTGTAGTTTCGGCCTTTAGATTTAAACGAATCCACATCAAATTTGCAACATAAATTCAAAATTGCATTATATACGAGTGCACCAAATTTAAATAGAATAACTTTACGAGAAAAAAGTTATCATCAACAAAAATTTGAACAAAGATATTTTTTGAGGCTCCTTAACTCCGTTATTAGGAACTTATGGCACTAATTTTTTTGAGAAGCATAACACCGTAAATTGTTTGCTCTTCATTTCCGGACACCTGTATAATATAAACTGTCAGCTCAGAACTGGGGAAACTGTCTAATTAGAACAAAGCATTGCTTAATCCATTTGTAACACATATTGTACATAAATTTTATCTTTGCCCACTCCTTCTCCATATGCACTTCAACTATGCCAAATATCACACTCCTCCCTGCGCGCAATATGCTTAAAAAGGGGTACATACTTCATTCTTCAGTGTATAACTAAAACTACTGACAAAGCATCAGACAAAGGTTCTATTTGAAATGAATTTTAAAAAGGGGTACAAAGTTTTTTTCTTCGCGGATTAATAGATAGGTACAGGGTGGCGCATTTTTATGATAAGACTCAATATATTTGTTATTATACACGAAACGAGAAAACATTATATAGATTAATTAGAGGGCGTCTTGAGCTGCATCTTATAACATAATTTTGAGAATCACATCGTGGTGTCAGGAACGAATCTTTTTTTAAGGGAACACTCCGTATTTTACTAATATTTTGAATTCGCCATCGAATGCGGGGTTTCAGATTGTCACAATACTTAGCGGAATCCCATAAAAATTGAGCATTCAGTGAGTTTTTTGTTTATATTATTTGTCGAAAAAATCAAAATGCCATATAAAGGCGCTCTCAAAAAGTGGATGAATTTGAAAAGTTATGCCGTAACTCCATTTTTTCAAATGGAACAGCCTCTATTTTATGTTTCAGAAGTCAAAGGCTTCTGCGTCAGTTTTCGTATAATATTCCTTATACCTAAAGTCTAGTTTTAGTGAATTTTCTTAAAAAAAATTCACTAATGAGGAGATCCCGACTTTTGAATTTTGAAAAAATTTCTTCAAATGAGCGCTAATTAGGCCCCCCAGAAAACATATCCGGGGTCAGTTTCAATTTTTATATGTTTATATATATATATATATATATATATATATATATATATATATATATATATATATATATATATATATATATATATATATATATATATATATATATATATATATATATAGTTATCACACCGATAACTCAAAAAATAATGGGCCGATTTTGATTAAATTTGGTGAAAAAATTCCTTTTGCAAATGGCTTGGATAAGTTCGTTAGCTAGAAAAATCTGCCTAGGTTTTCCCGGAAAATTTTGTGTTGTCTTTCGAAAAAAATTTATATCTCCGGAATTAACAAAGTAAGGACAACCAAATTTGGTACGCAGGTCTACATCCTTATAGGTAAGTCACCTACCAAAATCTAGCTATGTAGGTCAAAAGAGAAAAAAGTTATAGGCATTTAAAGAAAAATAAATTGGGGTTTTCCTCAAAACGTCAAAGTGGCGATGTAAAATGTCAAAATTGGCAACATTTAGGTAAATAACTTGAATCTAATACGGGCTATAGAAATAAAATGTCTCGAGAAGAATGTTTTACAAACCCTGAAGTCTTAGTTTCAACCGTCATTGTCCTTCATTTTACTAAAATATTTCCAGAAAATACATTTCAAATAGACCCTTTCTCTGATGCTTGGCAGTAGCCTTAGCTATAGAGTTTATCGTTTAATGATATATAATTTTTGTCGAATTTTCGTAAAAAATCAATAAAGCTCAATATATCCGTTATTATATAAGATATGAAAATTTTTTGTATATATTAATTATAGGGTGTCTTGAGCTACATCTTAAAATAATATTTCTACAATCACAGGGTGGCCCATAAGTCGTTGGTGATATTTTTTTTAATCAAACACGCCTTATGCTATTGCGGTTTTGCATTTTCCATCGAAATATAATGCATGTTTGTAAGAAAAGAAATTCTGGACGCAGCAAGTGCGTTATGGTAGCTAATTTTGATCAAATGTTTCATATTTGAACAGCTCAATTTGCTATTAACCTATAAGGTTGACCAAGAAACGTGTTTTTTCGGGAACACTATAAGTTTACTTTTGGAAATTTTTGTACATTTTCACACAATAAAGTTATTTTGATGAAACATGGCACATTGTTTTTTTACTATATAGGTTATACTGGTAACCAAATTTGATGCCTGCTTTCTTAAAAAAACACACATATTTGTTATTAAAAACATTTTTATGAAAATTCACTATCATAACGCACTTGCTGCGTCCAGAGTTTTTTTAAAATACTTACATTTATACTCGCACAACATGATTCGTGTGACACAGGACAAGTCATTATTTTTATAAATACGCTTTAATTTTAGAAAATCTACTGCAGACATTTACACTAGGTGACTTGAGATTATACCGAAAAGTAGAAATAAAAAATAATCCCTTGTAGTATAAAATATAAACATGATTTAAGGAAATTAAAGGCTTTTACTACCAGACAAACTGATTTATTCTAAAAACCCTACGCGTTTCAACACATTATCGTGCCATCTTCAGGGGTTTAGACCTAGAATGTAAAAAGGTGGTTATCAGAAACTATGTTTCTGGTAGATCTACAATCCGAGTGATTGACACTGCAACTACAGAAAGAATACAAAGTCCAACAAAGCTAAATGTCAAATACCAATTAGCCCTAACGGCCATGTAATATTTAAACTGACATTAGTGCAGGGAGTTATAAACACCCCTACAAATATGTACAAGTAAAGAATATTAAATTGTACATTTTTGTAGAGATGTTTTATAACTCCTGACACTAATGTCAGTTTAAATATTACATGGCCGTTAGGGCTAATTGGTATTTGACATTTAGCTTTACTGGACTTTGTATTCTTTCTGTAGTTGCAGTGTAAATCACTCGCATTGTAGACCTACCAGAAACATAGTTTCTGACAACCACCTTTTTACATTCTATGTCTATACCCCTAAAGATGACACGATAATGTGTTGAAACGCGTAGGGTTTTAAGAATAAATCAGTTTTTCTGGTAGTAAAAGCCCTTAATTTCCTTTAACCATGTCAAACCCAGACGTTATGACGTTCAGAAATAATAAAAACTCTGGACGCAGCAAGTGCGTTATGGTAGTGAATTTTCATAAAACTATTTTTTACTAGTAATAATGTGTGTTTTTTTAAGAAAGCAGGCATCAAATTTGGTTACCAGTATAATCTATATAGTAAAAACAATGTGCCATGTTTCATCAAAATAACTTTATTGTTTGAAAATGTACAAAAATTTCCGAAAGTAAACTTAAAGTGTTCCCGAAAAAATTCTTTTCTTGGTCAACCTTATAGGTTAATAGCAAATTGAGCCATTCAAATATTAAGCATTTGATCAAAATTCGCTACCATAACGCACTTACTGCGTCCAGAATTTTTTTTCTTACAAACATGCATTATATTTCGATGGAAAATGCAAAAATGCAATAACATAAGGCGTGTTTGATTAAAAAAAAAGAAAATTTGTATCACCAACGACTTATGGGCCACCCTGTGATTGTAGAAATAATTTTTTTAAGATGTAGCTCAATACACCCTATAATTAATATATACAATTTTTTTTCATATATTTTATAATAACAGATATATTGAGCTTTATTGATTTTTTTTACGAAAATTCTACAACAATTATATACTATTAAACGATAAACTCTATAGCTAAGGCTACTGCCAAGCGTCAGAGAAAGGGTCTATTTGAAATGAATTTTCTGGAAACATTTTATTAAAATGAAGGACAATGACGGTTGAAACTAAGACTTCAGGGTTTGTAAAACATTCTTCTTGAGACACTTTATTTCCATAGCCTGTATTATATTCAAGTTCTTTTCCTAAATGTTGCCAATTTTGACGTTTAAATCGCAACTTTGACGTTTTGTGAAAAACCTCAATTTATTTTTCTTTAAATGCCTATAACTTTTTTGTTTTTTGACCTACACAGCTAAATTTTGGTATGTAGCTTACATATAAGGATGTAAATGTGCGTACCAAATTTGGTTGCCCTTACTTTGTTAATTCCGGAGATATAAATTTTTTTTGAAAGAAAACACAAAATTTTCCGGAAAAACCTGGACCGATTTTCCTGGCTAACGAACTTATCCAAGCCATTTGCAAAAGGAAGGTATTCACCAAATTTACTCAAAATCGGCCCATTATTTTTTGAGTTATCGGTGCGATACATATATATATATATATATATATATATATATATATATATATATATATATATATATATATATATATATATATATATATATATATATATATATATATATATATATAAATATATAAAAATTTTAACTGACCCCGGAAATGTGTTCTAGGGGGCCTAATTAGCGCTCATTTGAAGAAATTTTTTCAAAATTCAAAAGTTGGGATCTCCTCATTAGTGAATTTTTTTTAAGAAAATTCACTAAAATATAAACATTACAATTATGGATGTTAATTGCACTTGTTGATATTAAATCCATACGTAAACATTTAATATACTTTATTATTTCACTAACTGAATAAACTATACATTTAACTATAAAACAATCACAGACAGCACATAACAGATAACTGACCGAGCGTGGAGAGACGTATCTTCACTATGTCGGTTGGTAGCGAGGAGAGAGAGAGAGAGAGATCCCTGGTGTCTCTTATATAGTAGTTCTTGACAGCTTGCTGTCGAATAACGTAACGTAACGTTTAGCTGTCAAGAGAAACATAGAGTAGTGTTGACGGAAACACTGCGGTCGGAACCACCGCTACATACTCCCCTCTCAGTGGCAACGCTATTAGTTCAAGTATCTTCGTGGAAATCGAACTGTACGTCCATGGCGTGTAGTTTGAACGGGAACGGGAACTTCACTGTCACTTTCAGTTTCACTGGGTGTTGGACTTTCACTGTCACTTTCAGTTTCACTAGGTGTTGGACTTTCACTGTCACTTTCAGTTTCACTAGGATGTCTCTGAGGCTGGAAAGTTGTCTGTTCGTTATCACAAAGAATGAATGCGGGTTTAAGACGGTCAACAGAAATTGTCTCTTCTCCGTGTGATTTCTTGATTTTGAAGACTTTGTCAGTTCGGGATAACACTTCAAAGGGGCCGTCATAAACTGGTTCGAGAGTTTTTCGCGGAATATCAATGCGAACAAAAACAAAAGGAGCTTCCATAAGCTTAGGATGGACAAATACCTTTTTTGCAGTATGATGTTTAAAAGGTACTGGTCGAAGTTTCCTTATGTCTTCTTTCAGCTGAGATATAAGTGGTGGAACATCATGAGCTTGTGTGCTGTTGAAAAAGTCGGTGGGAAGTTTGATTGATTCTCCATAGACTATTTCAGCGGGTGTTGAGCGATATTCTGGAATTATGTACGATCTGAGTCCTAGTAACACAATTGGCAATTTAGCGACCCAGTTTTCGTCCATATGAGCTTTCAAGGCCTGTTTCAGAACTCTATGCCATCTCTCGATTACACCATTTGCTGCTGGGTGGTAAGCTGTGGTCTTGATGTGGTCTGCACCTAGTGTTTTAGTGAGGTGTGTGAAAAGGTGGCAATCGAATTGTTTACCTCTGTCTGTGGTGATGTATTGCGGAACACCGAAACGAGAGATCCAGCATGATAAAATAGTGTTCGCTACTGTTTCTGCTGTAATATCTGACAATGGAATTGCTTCGGGCCATCGAGAAAATCTGTCTATTATTGTTAACAGATAGCGTTGACCTTGTGATAGTGGTAATGGTCCCACAATGTCAACATTTATATGCGAGAATCTTCTCGTGGCTGGGGTGTATTGTGCAATGGGACTGGAAGTGTGTCTCCATATTTTGACTTTCTGGCAGGGAATGCAAGTTTTAGACCAAAGAGATACATCGCGTTTCAATTTGGGCCAACAAAATCTATCCTGGACCAGATCGACTGAAGCTGATATGCCTGGGTGAGATAAATTGTGGATAGAATCGAAAATCTTTCGGCGAAATTTGAGCGGAATGAATGGGCGAAGTTTCTTTGAAGAAGATTCGCAAATAAGATTCAATCCGTTGTCAAGAGGCATGTTTTGAAATTTGTATGAGGAAGATTTAGACTGCAGAAGGTGTTTGAGTTCCTCACAAGATGACTGAGCTTGCGCAATTTCTTGGAGTGACACAGTGGAAGAAAGTGAAATTGTTTCAATGCGAGAACAATAGTCTGCGGGAATGTTTGTAGGACCTGGTATGTAGCGAATGTCTGTGGTAAATTGACCTAGGAAGTCTAAATGTCGTAGTTGCCTTGGAGATGCTTTATCGACGCGTTGTTCAAAAGCGTATGTCAAAGGTTTGTGGTCCGTATAAATGGTGAAATGGCGACCTTCTAGGGTATATCTAAAGTATTTAACTGCCTGATAAGCAGCTAGAAGTTCGCGATCGTAGGTGCTGTAAGATTTTTGGGCTGAAGTAAGCTTTTTAGAGTAGAAACCTAGGGGTTCTAGTGTTTGATCACGTAATTGTTGGAGGGAAGCGCCTACGGCATAATCAGAAGCATCGACATGGAGAATCAGTGGTAGCGAAGAAGACGGATGAGCTATTAGTGTAGCGTTTTTTAGTGCCTCTTTCAAACGTTCGAATGCTTCTCGAGTCTGAGGAGTCCACTCGATTTTACGTTTGTCGCGTTTTTTTGGGATTCTGGCAGAGGTCGAATAGTGGTTGCTGAATTTCCGCAGCACGTGGAAGAGAACGACGGTAGAAATTTATGAGACCTAGAAATCTTCTGAGTTTTTCAATGGTATCGGGAAGAGGTAGGTCGGTAATAGCTTTGATGCGTTCAGGAAGTGGAAATAATCCAGATTTATTTACACGAAAACCTAAAAATGAAATTTCGGCCACTCCGAATTCACATTTGGATGAATTGATACGGATGCCGTTGTCTTGAAGTGTCTGAAAAAGTTTTGCTAGATGCTCTTGATGTTCTTTTTCAGAGGCTGATGCAACGAGAATATCGTCAAGATAGGAGTAGGCAAAGTCAAGATGTCTTAAAATTGAATGTAAATATCTTTGAAATGTTTGTGCTGAATTACGAAGGCCAAATGGGGTTTTAACAAATTCGAATAACCCAAATGGAGTTATGACTGCTGTTTTGGGAATATCTTGAGGTGCTACTGGGATGTGATGGAAAGCGCGAATGATATCTAATTTTGAAAAAATACGTTTGCCTTCTAACTGGGCATTAAAATCCTGCAAATTTGGAATGGGATATTTGTCTGGGATTGTTTTAGCGTTTAGTGCTCGGTAATCCCCACATGGTCTCCATGAGCCATCCTTTTTTTGCACCATGTGGAGGGGGCTTGACCATGGACTTTTGGAGGGTCTACAAATTCCCAAGTCCATCATGTGCTGGAATTCTAGCTTTGCTTAAGCTAGCTTTTCCGGGGGCAATCTTCTAGCTTTTGCAGTGACAGGTGGTCCTTCCGTACTTATAGTATGGAAGAACTCAACCTCTGGAAGGTTGCTAGAAGAAGTTTCCTTAAAAAGGTCAGGAAATTGTTGTAGCAATTTGAAGTACTGGTGTGTCGGGTCTACAAGATGAATTTTAGAATTAATTCCTAGTGGTGGGTTAGCACCGGCCTTAGAGAGGTTTGTCTTTGTATCGATTAAACGTCTATGTTTCATATCCACAAGTAAAGCAAACTCTGCTAGAAAATCAGCGCCTATAATTGGTTGCTTGATATCGGCAAGTGTGAAGGGCCAGCAGAACCTACGGCGTAAACCTAGATCCAAATCTAATAGTTGTTCGCCATAGGTATGAATAGGGGTCCCGTTTGCAGCATACAAGGTACGTTTCGATTGAAATTTCCGTTGATCGTGAGTGGGTGGAATAACTGAAATATCCGCTCCAGAGTCGATTAGAAATTTCATATTGGAGCGTCTATCAAAAATAAAAAGGCGGCGTGTTAGGTGGCTCTCGTCTCCTGCCGCGTGGAGGGAGTGCCTTATTAGTTTTCCGACACATGTTTTGCTTTGAAATTGCAAGGTTGGATGCAACGTTTGGCCTTGTTGCCAAATCGTTCATGATACCAACACGTGGAGGTTGAGGAATTTGCGGTTATGGAATTTCGAGAAAGCTTGGGTCTTTCTCGGGAGGTAGATCGGGAACGCGTTCGCAATTCGTTGACTAATGCTGTTAGCTTCTCTAATTGTGCTTCTAGCTTGGCTAGCTTGTCGGGCTCGCGTGACTGAATTTCAGCCACGTTGTATTTATCTCCGGAAAATTCCACGATTTTGTCTGCTGTAACCGACAAATTTTCTAGAGAATCGTTGCTTAAAGCCAAAATTGAACGAACGTTGACTGGTAAACGTTGTAGAAATAAAATTTTAAGGAATTTTTCTCCAATCTGACTACCGGCTAAAAACTTCATTTCGCGTAAAAGTTGCGATGGTTTTCTGTCGCCTAATTCTAATTCTGTTAAAAGTTTATTTAGTTTGCGACTATCGGACTCTTCAAATTCTAATAAAAGACGTTTCATTAGATCTGAATAGGGGGTTGATGATAATGGTTGGGTTAAAAAATCTGAAATTGACTCTGCGACATCAGGATCGAGTATAGCGAGTACATGACTGAATTTTGTCTTTTCAGAACTGATCTGCGATATATCAAACCGGGCGTCAACCTGCATTTGCCAGATTTTCACGTTACGTCTCCATATAGGAGGTAATTTTATTGCAACCCTTGCCATGATATTTCTGCTTGAAGAATCTTCGGCCATTGTGAAAAAAATCAGATAATTTTTAAATTAGAAAAGACTGACCTGTTTAGATATTAGTTTTCTGTAGGCATGAGCACGTGCGTGGAAGTTAGGCGACGTCGGCTGGAACATCAGGCTGGGCATCTTCGGCTTGCGGCACGGGGTCACCAATATGGATGTTAATTGCACTTGTTGATATTAAATCCATACGTAAACATTTAATATACTTTATTATTTCACTAACTGAATAAACTATACATTTAACTATAAAACAATCACAGACAGCACATAACAGATAACTGACCGAGCGTGGAGAGACGTATCTTCACTATGTCGGTTGGTAGCGAGGAGAGAGAGAGAGAGAGATCCCTGGTGTCTCTTATATAGTAGTTCTTGACAGCTTGCTGTCGAATAACGTAACGTAACGTTTAGCTGTCAAGAGAAACATAGAGTAGTGTTGACGGAAACACTGCGGTCGGAACCACCGCTACAACAATCATAACGAAGAATCATGATAGCCGTTCCTCTAAAGAAAAACAAATAAATCAAATATTTTTAGCTGTTAATCATAACAGAAACAACAACATTGATTATAATAAAATGTCAGATAAAAGAAGTATTTAATAATCTAGATCGGCTGGTTAGAGACAGAGATTAATGACTATAAACAAATATGTATTTCTCGGTAACATCATTTAAAGATATAAATTATGTAACATCTGCATTGTCTTATTGTTTTGATTAAATTATTTATTTTAATGATGCATATTTCATTATCTACTGCATTCTAAGGCGCTAATTAGTGGCTATTCCATTTAATTCCCGATAAAAATAATACACTCTAATTGAAAAAAGTCTGGACGCAGCAAGTGCGTTATGGTAGTGAATTTTAATACAAATGTTTTTAACAGCAAATACGTCTTTTAGTAAATTTTCTTTAAAAAAATTCACTAATGAGGAGATCCCGACTTTTGAATTTTGAAAAAATTTCTTCAAATGAGCGCTAATTAGACCCCCCAGAACACATATCCGGGGTCAGTTTCAATTTTTATATGTTTATATATATATATATATATATATATATATATATATATATATATATATATATATATATATATATATATATATATATATATATATATATATATGTATCACACCGACAACTCAAAAAATAATAGGCCGATTTTGATTAAATATGGTGAAAAAATTCCTTATGAAAATGGCTTGGATAAGTTCGTTAGCCAGGAAAATCTGCCTAGGTTTTCCGGGAAAATTTTGTGTTTTCTTTCAGAAAAAAATTATATCTCCCAAATTAACAAAGTAAGGGCAACCAAATTTGGTACGCAGGTTTACATCCTTATAGGTAAGTTACCTACCAAAATTTAGCTATATAGGTTAAAAGACAAAAAAGTTATAGGCATTTAAAGAAAAATAAATTGGGGTTTTCCTCAAAACGTCAAAGTTGCGATTTAAAACGTCAAAATCGGCAACATTTAGGCAAATAACTTGAATCTAATACGGGCTATGGAAATCAAATGTCTCAAGAAGGATGTTTTACAAACCCTGAAGTCTTAGTTTCAACCGCCATTGTCCTTCATTTTACTAAAATGTTTCCAGAAAATTTATTTCAAATAGACCCTTTCTCTGATGCTTGGCAGTAGTCTTAGCTATAGAGTTTATCGTTTAATGGTATATAATTTTTGTCGGATTTTCGCAAAAAATCAATAAAGCTCAATATATCCGTTATTATACAAGATATGAAAAAAATCTTTATACATTAATTATAGGGTGTCTTGAGCTACATATTAAAAAAATATTTCTACAATCACAGGCTGGCCCATAAGTCGTTGGTGATATGAATTTTTTTTTTTTTTTTTAATCAAACACGCCTCATGTTGTTGCATTTTCCATCGAAATATAATGCATGTTTGTAAGAAAAGAAATTCTGGATGCAGCAAGTGCGTTATGGTAGCGAATTTTGATCAAATGGTTCATATTTGAATAGCCCAATTTGCTATTAACCTACAAGGTTGACCAAGAAACGAGTTTTTCCGGGAACACTTAAAGTTTACTTTTGAAAATTTTTGTACATTTTCACACAAAGTTATTTTTATGAAACATGGCACATTGTTTTTACTATATAGGTTATACTGGTAACCAAAATTGATGCCTGCTTTCTTAAAAAGAAAACACACATATTTGCAATTAAAACATTTTTATGTAAATTTACTACCATAACGCACTTGCTGCGTCCAGAGTTTTTCAATGAAAGCAGGCATCCAATTTGGTTACCGGTATAACCTATATAGTGGAAATAATGTATCACATTTCTTCAAAATAACTTTATTATTTGAAAAAGTACAACAATTTTCGGAAAATACTCTTAAAATGTTCCCGAAGAAACTGGTCTGATTTTCCTTCAAGCTATTTACCCACCTACCAAGGTATAATTATTTACAAAAAGGTTTTCCACAAAACTTGCAAAAACAAATCTTTCCTGAAAATTTGAACAATTTTTTCACGAAAATCCGAAAACATTTTTTTACATTAACTTATTAAAAGTTTATCTAATTACGAAAATTTACAAAAATTTTGCAAACTGATGTCTCCAGAAACACAAAAAAAATTATATACGGGACCTCCATTTTCTCTTAGGAATAATATAAACGAAAACCTCTCTGAATGCGGCATTTCCATGGAACTCTACTTGGTAAAAAGGCCGTATCATAATTTTTGATGTGTGCCAAAAGTGTGAAGACATTTAAATAACTCGAAGACGATGAACGCTCTCAAATGTTTGTTTACAAACATGCATTATAATTCGGTGAAAAATGCAATAACATAAGAGGTGTTTGATTTTCTAAAAATGTATCCCCAACGACTGGCAATCCTGTAATTGTCGAAATAATTTTGTAAGATGCAGCTGAAGGCAGCCTATAATTAACGTATATAATTTTTTGTAGTAACGGCAATGTTGTGCTTTGCCGTAGGAATGCGTGACTCTGTATATATGTAAACAGATAAAAACTAAAATTAACACTGCATATGGGTTCTAGGGATCCCAGTTGGCGCTCATTTGAAGAATGTTTTTCAAAATCTAAGAGTCACGGTGTCGTCATTAGCAAATTTTTTCTACGAAAATTCGCTAAAAATTATAGAGCATTAAACCATTCAAGTGGGTCTGTGCAGTGGTCGAAATTTGACCGTAATTCATTAAATTTTTAAGTTGGAACGTTATTGATGTTCTTTTGTCTTAAAGTATACATCTATAATCTATGTGTTTGACATTTTACGTATTAACGGTCAGCTCAGAGCGGAGGAATCCAACTGTCTAATTAAAACATAGCATTGTTTAATCTATTTGTAACACATATTGTACATACATTTTCTTTTGCTTCACTCCTTCTCCATATGAACTGTGCCAACCATCACATTCCTCCGGGCGCGCAATGTGCTTAAAAAGGGATACAAAGTTCTCTCTTCACTCTATACCTAAAACTTTTGACAAAGCATCAGAGAAAGGTTCTATTTAAAATCAATTTTATGGAAATATTTTAGTAAAATGAAGTACAATGGCGGTTAAAGCTAAAACTTAACCGTTTTTAAAACCACTTCTTGCGACATTTTCTCTACAAAACTCGTACTTGTTTCAGGTTCTTTGACTAAAAGTTGCCCATTTTGACGTTTCAAATCGCAATTTTGACGTTTAAGGAGGAAACACTATAAAGTCTCCAAAGTATTTTTTCTGGCATTTTCTGACATTTTTGCGCCAAAAAAACTTAATATTTGCCTGTAATGTACAATGTGTTTTGTTATCCACATAGAATATTTGGTTTCTGTGTGTTTCTCAGGTCATCAGTGGTACCGAAATGTTTTTCTTTAAATCCATATAACTTTTTGTCTTTTAACTCACAGATCTAAATTTTGGTACTTTAATCGCTAATCCGCGTACCAAATTTGATCGTAATGGGCCCATTATTTTCTGAGTTATAGTTAGGAGT